>JAZHYW010011507.1:0-514972 GCA_037355805.1 Ixodes ricinus | reverse complement strand
GCACCAGCTGGAATGAACACCGCTTCTCCGAGGCACTGGGCAATGGCATAGCCTTCCACAGCATACTCTCGAAGCAGGCGCTCCCGGAGCTCTTGGCAGTCCAAATACCAGCTCTGGTCATGAATGGGGGTCGTGGTGGGGTTCCAACTTCTCACCTCTCTCCACAGCCACCTGGATTGTAACAAGCCAAATGTGTCATGCACAGAGTTCTTGTTGATTACCAGTTTAATGGCACAAATGCACAATGTTGAACAAATGGCAAAGCCAAAGCTGCTGAGCAGATCTGTACACTGCAGTTCAACATCAACTTTTCCTGGAACTTTCCTGTACGTCTGAAAGCGCAGTCCTGAACCACTTTGAGCCTAGACAACATGAGGCACCATGTTAGCAGCACAATGGTGGAGCGTCAGAGACCTTATTTGGAATATGGACTCTGCACAGTAAGCTCCAGGTGGAGCTAGCGCTGCTTCCCGGTTTCCCCATTCTTATGCGCAGAGTCGGGAGTGGAGCGTGCAGCCGGCGACTACTCTTAAATTGGGGACTTCCTTTTTTTTTTATTTTCTCACTCATTCAAGCTGGGGCAGCTAGCAAACTTTGATGGCACTATATCTCTTGCAAGAGTAGCTTTCCGCAGCACACTTAAAGAAGAGGAGAACTCCGCCGATTTTTCGAGCTACCTAATCCAAAGGCATCATCTGAATGCGGATGGCTTCCCGATTCGAAATGCTATCTCACATTCTCCCAGATTCACTCTAGTTAATTAAAAAAGTGATAATTTGTTTGCTGCCGAAACCCCCAAAACATCGTTTCTCCCCAGTTTTCCCCGCCACCCAAGCGTGACGTCACCGGTGGGCAGCAAGGCGCGCGCGGCCGGCAATCGGGTATGCGCTCGCGTCCGCGCCTTTCTTGCGTCAAACAGCGAGAAAACCTGGGCATTCGTGTCATTTTGAAGTCTGATAATAACCTATATTTCCCCAAAGTATGACCTTAGCCTACGTGCTGCAACTACGAGAAAGTAAAAAAATAAATAAAATGGGAACAATTGGAATTTTGATAAAACCATTTTTGTAACTCCCGGTGCACTCAAGCCGGCGGCTCGCTAGTTTTGCGAAATCACTAGTAAATCTGTGCTTTTTTTATTAGAAGATGGCTGGCGAAGAAGAAGGTCGAGAGAGTCACGCAATACATTTTTTGACAAATTGTCAAAGCACCATGCAAAATGCTCGGAATGTGGGTACAGGTGCCCACGACACGCTTGTATAACCTGAAGGAATGTGCCATTTGTTTTAGATTTTCTTTAGAAAAGTTACTGCTGCAGGCGCCAGCTTGGTGCCTAAGTGATTTAGTGCTTGAGTAATTTAGCAAAAGATCTATAACTATTTCTGAAAAGCGCTTCTGGTCCATGCCATTTTCAGCGTTCGTGCGCGTGGCGTGTACTTTGCACGCGCCTTCCAAAGCGACGAACATGTGCGTGCTGGATTGGGACCTAACACTGTAGACTGCGATTCATACGTAAACAATGAAATGTATAGAATGGAATGAACTGCATTCGTGTAGATCAGATGGCAGCTGGTCATGAAGATTATGTTAAAATGACAATTAAAAGAACTCGGCAACCACCAAACCAAACATCAAGGTGCAATATAGAATGGTATAAAATGCACAAATACACTGTTCGATCTTCAAATAAAGAATATTTGCTTGAAGATACAATAGTGCGTAAGGTACAGAGAGAAATCATAAAACTTTTAATTCAATAGAAGTTAACAAAAGTTACTAAAAAAAAAATGTGCACCCGTATTTTTTGTTTTGTTTTTACTTTAAGAAGGAGTAGAATGCAACGTATTCAGACATCCATCCACGAGAGCACATGGGAAGGGAAGTAATTCTATATAAGATATTTTTTTTTAAATTAGAATTTGGTTTAGCCCAGTTTCCATCAGCTGTAAATTTGCATGCGTCCCCTCAACGACATTAATACTTTCATGGTTTAAAAAAAAAAAAAACTTTCAGCTCTATATAATTTCTCTGCAAAGAATAAATCAAAGACGTTTTCATCACTTCTTCTGCAGAGAATATTGCACCACGAAAACCATTTGACAAACCAGGCAAAGGCTCTATCGTATATTAATGGAGCTCAACACCTGCTCCATAAACCTCTGTAATAGCAGACAGGAATACTGTCGAGATCGGTTATAACGAAGTCAACGGGAATCGGAAATAACTTCGCTATATCTGCTATTTCGTTATAACTGACTTCGGTTAACGAAGTGCAAGGGAACAGAAAATCGTGATCGCTTCACTGTAGCCACTATTTCGTTTAAACCGACTTCGTTATAACCAATCTCGACAGTAGCAATATGTCGAAAGTCATGTCCAAATTCAGACTTGAACTTTGTTTAGACGTTTCACTTCTCGTCTGAGTAACCAGAGCTAGATTCAACGTCCAAAACAAATAGTGTTTATAAAAAATTAGAAAAACAAAAATCCCTGAGCCCATTGTGAATAACAAATGTGACTGTGCAAAATGTCGACTACAGTGCTAGGTAGTGTACTATTTTTCTCAATATTATTAGCGCTCTTCTTTGGAAAAATGTCATAGTGGTCACAGCCGGTTTGAGTTTGTGCTTGCCGCTCTTGAAGCTGTTCCAGCTGCTGAAGGATACTGAACTCGCAGCACGCGGCTATAAAGTATTCCGAGCATAAGTGAAAATGTTTCACGTGACACTAGTTCTCTCGGCACACAGCTTGCGCAAAACCACCTTGACGTGGCTGGCCTCCATTCCTGCCGGGGAACGCATTTTTTTTCTCCCACGAAAACAAGGGTAAAAAAAAGAAGCTTTATCTCGGCACTGTTTTTACAATCTATCGCGGAGCACAGTTTGCTACCTATTGCAAAAGGAACTTTCAACCTTGAAGCTGCGAGAAAATCTCGATCGCTGGCGCCCGGAAAGCCACTTCGCGGCTGCCAGAGTCGCTCGTCCACCTGCCCACCCGTGACGTACGCAGGTAGGGAAAAATAGGGATTTTTCATTGTTGCCAGTAGAAAGCTGCCTCCTGGAACCCTTGCAGCCGGCATAACTTAAAAATTCAATAACTTCACGGAAAAATTTCATTTTTATAAAATATTTTGGTTATCAGTTGAGAAAGGGTTATTGATGCGGTCTGCAAATTTCCAGCCAAATCAAAGTCTACCGAAAAATCAACGGAGTTCCCCTTCAAAAGGATGTGGCCCCTGTAGACTGCTTTCCATGAACCTCGACTAACGAACCTCGATTTAAAATGTCTCTCGCAGACAAAGATAAGCTGCGGAGGATTGCTTGACAGCTGTACCTTCGGAAGGTTCTTTTATTTTGAAAAACATCAGAAAATGATAAACGCAGAAAACCGCAGAGAATTTTCCACGGTTGTCGCTTCCACAATTTATCACTATTCGTGAGTGGCAGTGAACACTGCCGCTCCCGAAAGGTGGGCCTTAGTATTGGAGGTGTACCCTGGTGGCAAAGAGGAAAGAATCACGTGCCAATCTTTGACACGATGGCTCTCCTGCACAGGCACAGCGTTACCTTCAGTATTCTAATACCGTGACTCAGTGCAAGTTCCACGACTGACCTTATTCAGGAGGTCTCTGATCTTGTCAGCATCCCTAGCATTGTAGATGTGCCACAAGGCACCAGGCTTGGCATTTTTTTCCCGGACCCGCTTCCTTGTCAACGAATCGCATGCCCCGTCATCGATAGCCTTCAAAGCCTCTGCAAGCAGAACAAGGACGTTCATTAAGGCGTCCACATCACGGGCCCCTGAGCCTTTGAGAGAAGCAACGCCTACCGTTGATGTGGTCCTCGTCCTTTCCATCTTTAGGAATGCCCACATACACCATCACGTTCACAGCATCGCTGACGTCCAAATGAAGATTGGTGGTGCCCTTGGTAGGGTAGAGAGCCGATCCTGAAAAGACAACCAAATACAGGTAAGGAGCCGATAGGCGAAAGAAAAGGGTGCAACATACCATAGGCATTGTACATCTTTGGCCCCAGGTCCGGCCTGACGAAACACTCGGGCAGCCGTCCAGCCAGGTTGAACACGCCGTCCCTGTGGGTGTACTCTGGTAGAGGTAGCACCTTCATGAGATCACTGAATCGGCTGGGAAGCATGTCGCTGAAATCATCGCCAGGCGGCCAGTCCTTGAGCTTCAAGAGCATGTACTCCCCATCGTCGTCCTTCATGCGCTTGCTGAAGTTTTCAAAGCCCTCCCAGAACTTGCGCATGGGCTGGTTTGGTAGGATGTTGCCCGTGCGGCAGTTCACAAGGTCGTTCCGGATGTCGCCAAAGTCTCGGCAGAAGCCGTCGGGATGCCACAGCGACATGTTGAGGCTCTTGCAGACGTCAGTCACCAGCACAGGCTGCACCAACCAGTAAGCACCATGAGCATGCATTCAACCACCCTTGGCAGGAAATAAATTACACCTAGACACGCAATAGGTTCCAGTGTTTCTACAATTTCAAGTCCCTTCAACTTTTCTCCAGTGCAGCGATTGAAAATGTCGCACTACTGTCGCAACAGTTTATAACAAAGTCGGTTATAAAGAAACAGCGGCTAGAGCGAAGTGATCTCGATTTCCCATTCCCGTTTGCACTTTTTCAATGTGTTTGTGCATTTTTAGCAAAGGAAATCCAGCGGTTCCTGCGGATATAGCAAAACAATATTTTCTGATAATTTAAAAAAATATTCAAATCCTGAAAGTCTACCGAGTCGCAAACCATCACACTTTGCTGCCACGGCCGAGCAGCCACCCAGAACGAGCGCCGCAGACGTGCTGCAAAGGCTACCAGTGGCAACCTCTGCATCGTCGTCTGCTCCCCGTTCCTTATCTGGGAAGTGGCTTTTCCACATCACACACGGAGAAGACGTCTTGGCGTGCCGATAGGGCAGATAGGGGCGTTCGGAGCGCTAGCGACAACATACCTATGACGTGCCAACGGAGACAACAGAAAGAAACTAGATTTGAGAGAGGGAGAAACTCTAATTTAATGGCGGACGCCTCCTGGGCAGATGGGCTAAAGTGCACCAGCATTTGGTTGGCTCATGGCCTGTGTGGCGAGGAAACCGGGCGGAGAGGCAGACACATTTGCAGACAAACACTTTAGACTCCTTGCAGATTGCAACTTGTTTTGCAAATGCGGCCCACAAATTATGTGACTCAGTTGCCCCCTTTCTTAAATATAGGCTCTCTATTCGCGAGTCCTATTTACTATACACCAACTCATGTTTACAAACAAACCGGAGCGCCCGGAGCGCCCCTAGCGGACGCCACCGGCGCCGCGCATGCGCGATAGGGGTGTGGGCAAGGAGCGCGCCGTCGCCCATAAACACACCATTGAAATGCGATGTTGTCGGCGTCAGTGTGAGTCCCCCTGCCCTTTTTCGCGTTCGAATTGTTGGTTCTACGTCTTCCTGGCGATGTCTGACTATCTTGAGCGGCGTCAGCGAAATTACCGAGGCTCGTTACACCGCAAAACTTCGCTTGAATAATGTGACATGTGGCGATTCATTCCGCGTGGACGCCGCAGAATGTACGCTAAAGCCTGATTCGCATGATGAGATTTCGCTCGGAATTTCCAGTCGCGACGCCGCTCGGTCTTCAAAAGCGTGAACCGTAGCTGAGATGGCCGACGTCGATACTGAAAATCGCAAGCAGAATCGGACCAACTGAATTAGGCCTAACAAGTCGGTGATGGTCACTGGTAACATTGATCAACATCTCCTTGTATCTACTGTTAACATCGAGCCTGCTTACCAACCTTCAAATTTAAGTCTTTTGAGGCCTGCACTTACTTCTTATCACAAGTACCGGGCCAACATTTGGTCTACGGACCGGCGTCGTCTAAGAGAGCAGACGACAAGCAGAAACGTTTGAAAGAGCAGACGACAGTTCGAACAATCAGGCGGCCGTTTGAACTTGAAGACGCACTGAACGTAGTCCGCAGGTGGTCCGCACAACTTGACGGTGTTCTGGCGTTCATGTTGGAACAAAACAAATAAATCTGACGACCACAAGTATCCGTGAATTCAACCCAAGGTGCTTCCCGCCCGCCCGACGGCGTCTGCTTTTCCCTTTTCACAGCACATATCCAGATTCTCGGACGAACCGAGCACGTGAAAACTGACCTTCAAACCTTTCTCGACACTTTTGGTACGGCCCCAGTCGCGGCGTTTTGACGAGAAGGCAGGTTTTTGTCTGGTTCCTTTCAAAACAACGCAGGAATACACGTCTGGCATGGGGACTTCTGCCCACAGCCCCAGACCGGAAGTGCGACCGACGCGCCACCACCGCGCCGTGACGTCACAGAGATGAGTTCGTGTATAGGTGACACCACTCGTTTTCCAAAATGGTGGTTATAGTGAGAGTCGGAGCTGCGTGCCGGTATACCAGCTGCTGAGCCTGCCTAGTGTGCTGGCTACACTGAGAGAAATTATTTCAGCTTATTTGAGGAAGGTAGGGGGTGTTATGAGCACAGGTCACCTCTTCATCCTGAAAACACAAACGGTGTTTACCATTGGCCAGGAGGCAAGTTTTAATTCTGGCACAAAACCGAAACTAACCTCTATCTTAAATTTACTTTCTCGGTAGAGGTGATTTCGGATTCTTTCATAACTCAAGATGTGTCTCGCAGCATAAATATTGAGCTAAAGAAGTTGTTCGCGGAAACTTTATTTTGTGACATACGTGTCCGACACAGGCACTTCAAGATATGTTGGAGAGTTTAATGTCCCTTTAAAGACGAGGTCTTTCATACACCTTGGAGGTAACATAGAATATCGCATTTGTGGAAAAAGTCAGTGCTGATATTTTTGTGTGTACTTGCTACCTTTTCTCACTCAGGTAATTGTCATGTGAAATATTGAACTGCGGGCCTTTTAATGGGTGTTGGTATTTAGATAATTTCAAAGGAATGCCTACCTGCTTGCATGTCTGCTCACTGCAGCACTTTTCAATGGCGTTGGAAACCGGTGAAACAGTAGTGAGTTTTAGTATATATTGTGTGTTCTACACTGCACGTTTGCGGAGGCCGAAATTGCAGTCTTAGATTGGAGCATGGCGACGACGCATATGCACAGCGTGGAGCACAGAACTCTAATGTAAACGTACAGTGCTTGCCGTTTGCTTCTATACGCAATACTACAACTCTCTAATAAGGTACAATCCCATACCGGCTGCAGCACTACATTGGGACAGTGAAGGGTGTTTTCTGCATCCGGAAATGATATTTCACGAGCCATGATCACAAGCAGTTCTGCCGTACCCGTTAAAGAACCAGGGGACCCTCACTAGAGCGCTTCCCGTTTCCGCTGTGGGAGGGCGAGTAATGAGCTGGAGACGCGAATACCGAGGAAACACAAACTTAAAGACAGACATACACTTCGCGCTTTCCACTTTTGCCCGTCTTCTCCTTTCCTATATCCTCTCCACGTTTTACCTTGCCCCAACTTGGCTTCCCCTCGCAGCTTAGGAGAGGGCAGCGCTAAGAGGATTATCTTCCCTGTAGAAAACCGAGGTTGTACGTCAGTCTTTAAGCACAAATTCGGTGCCGTGCGCGCACTGTTGCCTTCGTGTTCCGTGTCGGCGTCGCTAGTCAGTGTGGTCGCTCTCTGCGCGAAAACCTAGCCTCACGCAAGCACCGATTCGGCGACTTATCACCACTCGACCAACGATGGCGAGACAAGGCACCGCCGGCACCTTGACGGGGAAGAAGACAATCTCCTTAAAAACACAAGCGTGCCATCATCCTCGACGAAGTGCGCATCAAAGTAAAGAATACCATCCACCGCCGGCATCCTCCGCGGCAACACCCGCCATTAAAATTTTGGTCGATTCGCATTTATCTGCTAAACTCAAAATTTCGCCAATTTTGCCCCCACCCCCCGACCGCATTTTATATGTAAAGTTGATCAGCACACAAGGTCACTGGTTCTGGGAAAGTGCCACCACAGTTATCTTTCAAATCTCGGATCATTGTCAAAAGTGGTCTTACCGCTTATCTCGTCAAGGTTCATTCAGGAGAACAGGTCATTGTACTTTAGGGTCATGACAAAAGCCACTGCGTTGGTTCCCAGTTTGGGCCATACTATTTGTGTTTTAGAGAAAGGGAGAGGTTGTGTTTTTGTAACAGTAAAAGCAATAGACCATAGAGATTGCATAAAATGGGGAAGAGGGGCAGTTGCTTTCTATTACGCCCATTACCACTCCACCTCGTGCGACCCCAGGGTAGGTTGATGGAATAGGAAGGCATGAATAGGAGCGTCCTAGCGACTATCCTCCAGGAGTTTATTGATTTTAAGGTATTGCCATTTACTGAAACAACACTTGTGTGCAACTTTTGTCGTGAGACAAATTGGTACTGCCAATGGCCATGGCACCAATGACAAATCCAGCTGAAAAAAATATGAATTGATACAAGCGGGTTTTATTTTTTGATCTAGCATACCTAGTTTACACCCGGAAATTATTAATATTTTTTAAATTTTTTTAATAGATACATTGCGAAATTAAACTCGGAATTTCAGAGAATTGGGAACCAAATCAAAAATAAACTCCCATACCATAAACTCCAAATTTTCGGCAAAAAATGAACTCGAAAAAACACGCTCCACATTTCTCGAAAAATAAACTTTAAAAACATGGAATCCTAGCTATTGGACACACAAGACGTTTAGCATTAATTCAGAAACCAGGTGTGGCGCTCCGACCAAGGATGCAGCCAAGGGAGGCTTACTCGCCTTCCCAAGGCGTTTCGTTCAGGCAAGCAAGCAACGAGCCCAGACCTCTCACCAAAAGCATCAAATCTGGGCCTGAAATAGCCCCATTCCCAGTGAGCTTCGGTGGCATCAAGAATGCAGAGTACACTGACCTGGCCCCTTTTCCACTGCTCTTGGAAGACGAGCAAGTTGTTCTTGTTGCGGGGTTCGTGTAGCACCAGCAGCTTGCCGTTGCAGAGCCACGAGTGGGGAACCTTGGGGTAGAGCAGCGAACTCTCGGCTAGCGTGCACACACGCACAGGCAGGGCGTCCCGACCCGCCTGGGAATTGGGGAACCGGCGGCAGAAGTGCAACAGCTGTTGCTCCTCCTCCTTCTTAGCCACAGTCTGGGCTATCACTGTCGTGACCACCTCCTCCACGCTGCTCTTCTTGCTGTTACCGCCAGTGGGACGAATCAGCAGCTCGCGCAGCGTTGAGAAATCGTCACCCTTCTCGTCCTCTTCCTCAGCACCCTTGCCGCCACCCTCCATCTTGCCAGACGAGTTGAGGGCCACGTCTGCTAGCACAGAGAGTGGAGAGCCTCCACTGTCCGAGCTGTAGCTGCCGCCCACTTCATCCGACGAGCTGCTGTTCACCCCGTTCACGGGGTTCTTCTTGCGCTTGCCTGTCCGAGCAGTTTCTCCGTTCAGCGTGCTGCCCTCCTTGTCCGAAGAAAGCATTTGCTGACGGCACTCATCAGTTGCTGCAACAGGACACCAGTTAGGCCCCCCACCAATAGAGTTCAACGACAGCGCCTTACCTTGCAGACTCCGTTAGAAGAGGGTTCTTCTTGCAGTCGTCTTCGAGGCTGCAGGTGCCGCAGCCGCAGTAGGCTGGAATGTTCCACTCGTGTCGGATCCGATGCAGGTCCTGGCCGACGTCCCAGAGCGCACTGCCCGCAATTATCTGGGTCATCATAAGTTTGTCCTGTTCGTGTGGCTGCCGGTTGGCACACAAAAGCCACTGAAACTCATCCCTGTCCTTCGGGGGCGTCTCCTCAGCTGAAAAAGAAATGCACCATCAAGCACCGACCCAAGTTGCTCAATTCTGACAACTGACCTTTCAAAGTGCCATTCTTCTTAGCCTTGTAACAGTCTATACACACCACAAAGCCACACTTGTGGCATACCCAATGAATGTTGAAGAGAGTTGTTTCACAAACATCACACATTTCACGCACACCCTGCACTACTCGCTTCCACGAGACAGTCTTGTCATCACCCATGTGTAGAGACTGCGCTTGGCGCTCTTGCTCCACCAGATCACAAAACTGGTCGCCCACGTGGGACAAAATGATTTTAGCAGTGGTAACGTCCAAGTCCTTGGGAGTGTGTTCCAACGGAGGCAACCACAACTTCAGGTCGTCTTCGGATGCGTCGCTGGGCTCCGAAAAACCACCACTCAGCACCGTGCCATTCTTCCCGTAACGTAGTCTGCAAGAAAAACAAAATGGTTAACCACCCAGTCTGGAGCAAGTTTCAAGGACACACATACTTCCTGAAAGCGTAGAAACGGCAGAATATATTTGGCATCTTCTTATTTCTTTGATTAGGTGTCATTCGACACTCCCTACACTTGGGAGCTTGGGTGCCACGTCGTAGCAGGAACCATCCTGTAGGAAAGGCTTTCCAGACTTCTTCAGCTGGGCTATGGTAGGTTTCTCTGCCGATCGTGCTGAGAGAGACCAATAATAATAAACCTCAAAGACCAGCATTTCACATTCAATCCACAACATCCATCGCAAAGTAAATACTGACCTTGCTTTTTCCGAGGGACTGCAGCCAC
This sequence comes from Ixodes ricinus, assembly GCA_037355805.1. Classification (NCBI taxonomy): domain Eukaryota; kingdom Metazoa; phylum Arthropoda; class Arachnida; order Ixodida; family Ixodidae; genus Ixodes; species Ixodes ricinus. The sequence continues at coordinate 504,390 of JAZHYW010011507.1, read as the reverse complement.
CTCCTCTGCAGGTTCCTGCTTCGTGCCCTTGGGTCTCCTGCCCCGGCGACGTGAAATGGTCTCCTGCTTTTCTTCCTTTTCGGAGATGCCTCTTCTGGTGCAGCATCGCTATTGCTCTCACTATTTGCTCGTTGCCGCTTCGGTCCGGCCTTGTCTCTCCTGCGGCACCCCGCTTACGAGAGACCCGCGTCTTGCGACTCACAGCTGGTTTCTCCGCCTCCGATGCTGAACTAGAACTGCAATCATCCCTAACCGAGCCACTTGCCTCTGTGTCATGTCCATTCACTGGGACCTTAACAGACACTGGTTCCAGTTTGACAGGAGATACGTTAGCACTGCTGGTTTCTGTGCGCACCTCTCCTTCCGGGGCCTTCTTGTCTTCAATCTCAGAGTGACGCTGAAGCCAGGCCTTCTTTAGCTTCGTATGGTTGCTGCTACTGTTGCTGATAGTGGTGCAGGTGCTAGGGGCTGGGCTCGGGGGTCACACGCGTGTCAGAGTCGGACTCGTGGACTATGGAGGAGGAGCCACCAAGGCTTCCAGGTTTGCTGTCTTCGCCCGAAGCAGGAGAAGGAGCATTGGGAGGCCTCGCCTTGGTCCTCCCCTTTTTGTAGAATGTCTGAGTAGCTATCCTGACTCGTCGACTGCTGCAATGGTTGCTGTTGTTGCTGAGCAGATTGTTGCTGAGGCTGTGATGATGGCTGTGGTGGTTGCTGCTGCTGCTGCTGCTGCTGTGCTGCTGTGTTGCTGCTGTGCAGCGGCAAACGGCCGGAAGGTGTCTTGCTGGGTAGGAGTCTTTGTTGCCATTAACAAAACCGGAGTTGTCGCTGCACTCGTAATCAAGGGAGCTGTGCCTTCTGGGGCTACCGTACCAGCAGGCGGCGTCGAAATCAGGCCAGGCACTGAACACGGAATGGGTGAAGGGCTTCCCTCAGTCTTGGGAAGCTTGGGGACTTCGGCCTCCTTGCTGCTCTTCCGCCTGACCCCACTAGGAGACAGGCCCCCCTGCTGGAGGTTGAGCGGCTGCGGCGAGGGAGGAGTCAGTCGCGGAGGCGTGGAACTGGCCGCGAGGTGTGTCGAGGGCGAGCGCGACTGGGGCAGAGGCCGATATGGGCTCTGCAGGGACGAGCTGAATGCCAGCTTGGGGTCCGGATGCTGTGCCGGCCGACACACTGGCGTGCCGGTCGTAATGCCTTGGATACTTCTCAGGTACTGTACTGAACCCTGAGGTTGGCTGGGCCCAGGTGACATGCCGGGGGAAGCAGCTTCGAAGCCCTGCGTTGTCTGGGGCGTGTAGATGGGGTTCGGCACCAGGCCCTGCAGAATTAACTGGTTGGTGTAAGGTTGAGATGATTTTGTTGACTGGCTGCCATAACTGCTAGCCGAACCAGGTGACGGGGTGCTGAGAGGAGAGTCCTGCCTGGATCGCGAGCACTTGACCAGGTTCTGGGGTTCTTCTTGGGGAAAACTCGATGAACACCTCGACAGGGAGCCCTGGTGCGCGGGGGCGGGGCCTGCTGAGTTGTACTCGTATGGCCGGAAAGTCCCTGGGGTTGACATGGCCGGACTGATCCGGTCCTTGACGGGGGCTTGGGACTTCCCCTCTGCCCACCTGGCGTGGAGGAACGGTCGTAGCGCACGTCCTTCTCCATCCTTGGCAAGTGAGAGGGGAGGAAACAAGGGGCTGGCGGTTCACACTGGATTGACTGAAAGTAAGCAACCAAGGTGTCAGACAGAGGGCACTCGTAAAGATCCCGAAAGACAGTTACCTATGATGTGACTTGGATTCCTCTCGCGCTTTGAGCTGAGCTTGGGTTATGTACATGGGCTGTGAAGGCTGGTAGCCGTAGAGGTTGAAGCTGGGTTCACCCTTCAGAGCTGGCCACAGTGACCGAACAAGTTGACGGCACAGCAGGGCTGCCCACCTTGGATGGCAAGTTTGGAGCCAGCCAGCATATGGTTGGTCTTTGGCGAAGAGCGGGCAAGGATCTCCAGCTTTGGCTTCGGCTGCTGCAACGATCAAGGATGCCAGTCACCCTCCACTCGATATATGAAACATGTGGCGCCCCCAGTCTGCTTGACACATTGCGATGTTCCAATATATGGCACGGGATATTATCGAGAAACTGAAGACAAAGCTGACGATGGTTTAACATTTTGTGATTGCAATACACGCAGAAGGTAGTAGGAGAGCAAAACAAAGTACAGTGGAATCTCGTTAATACACACTCTCTTAATTCACACTCGTGGATAATTCAAACTAACATGCAGGTCCCATCCTGTGTGTTTCTACACTCAGTGTCACTAGTTGCGTTGCAGTACAGCGCCAGGCGAAGAGAGAAAGGGCAAGCACTAAAAAGGCTGGGGAGGAGGAAAGAAACCCCCTCTCCTTTCCAACGTTCCTAGTGCTCTCCCTTTCTCCCCTCCCCCTCCATTACCCTCCTCTCCCATCCCATCTTCCTAGTGCTCACCCTTTCTCTCTTCACGTGGTATTGCCTTCACCTCCACTGCACACAACTGGTGACATGGAGTACAGTTGCCGACCGATTTTTTGGACTCTGAGGGACTCCGAAATTGTCCGAATAATCAAGTGGTCCGAAAAATCAATTTCAGCCAAATTATCAAATTTCCATTCATATTGGCCGCTTTCCACTTGCTTGATGTCAAGTTTAAGTTCTCGTGCAACTTCCGTTTTGTATTGTTCACTGTTCACTTGTTTGTTTATCTGTTTGATCATGGTGCTGCGCTTTGTCGGCGACTTCGTTGGCACAAACAGCGAAGTTGAAGTTGGTGCCATTTGAAGACAATGTTTAGTCCATTAAGCTCGCTTAATACTGAGCCTATCTGCAAAAAACCTTCGCGCTCAAAGACCACAAGAACGGCAAACGGCCGCTCTTCTCGTGGTCGCAACCGAAAAGCACTGACCACGAGAACAACTGGAAGAACCATAATGGGCAGACGGCGGCCATGTAGGCTACAGAGTAACTGGAAAACCCGTCTCTAGCCTCAATCCAGCTTGTTTATTGCATAGGATGTGGTATCGAGGCTACAGGGCAAAATCAAAATAACCAAAATGTGCGACTAAGCTCGCGGCGGCTGTTTTGTGGGTGTAAGCTAAGGGAATATCGCTAATTATGTCAAATATTGAGCAATGGGCTTTATGGTGTCCGAAATTTTGGTCAAGGTTATACATTAACTACGACAGTTCGGCGAAAACGTCCGAATAACCTAAAGTGTCCGAAAAATCGGACAGCGACTGTATACGAAGGAAACTCCCAGTAATTCAAACTTTCAATTATTGAAACAAAGTTTTGTCAACCTCGCGTTCAAAAAATTGAGATTCCACTGTATTTGATGGCCCCCTTTTTTGCTTTATTTTATTTTGTGCATTCTGAGCTCCTGATGATAAGAGGAAATGAATTGCGCCGCTTCCAGGAGATGGGAAGCGTTAGAGTCGGCATGAGCGTACATCGGAACAGCCCCACAACACCCCTTGACGAGAGGTCTTTTGGGATTTTCTGGAAAGGTTTATTGCCCCAGCTTCAGTGTTTCCTCACCTCAGCATGCGACAACCGATGATGGGCTGGGACCTGCCCTTGCAGGTCCAACCTCTGCTGCTGCTGCTGAACCATTGACATCCACCTCTCCTGGTCCGTCGCCTGTCTCATGCGAGCTTCCACGGAATACCTGCAGACGCAAAGGCCCTTCTATAAGACTATGCCAGCAACACTCCTATCCAGATATTAAGGCTGCACAAACGCCAATAGAAATCATCCCAACTTGGACCGGTTCTAATGAGCCACAGGTAAGTGTAGTTACTTTTCATGATGATGATCCAGCTCCTGTTTCTCCCGCTGCTTTTCAGACTGGGTGATGACTGAGCTGCTCGAAGTGTTGACAGCAGCCTTGGAATAGGGTAAGCTGGCAATGGGGCTCCAGCCTGCCCTCTGAAAGAGCACCAGAGAAAAGACACAAAGGTTACAGCCCCAGCAGCATCCTCACTCCACTGGTCCTAACATCCCCACCAAAACAGCCGAAACAAGCGTAAATTCACCGGGGGCTCCGCTACTTTCTCGGTCAAACTGATTGTTCACTGGGGCAAGAGGAGATAGATAATATCACGTACGATGCAACCTGTCTTGGGAGAATCTAGAAGGTTTTGATGCGTGATTTTGAGGCCACAGACATCATTCTGCCATATGTCTGGAAGGCATAAAACAACAACACTCAGTCACCCAAGCCGAGAGCACACCTCGCCAAAATGCCTGTCACGCTACCTTTTGCCCAAATTGAGAGAATTACTAGACAGACCTAGTGGGTACACAGTCAAAGAACCGTGAGTGCCGAAACCAACAAGGACCTTGTTCACTCTTGGCACTTAAAGTACCTTCTCGAGAGGCAGGATGTCCTGCTGTGCCCCCTCCCCTTGAAAGGGGTGCTCCCCCTCCCCCCGAGAGAAGGCTCACCTTTTGACTAGCCAAACGCAGGGACTCCTCAAAGTGCTGCTGCACGGCTTCTCGCTGGACACGTTCCTGCTCCTCCTTCTTGTGTCGCTCCTGCCGCTCTTTTTCAGCCTTCTCACGCTCCAGTAACTCGCTTTTCTCCCGCTTCTCCTCCTCCTCTCTCCGCTCCCTGGAGGGGAAACCAAAGCCCATTTAAACACGGCTCAAACTTACCGACTACAAAAATCTCCGCTCACAAAGCAACGCGCTCGACACGTGCCACCGCTTGAAGCCATGCAAACAAAGAAAGCCATAGGAGTGACAGTCCACCCTGGCTGATTCGTAAGCCACTTTAGGCTCAGTTCAGATAAGATCAAGCATGCGACGTAATCAAAAGATTTCGCGGAATACATAATATTTAAAGAGAGAACAAATTTTGAGTGCGCCAGAACGGCATATTTGATTTTGAAGTTTTCGTTATGTTTGGTGACACCTACTACGCAAACTACAAACATCAGAAATTTAATATTTTGCACCTATAATAGATCTACGGAACTATTAAGTGATATATGTACAGTATTGCAGAGGTCATATATTCGCGTCAAAAATGTGCAAACATGGCTCCTTGACGTTTTGTCACCAGATTTCTGAGCCATTATCTTTAAACATTTAATAGCTACAACATCAAACTTTATGTCATATATTGTTATTAAAACATTCTTTAGAATGATATATCAATAATTGCTTCATCTTTAAATTTTTATGTCGCTCTAAACTTCTTCTAAATTACAAAATGAAGAAAGTTTGAGAAGATAAAAAAATCCTCTTCAATTTCTCTGAATTTTTTTTTATAGTTTTTACCATAGTTTTGAGTATATTCATGAGAAACGTGTCGCACCATTTTGTTTCCTTCAAAGTTACAGCGCTGCAAAGTGTACCTTCCCTGCCGGCATTTTTGCACAATGGCACAGACGTGAGTATCTTTTGATTCCGTGTATTTTATGACTACCCCAAGAGATGGCCCACCTAAAATCGAAAGCAAATCGGTTAAAAACTAGGAGTGGGCTAACTTTCGGTGTGCGAGCACCAAAAGTTTAAAAAAATGCTAGTTTTAGGTTTTGTGACCTGCGAAACTTGTAATCGCAGGGAGGGGCGATAAACTAAAGACTACCGTCCTCCCCAGTCAGCAACGTTCGCCTAACTCCTGCCATGGCTAGGTAACACCATTTCTGCTGAGGTCACCATGGGCAAGGGCCCTGCAATTACTGTAAGTGAGCTATCTTTTGGTATTTTTAAAGAAGTAGCAAATCGTGTCAAAAATAGGGTGCGAGCTATCTTTCGGGGGTGGGGCATCTCTCGGGATTTTACGGTAGATATATATATATTTTTTTTTTTGCTCTACTCGGGTATTGGGCTCAAGGTTGAGTATTCTACTAAATAAAACAATAACCAGATTGCCGTCCTTTTTAAGAATTGACAACTTCTATGAGCTTTAGCTGAACTTTATCCCCAGAAGCCGGATAAAAACTTGTAATCGCTTGCACTACATTTTTTTTTACAAAAGTAGCAAAACATTAAGTACAGGGGTACAAATTATGTGAATCTTTATACCTATATTCACAATGAAGTGGAAATGTTTGAGCCACCAAGCTTTTTAAACTGCTATTCACGACGGTTGTATGTCTGGCTGACCAGGGTAAACCTGCGACTTCACTGGCACTTTGAGCAAGGCGTTCGTGAAATTAAAAATATTTGGGTTTATTTATTCGAGTAAAATGAAGACAAATTGAAAAAGTAAAAAACAAAAAAGATAATGAAAAAAAGATATTGAGCGCACTAGTTGCCCGCATTTGCTAGAGGATGTATTGAGACGTCAGATTTTTTATTTTTTTTCTCCTTTTTAAACCAGATTAACGAATTCCTCAAGCCGGAAACGGGCGGTTAAGATCTGCGCTCTAAAAAGAGCTCAAAGAAAGAATTGCAAAACAGCTAGCCTTCAGGTGGTAATACCAATAAATAAAAACTAACTGCTACTTCAGGTGCCTTCCCAGCAGGGGCGGATTCAGAGGGGGTCCGGACGTCCTGACCCCCTCTTGAATTCTGCACGTGTAAAAATTTTAGAGCGTAGAAACGGGAAGGGGGGGGGGGGTCTTAAACATATGATACGCTCACTAACACCTGATCCCCCCTCAAGAAATACCTGCGTCCGCCCCTGCTTCCCAGATAATAACTTCGCAAAAGTAACACAATTCAGGTATGCTCAGCAGAATTCACAGCACTCTTTAGGTATGAACTTGGGGACAAAAGAAGTATTACATTACCCATCAAAAACATGTGAAAAGGAATAGAATTCCCTGAATTCCTACATTCCGAAACAGATCAAGTTTTAGTTTGCACGAAAAAGGAGGTCTTCTTTGGAGCATGCATGGCATAAAAGTCAGGCACAAGTGACCACACTAAACATTTTGCAAAGCACACAGTGCCGTCTGCGGCACCAAAAAAACTACCAGAAACGGCCCGTACAGAATGGTCGCAGACGAGGGAGGGAGGGAGAGGGGAGGGGGGGGGGCATTTTGGAGGCTATGGGTGACAAGCAGGCAAGCAGCTGGGCTATCCCCTCTCCCACTGCTTTTTCAGTGTCAGGTGGTTAATGCTGCGGAGGCAAGGAACGCACAGCGTTCTTTTGTGTGTGGCCTTTTGGGAATTTGTTGAAAAAACATGTATTTGGATGAAGAAAACAGCAAAACTTTGTCCTGGGACTGAGCATGAGTGGCTGCAGAAGAAGCCCCGTGAAGCAAGCCCTCGCTCGGGGCACACTTACCTCTCCATGATGGAATGCCTCTCCCGGTTGAGGCGGAAGTCCTCCTGAAACTGGGCCATGGCCCAGGCCTGGCTGTTGGACGGGGGCATGGCTGCCATCTTCTGGCTCCACAGCACGTCCAGGTACTGGCCCTGGCTGCTGGCGGCCGACATGAGCAGCTGCTGGTAGGCCAGGGGTTACTCATGGGGTCCACGTGGGGCGGTGTCACCACGGGCGAGCCAGACTGCAGCCCGTACGCCATGAGGTGGCTGCCGGGCTGCCCCGGCCGAGCACCCTCTGCCCCTCCGCCCCGGGGCGGGTACAGGCCCGGCGGCGGCTGCTGCTGCATCAGGCGAGAGTGCTGCACCGAGTCCAAGTGGCTCACGCTGCTCACCAAGCTCGGGTCGCGGTACACGCGCACGTCCTCCGCACGGGTACTTGGCTTGGCACTTACGGGACCCGCACTACTGCGCATCGTCGGCGGCGTGCCAGCGGGGGCCGTGGGGGCCTTCCCGGCCACCGTCATCGGAACGCTCGCTCGCCTCTTGGGGGCTGCGCTGCGGGCTACTCAGGGGACATTCGTCGCTGCCCCGCCTGGGCTCCTCCGCCCCGACCGCAGGCTGCTCTTGGGGCGCAGCTGGGGGACAGTCTCCGCCCTCGGGGGACTTTTTCTTGCCAAGTTCCTCTTCGCGGGCGCACTTGCGGGAAGGCGCCTTTCGTCGGCGCTCACCTGTGCATAACAATCGTCCATTAATACTTTTAAGAAGGTTGAACGTACAAAGACAAGCATGCAAGTAGTCGTGCTCTGCTTGAGCGCATAAAATTTGCTATCGAGAACACCACCACACAGGCATGATTTTGATGCGTAACACAAATTTTCATTTCATTGAAACCTCAGTGCTGACATTTGGACACACCCTCCAGGGTTAAAAACCAAGTTCAATTACTCAATCTATCTGTTAATTAGTTTATTCGGTCAAGCATTTGATTGTTAGCTTCATCTTTGATCACATGATTACTTCTTGTTGGATCTAGCTGATTCAAAAAGGTGAAAATGTATATCGGTACCAAATGCCTGAAAATGCGGAAAGCAATATTTTAAAAAAAGGGGGGAAGCGCAGCTATTTGTGGAATGAAAATTACGCCCCAACCCCAAAAGAGCAGTTCAAAGTTATGCATAAACCATATCTCATGCACCATCCACTCAAATAGGGTAATGTGTTTCTCTTCTGAAGTGAACAATAATACAACACTTTATTATTCCTGCTATAATTAAAAATTCGAGAAGCAGTTCAATAAAACAGTATGTTTGCTTTATTGCAATGAGTGATGTTTGTAAGACAGCACGAGAGAATGGCCCAATATGGTACATTTAAGATAGGAATCGACACACAAGCAACTTCACACGTAGCTGAATAACCTTGAGATGCAAGAAAAATTATCTTTGGAAACCGGCTGCTGAACTTCCTGAAATGAGCCACTGAACCAAAACCAACTACTGATACTGTTTAGTGCATCATAATACAATCCCAAGCAAAATTTTCTATCAAAATAACACTAGAATCATTATTCACACCAATCCAATGCATCTCTATCCTGTTGCTTTGTTTCAATTCTAGTCTCAGTCAACTCAAGCAGCTACCTCTATCTTCCTCTTTTCTCTATAACAGTGGTTCTCAAATGGGGGTCCGCAAAGTCATTCAAGAGGTCCACGAGGCCCTGATATCAACAGTCAAGCCCAATAATAAAGGTTGAATTTTTTTAGATTGAGAAAAGTTTAAATTTTCGTGTGAGTTCTCTCGCGTGTATGTGATTGAGAGAGGTCTACTTCACACTAGCCCTTATTTATATCCATTTATTAAGTCATTACAGGGGTGGAACTCATGAAATGCACTTCGGAGCAGCCACGGAGCAGCTGAAACAGCTGTTTTGAAGCAGAATGGGAGCAGCTAAAGCTACATTCTGGAGCAGGCTAGGAACAGCTCAAATCAGTTTTCACTGCACTTCAGCTTGTGTCTTAGACGAGCACTTGGGAGCAATTTCAATTGTGCTTAGGAGCAGAGATGAACATGTGTGGTTAGGAACCTATGTAGATGGGATAACAGTGTAACAGATGCGAAAACTCTGCCTTAATGAGAACCAAAAAGCAAGTACCATATGTTTCTGAAGATAGTGTCCTTGATATTTTCTAAGTGGCTTTCAGCTGCTCAAAATGCAAACCAGCACTGCTTATCACACAACCCACACGTGCTTGACATAGTAATTATATGTGCGAACCATGTGACGTGCGTAAGCAACGGACGTGCAGTTGCGCGGAGGAACAGGGCAAAAAATTTTTAGTTTATCCTATTGCACAACTTAATATCGAAGCAGCACACTACGATTAACGGAGTTATTGTATTCGAAGCGATGAGCCGGAGCAAGATTAAAGTACGCCAAGCAGATCTACCGCTCGCGTGAGAGCTGCTGGCCGGCAAGGTTTCGGATCGGACCGCGTTTTAGTTCAATCAAATCACGATTCATCTTGCAGAATGCGGTTCCAACTTCTAACGATGAAGCACTAAAAGGAATCTTTTGCTAATGTCTTTTCAACTGGCTGACGTCCGGAACCCGGGCCGCAGAGCCTCAGGCAATCTGATGCTTAACGACTCGACCTCACCTTGGCCGACTTGCTTAACCCTTGTGGCTGAAGAATAGCAATCCAGTCGCAGGTGGTGTAGCGCTTGGAATCCGACCCCCGAGTTTTTCGCAAGCTTCCGAATCGGGATACACAGGGAAAGTAAACCGAACAAAAAATTGCAAGGCCTACCAAGCTAAACGCGCTCATTGTTGCCAATCGAGTCGATAAAAACCGAAACCAAGACAAAATATAATTTTTTTGGAGCACGTTGTGCGACTTGGAGCACAATGGCGCGAGGTATTGGCTGTGGCGCAGTTTCCGCAAAATGGCGCAGAGAAATGCATCTGGCGCAAATAGGCGCAAATGGCGCAGCCGTTCCACCCCTGCGTTATCATAATTAACCTATGCCTTTCCCTTCCCCTCCCCACAAACAGGGTCCTCCATCATCTCCGCCGATCCACAAGGGGTCCGCGAAACATCAATGGTTGAGAAGCAGTGCTCTATAATGTTGCGAACATTAATCTGAACCAACATTTTTATGAGCATGAAGGTTATGACTTCTAGGGCTGAGTACAGAGTTGAAGTGAAGAGCAGTTTCAAAGATGAGCAAGTGCTGAATGCACCAATGAAGCTTCCACATGTTGGACCAGTGACGTGCTGTGTCCAATTGTAGGGTTATGAATTAGATCACCAGGGCCAGACCCTTTAGACAAGAGAGCACCATCTGTCGCACGGAAAGGCAACTAGCCCCCAACATCATCCTCAAGGTTCCCACATAGATCAAGCCAGTCCGTGCACATTTAAATGTTGCAATACTAATCCCAATACATTCGCATTTTGTGTTGTAAAATCATATGGAGGGTGGGGTTTGGTAATCCGAATTAGTGAAGAAACTGTATTTGTCTTGTTCTGTCGTACTGTCCTGACTAAAAGTCAACCGTGTACGCCAGGGGTGCACAACATGCGGCCCGCGGGCCGCATCCGGCTTGCGGGCATTTCCAGTGCAGCCCGCAGACATGACACTGTGAGATATGCTCAAGACAGCAACCAGTGCGATGATGCCAGGTATTGAAAACCTGTCTGCCAGTTATTAAAAATCTGTGTAGTTCCCAATAAACATTTTTTTGGCCCACGTCATTTTTGAGTTGTGCAGCCCTGGTGTACGCGATGGAGACTGCCCTTTCGGCATGGTGAGGCCCATTTCATGCAGAGATTTAGAAGTGAGCCTGATACACTACAGATGAGGCCCGTTCACACTCTTGCCACCGAGTAAGACTGAGAGAGACCCGACCGGTTTTTAAGTCTCTTTCAATCTCTTAGGACCAGCTCCGCTGCAGCGCATCCGGTCCTAAGAAGTCGCTAAAGGCTTATAAACCGGTCTGGTCTCTCTGGGTCTTACACGGTCGCAAGAGTTTCAACAGCGCTTTAGAATTAATATTGCTATTAATGAAAAGTGTGCAGCTATCGTTTTTTGAATACGGCTTTATTCGTGTGGAGGCTTTACTCATAGACACGGAAAACAGCTAAAATCAAGTCCTCGCGTGCTTGTATGGCAGATTTAAACAGCTGAATAATTACCGCATTCAGACTGCAAAGTACAATTCAAAGTGACATTATCACAATGCTTTTGAAGTCAATATGTGTAACGATGGCTTTCCAAGGATTGATCGCTATAGTAACCATGTTCGACAAGGTGTGGAAACATTATTCGAGCATGAATACAACTTATTGAACAATAAATTAAAATTAATTTTGTGCAACAGATTTTAAAGCAAGTACTTTATTTGTGTGTGTGCAAAATGTTGGAATCTGTGGCAGAACTTAAAAATAGCCGGCGAGACTTGTGATATAATTAAATTTGGCTTTTACATAACCAGTCTGTACAGATAATGTGCTAGCACCATCCAAGCAAACAGAAAGGGACACTGCTTTCGCAAAACTGCTTCCAGATATGAAGCCTACCTGCCTCGCGTGCTGTCTCCAACCTACTATAGTCGGTTACAAGTCAAGAAGGTAGGAGAAGCTCCTCCCATAATCGTGATGCGACCGCTTGAAATCCATCCGCAGTCGAAAGAATAGTTCCCTGGAAACACCCCTCGATCCGCTTCAATGAATAGATAATGGCTACACAGTGATGCCAACTTGTCTCGGACCCCCCCCCCCCCCCCTTTTTTTTTTTAAGAAAGCGACCTTTGTATTTATTGGAGAGGAAACCGAGCCCCTGAAAGTGGCCTTTGTATCCACGGAGGGGGAAGCTAATCCCCAAAGTCGTTTTTGTTTCCATCGGAAACAAAAACGACTTCTAACCTCCCTCTCGTGGCTTCCACAACGCTAAGTCAAGGTCGAAAGATAAAGCAAATATTCAAAGCAAGGCAAAACCCTCTCCCGCGTCGGCCACGACGTCACGGAAACGATGGGACGCTATTGGATGCGGAGGTGGCGGAGGGATATATGATTCCCTTTGAGGGGCATTTGCCGCTACCTTCTTGACTTGTAACCTACTATAGCGAGTTTGGCAGTCAGGACTTGTGAGCGCAGTGACAATCGGTGGGCCCGCAGTCACCGGACTGCCAACAACTGTGCATTGCGAGTTACAAAAGCTCGCGACTGATCAGGAATAAACTCTAGAATAACATGATGATGCAACCGCAAGCCTTTCAACTTGTCTAGCCACACACATTCATTCATCTTTCACAACAAGGTGGCTGCGAGTGCATCACCAAAACACATAAAAGAATGTTAAGGAACTAAGCCACTCTCACTCTTAATAAATTAATGGGACCACTCTGTCTCTTGTTCTTACTATGAGCAGAAAAAAAAAATATTTCTTAGAAAGAAACTGCAGTTGCAGTTCACCCACGACCTCCTCACCAAACCACGAAACTTGTACTGGAGGCGACGTAAACAAACTGGGAGCACCCTTTCAAGATGGCGTCTTAAAGATTACTTTTTTCACCTTAACGTTGCAAGGCGTGGATGCCTATAGCGCGCACCTGAAGAATGTAAAGCTTTATCCAGTTATTCTTCACTTGACACCAGGTACAGCATGATTACGTTACGCAGCAGAATGTCCAGCCATCCCATTGAGACGGCCACCTGACACGGAGGATTCGCGTCACAGGCTTCTGAAACCGGGCCTTTTGAAAACGAGGCAAAAAGGGCGAGGTGTTTGACATTGGTGGCTTTTGTGCACCACCCACGAAAGGCTGCTGGAACTCTATAAAATCTTGGATTTGAACCATTTTTGCTGCTATTTGAGCAACCTACAGCTGCGCAGTGGTGAGGCATGACTATGATGCCAAGCCGTGATAATAGCGGAGGGAGTGAAGCCGAACCAGCACTGTCTGAGCGACTGAGTGGACAAGGGAACCCCAGAAATGGCAGCTTTCCCTTTCCTCCTCTATTTCAGAAATGGTGCATGCGCCCAACTACCTCTGAAAAAGGTCAATTCCTGGTTAGACGAATATTAAACCTCGGTGGATGTCAGCCCAGAGAAATTAAGGTTACTGTTTTACTATTTCATCTAGGTCATGTGTTCTCAAACTTTTGCGTTCTACCACCACCACTAGTTCCAGTCATACAGTTTCAGCGATTCATATTTTAGTTATGTGGGTCAAAAAACAAAAGACTTTTCCTTGAGGTACTCCCCACTCCCTCTCCCTCACAGCTTCAAAAATAACCCAAAACTATCCTCAAGGAATCAAATGAAGCACTTTAACTCACTAAGGTTGGGTCTAATCTCTGAACTTGGTGAGCCAGACTTTACACTCCTAATCTGGCAGGAGTATTTTTTTTTATTGAATTTTAAGATGTTTTTATTAAAAATTTAAAATTTTGCTTGGCTCTCACTGAACGATCACATCACAATAAGAAATGCACAATAAAGGAGTAAACACAAATGAATCACCGAAGCAGAAGGTAAGCATGGATGTTGTTGTCATAAGGCATTTGTGTAGAATATAACTTCTTGCGTTAACTTGTTTGTACCACCCATACACAATGATAGCCAGGTTCCCGGGGTAATAGTAGATATTTTATTCTTATTTATTGCACCCTTAAGGCCCAGCAGGGCTAAGAGGGGGGAGGGGAGAGCGAGGAACAAAAAATATTTGCACCTCATATCACTTTAGGTATGAGAAGTAGTTATATTGCAAAAGTAATGTCCTCATTTGTGGAATACATCAGATTTGCTTTCATCACAGAGCAATTCTGCCATAAATTTTTATATGAGTGAAGACTACCGGCTGTGTCAACCAAATGCCGCCAAGCACCGATGCTGCATGCGTTGGCAATGCAAAGATGTGTGTTTGTTTCACCAGTTTGTTGATAACGTAATTAGCTAGCAAACGTTAAATATAAAAGAAAAAAGCAATTTTTTTATTAGATTGTTATTGCGAATTTTTGGTTGGCTGAGAAACTGCTCATTCCATTTACAAGGAATGTTTCTCACCTTACTGACACTAGTGGAACCAGAGTATGCTCGCACACAACACCCCTGACTAAGAAGCTTTTTTGTCACCACGTGATTTCGAGGATAAAAGCGGATGCTTTCTTTCAGTCTCTCCGCAAAATGTGATGATGAAGTTCTGGGGATAGCATTGTTGGTGTTGTCAACAATGCAAACCTCAGGATTTCGTTATGAAGCTTTGCGATCCCTGCCGTGACACCGAGCACTGCGTAGGCATCTGATTTCGGCTTGTGACAGTCGGTGCCAAGGCAGGCACTTGGATAGTGGCTCGTACCCAATCGCTGCTAAGACGAGAATAGTCGGGCCTAAGCAATGTGTGGAACAAAGCTTGTTCCCTGGGCTTTGCCAACCCCAGTACGAGGATATACGATATTCTCGCACTGTTCTGGCCGCTTGTTCCGACTGCAAGTTGGAGCACTCCGTGGAGTGCTTCTGACTGCACCAAAACCGCTCCGTCAACTTTGGGGGATCTCCCCGGAAGTTAAGAGCAGCGCGTCACTGCGCATGCGCGTCACAAGCCGAGCATGTTTGGTCTGGTTCAGTCGGTCGAGTTGCTTACGCAGGGCAGTGCGTGCAGTGTGTTTTCTTGCGTCTTGTATGGTGCTAGCTTGCATAGTTCAGAGGGTGCAGAGGCAGGACGGGAGCGCGGCAAAGCATGAATGCTGACATGTGCGATCCCAAGAGGAAGAACAAGAAAGAATCCGTAGGTAGCAGACGCAAGGATAGGCGTGTTCCTCTCAACGATCTGAGCTGGGAATCACTGAGTGCCCCGCCGTTCTGGGGCGGCAAACGCGGACCTATTCCTCTCTGTTTGTGAAGTGGACTCCGTGGTTCGGATAATGCGCTAGACCTGTGTCGGGCGTTTCTTCTGCCGAAAGACAGCGACAGTATAGCGATTGGTCGTCCTGAGATTTCATTCGGCTCATCGAGTTCGAGCCAAGGCAGATTCAAGGAGCGGCCATATTGAACGACAGACCGTCTCCGGCGGGTCACTCAAAAAATGTGATTCCACCTTCCGCTCTTTGATTGGAAGAGGGTGCCACGGAAGTGAACGAACGGTTGTTCTCCTCCCTCGCAGATTTTGGAGACCGATGCGTATCTACAAGTGGAGTTCGCCCTAAGCCGCCAAGTGGACAAGCCAAACCAACCATGGCTGCACACGCGCACAAGTAATAACTGCAACTGGGAAGTTGCAGAAGCAATCAACAGCGTAACCGAGGGCTAACAAAATTGGGGTCGAGGAATTGCCCGCCTCTCAGACTTTTCGTTCATGGAATATATACAGTGAAATCGTGAAAGTGGCATAGGGACGGTCGCGTCAGCTTTTATGCCAAGTGCCGCTGACATGAAGACTTTGTTGAGCATCCTAGGGCGCTTTTTCGTCGTCGAAAACAATGTGGAAGTTCTGCTTTCATGCCCAAGTGTGCTCTGCAAGCTCGAACAACGACGGCCATCCCGAGTCCAGCACTCGAACCAAGCAAGGGCCCACCCGACCATGTGCTCCTTCTGCATTTTTGCTCGCTCTTAAACCTCAGAAGTGCCCATCCTTCCACGATTATCACCCAATTTGGAGTGGGCACTTGCTCTGTATTTTATGCTAACAAGAAACTCAACATAATAAAAAAAAAAGCCTTCCTTTTACATTTTTGTTTTCCTGTTGACATAGAAAACAAAATATACTGAAAAAAAAATGTTTTTATGTTTTTTTTAACCAGCTTGCTTGCCTGCATACTTTGCTTCTTACAATTAGAAAGTTATTTTTTGTTCAACCACCACATCTCTTTAAATCTAACATGTTTGCCGCTGGGGCATTAAACATTTTCCCATCTTCCACATTTATAGACCCTTTTGCCGTTTGCAAACATGAACTGCCACTTGCGTCCCAGGCGACTTCTAGTCGCACAGTCTTTGCAAGCCTGTTGAGCTTGTTTATGTCACCAGAGCTAGAAAGCATAAATGCCACACGGACAACAAAGTCAGAGATTTAACGAGGGCCTTCAGCTGTACAATACTACATCTTGGAGGAGGCAAGTTGGTTTACATGAAAACTCGAAACATTTTAACATATCTTGCACTCCTTCACTCTTTTGGCATTCACCAGGAAAATTGGTTTTAAATGTTTAATCTACATTTCAAGCAGCGGTGCTAAGGTAGCCTTTGTTCATTCTTTTTATAAACCGGAAGTTCTCTGGGAGGACGAAGACTGGAGCACTACCTGGTGGCGTTTGCCATAAAAAGCGTCTATAGTCTCCTCATGCATGACACTAAAAAATGCCATCTCTTCGAGAAAGAATATTGATGTACAGCCTGTGAAGGATTCTTTAAAGGGACACTGACAGGGTATTTATGCTCGCCAAGGTTTTTATTTGAACATGACATACGAGAGCCAAACTACCCACAACACAATTTGCGGCTCGAAACTCTTTTTCTTTCCACCCGAAAACCGCCGATCGAGAACTGACCGGTTTCAGTCGCGCCTACTCTCTTCTACGTGGTCACATGCCGTTTTCTATGGTTTAGACACAACCACCAAAGATATTCAAAGTTGTAGGTCATCGAAGGCACACACTCAATGCTAAACACAAACAAAAAATATGATACCCATTTTTTTGTGGCTTGTAAAAAGCTGCAAATACAGTGATTGAAAAAATAAAGGTTGCACAGCCACGTGACTTCCGGTAACTTTCTCCTCCATGTTTCTTCTCCCTCCCCAGTCCGGTTTCGAGCAGTTGCATTTTTTTTTTACTTTATTAAAATATATGTAATGCTAAGCAAAATATTGATTGGGTAGTCTTCTGACACCACACTGGATCGCCTTGCAAAAGAGAAAAACATTTTTTGGGGGTGTCAGTGTTCCTTTAAAGGGGCCCACCCTGCAATCATATTTAAGCGTCGACCTTTATTGAGGTTTCTACATCTCCTGGGGTTTGGGCAAGCCAGCGGGCACGGAGAGACTAACTAAATATCAGTGCGTCATATATTAACCGGACAACGTGGAAACCTCCTCCACCTACGAGGGCGGCCTTCGGTGCCGAAAGCGCGCGATATGTGAAGTTTTTGGTCCTGGGCTTACTACTGGTCAGCCGCTAAAAGCTTCTTTTTAGTTGAAATACAAAATACAAGTGGAGCGAACCGTTTCAATTATACGACGAATAATGGGAGTCCTCACCCTACCACTTGGCATACGCAAGCAGGCGCAGGTTACTTCGGCAACTACTTTTGAGCAGCCGAGTCGGACGAGCGACGAGCCAACGGCTACCTTTTTTCACCCCTCTCCTTTGTACTGGCTTTGTCGTCTGCTGCACCAACGCTTTGTCGAACCTGGTTGAAACCTGCCACGGTTGCCGTGCAAAATACCTGGATTCGGTGACACTTCAATATGTGAAGGTAAGTTACGATCAATAACGTATTCAAATAAGTTCACCTGCCGCGATGCCTTAACGCTGCCACAAATACGGTACGCCGCCAACGACGTATGACTCGGCGGATGGCTGCAACGGCTGCTGGCGGTAGCTGCCGGGACGTGCGCGCAGTCGCGGAGGTGCAACGAGAAAGCGCGTGACCTGTACCGAGGGTTCCCAAAATTCCCTGCCGTCGTGGCGCAGTACGTTTTGCAACAGGTCTATTAGTGTTTAGTCGCGCAGCAAATGCAATGCGAGCCGCCCTGGCTGCCTGCTTCATACAGCCTATCCAGAACATGCTTTAGTGGCGCCCTCTCAAGCGAGCCGTCGACACGGAGTGCGGCAGCCGTGAGTGCTTGCTGAGCTCACTACCACTCCTCTACTTCATGGCCACTCAAGCAACCAAGGACGTCATGAAGGAGGTTATTTTTTGCTTCTTTTTGTAATTTTAATTCTATAACTTTTAAAATAAAGAGAAATTCGAGAAAAGAAAAGTTTCATTAGGTTACTATGTTCAGTGCGCTCAGGTTCGATGCACAAATTGCCCGTAAATCGCTTGACAAAAATAATCACAGTGATGTGATTGGCCTAAGCCATTTTGGAGCACCTTAGGGAGCAGCCAGAACAGTGTTTTGGAGCAGCAAATGTGGCCTTTGGGGCAACCAAAACGGTGTTTTGGAGCAGCCAAGACAATGTTTCAGAGCACCAAAAGTGACTTTTGGAGCAGATATTCTTAGAAAAATAAAAATATTTGTTTTAAGTGCTGTACAAACAAGGACACTTTGTGTTGTATTGTGTTCTGATGTGACGTGTTGTGAGGAACTTGCTGCTTTTGGTTTTACTGCTGAGACATCCCACAAGTGTACAGTACTATAGGCATTGCCAAGCAATTCCAAAAACCGCTTGCCACCATTTTACTGGTTCCCCCGACGTGCCAGACTTTCGTCAAAGTAAGCAAACGTGAAAAAATGGATTGCTAGCGTCCTGGCTGGTGCCTCTGTCGTGCAATCATGTTCACATGCATGTGAGGGCAACTTTGACAGGCTTGCAGTTGCGCGTGCTTGTCACGCGAGCGGAGACAACGGCTGTTCGATCGAAACCAAAACCATGCCACTCCACTCCGTCGCCAACTGATTCCCAAAATTGTATGCAAAATGTAACTGTCGAGCATACGACGAAAAACAGTCCAGCAGCACATGCTTACCAGGCTGGCAAACAAATTACAAGCTAAACACACAAAAAAAAAAAAAGAAAGATCCTGGGCACATTGATGGAAGACATTGCGAGCCAGTGTCAAAACGTTCTTGGCACACTTTGTGCAACGACTGAACTCGAGACAGACAAGTGACGCTGTTTGGGTTCAACGTGCAGACATTGCCTTCTTTGCTTTAGTTCACTTCTCTTCACCAACTTTCTTTGCGCGAGCGCAGGCGATTTTGCACGTACGAAAGCCCACCGAGAGAAACCTAGGTATTCAATACTTCGACACAACAGTCTTTGAGTTAAAGAGGGATTTTGTAGTAACGTATGATTCAAACAAGAACAGGAATGTTGATGAACATGCGGCGGTACTTAGTTTCATGTTAGAAAGCGCCATATCTGCAGCGACGTGGGGACGGCAACACCCGATGTCACGCGACCGCAGTGACTGGAAGGCAGGGACCAAATACAGTTTTCCCACGGCTGTTGCTTTCAGGAGCAAGTGCTTCAGCTAAGGGGGATCTGTGGCCGAGTGGGCTAGCACACACCAGCTCGGAGCACGTGGAGCGAAAGCTCGCGCTGCAGAACCCAGGGATCCTGGGTTCAATCTCTACCCCTGCCCATTTTGATCTGGATGAGCATTGTACCGGCGTGCGGTCATGTATCATTACCGCGTGGTGCACGTTAAAGACCCCAGGCTAGCGGTTGTACTGCACTGGCTAAATTGCTCATCTGCAGCGGGTGACTCGTCGCAACTTTGAAATGGCTGACCAACTACACGCTGTATAAATATCCACCGAACCCCAATTGTTTAGTGCTTCAACTCACAAAGTAACTCCCGCCACGCAAAAACATGGTTTTGTTTCACAGCATGACGGCATGGCTGGTACCCGGCAGAGCGTCCGCACATTTATCGTTTCCTTGAAAAACTTTTAAGACGACGAGAGACGTGATTCACAAGATGCACGAGATTACGAGAGGGCAAACGAGAGGACGGCGGGAAAACCATGCAAGACCGGACGGATGGGCAATTGATGCAAGGTACTTTTGTGTTGGGGCGGCCGCTTGCGCCACCTAGCTCACGCATGCTCAATTACGGTACTCAGTTTAGTTTCGGTTTTGAAAGGCAACCGAACTTGGTCCTTTGGTGCAGGCTTGGCACAGATTACTCATATTTTGTCAAAATGTAGCAGGGTTAGCTCCTTGGTGCAGTTTGGCGCAATTGGTGCAGCAATTACATCGCTGTAATCATAAAACCATTCAGTAATACTACCTGCTATGCTTTTGCTTATTGATTAGTGTATTTCGGAGCATTTCATTTTGAAATGTCCAAGTATGTATGAAACTTTGTACAGAATGCCTCACTGCTAAGCCTATTATCCCAGTTTTACGTGCAATACGGTATAGAGAACACTTGAAAGGGAATATGCCTCCCTAGAACCTTCTTTATTCTAAACAAAAAGGTGACTGAAGGTTGCAAAATGACTGATGAAATTATGTAGCAGGTTTTACCATAATAGCATTTCTAGAATTAATGCTTACATCAAGCATAAGCTTTAGGGTGCAAATGCGGATATCATTTTATCCAGGATATATTAAGCTAATAGTAAAAAAAAACACAAACAACAATTTAAAAAAAAAATTTCAGACTTGTGTCAGTTACACTTTTGGGTAATTTCAAAGAATAATCAGAAAGTCAATAAAAGACCAATCTTTTAGCATCCACAATGATGGCCAATCTGGCAGATACTTTGGGTATTTCATGTTATGTGTACTTCGCTTATTACAGACAAGGAGAGGGAATGTGTTGAGAAGGGTAAAATTATGCTCAAATAGCTAGCTGCTATATTGCTCACTTACTAAACCACAAAAACTGGATTACATGATCAGTGAACAACACTGATGATGGCTGTGATAGCTCCATGTATCAAAACCATTTGGGAAGGAAAAGTTTTATCTGCATACTGTTGTTTCACAGAAATTTGCTCTGTGCCTTGTCACAAAACATCATGGGTGAAAATTCTATGCCTCGGTATTTTAAACTATTCAAAGGGTCCAAGCTTCATTATCCTAGATTAGCAAAGGTAAGACTTATGCAAGCTTAACACAAACCACCCCATGTCACCTGGTTCTATTCATTTAAAGGGTAGCATGAAACTTTAATGAAAAACATTTTCCACGCAGGCCCTTGCACATTCAACTACAGGGGCTTACATTAATTAAAGGTGTCCAATCGAACTCCAATTCTGAAGAACCTGTTCTGAGGTCTTCTTGGTCCTGAAACGTTTGTTAAAGGAGCTGTGCAACGATTTTACTGTTGAAAGAATTAGCATCTCATACTTTTCACATTGTTTATTTTGTCACAAAAGACAGATTTGATCTGAGGCCAGAGAAGAAGAAATAAAAATAATGTGCCTCCCTCTGCTCCCACCGGTAAGCACTGCAGACTTAAAGCCAATTCAATAAAAATTAATTGGATCCTTGGGTCAAATGTAAAATCCACAATAAAGCCAATCTAGAAAAAAAAAGGGGGGGGGCACTGGCCAAAGAAATAGCCTGGGGAAAACCAGCAAGGAAGAGCCCTTCAGTGCCCAACCCCTATCCAACCCCGCAAGGAGGCCACAAGCGTGCACCACAGCGGGTCCCACAGTCACTGCAAGACAGCCATGAACCAAGCAGCCCCGCCGCAGTGATTAGTTTGCTTTCTCTCGGCTCCCACCCAGAGTGTCACAAAAGACAGAAAGCACATCTCCTTCCTTCGAAATGTTGCGACTCTGTCACGTAATCGCGTGGCAAAGCTTATAATATTTTGCCGATCTGCAGCCGCGAGAGGGGGCCATGAGAACCACGCGGTAAAACGTCAAAAAGGGACTTATTAAAAAAAAAAAAAGTAAATGGCTATCTCCTTAAAAAAAATAATCTTTCTATATAAATATAGATGCGTCAAAAACCTGGTATCATTGACAAAATATTTATTATACGGAGTTTCAGTGGCGCCATCTATCAGAGTTCAACAAAACCGTCAGCTCTATCTGCTACCGCGAGGAACCGCCAGAACCCGGACGGCCGTGAAGGCCGGACCCGGACGAGCACGTTGGCACTTTCCTCTCTTCGTTTTCCGGTGTCTCGACTTTCAACGCCACCGCGAATATCGGCAATGCCGACCAAGTGCGACCACGTGATCGCGCACAAAAAAATAGATGCAGATTACTCTTGAAACTGAAATTTTCATAGGCTATTTTGCATAACACCCTGTTTCTACTCCCATTCTCACCTCCCTTGCTATCTTTGACCTTCCACCCACCCGGCTTGCACGTGCGTCCGGCTTGCTCTTGCTCACTGAGCTACCGTCGGTCCCTCGGCCTCCGGTTTCCTCTCCAATCGCATGCATTGGCTGTCAGGGAGAATGACTGCCTAGTGTTCTCCTAGCGCGAAAACAGTTCCGAACGTTTTGTTCCGGTTCCCGAAGGATTCTACGCAACGACGCGACGGTTTTGCGCGCGGATTATTTCAAGGCCGAATCTTTGTGTCCACAAGCAAACCGTCGCGGACGGCGGTGACTTCGTCCGCGACGATCTCGTCGTCGTCTGGAGCTGCTCGCCACCAGGTCGAAGTCCAAACAGCCAGCTTCTAACATCTCTTGATAACGATCACTCTGATCGCTGCTGCGATCGGTGTGAGACGCGCAGACAGACGGGCAAAAATAAAATAAGAAATATGAGAAAAATGACATTTCCATCGGGAGGTACTGCCACATCTGACCAACAGTTCTAACTACGAGTGAAATTCATTTTGACCCTCTCCGAGGACAAATCTTCATACGGATGGCAAAGTGGACCAGGCAGTTCTCCAACGGTTCAGGGACTACTAGCCAATAGCAATCTACGATGCCAAAATACAGAAGCTCGTAGCCACATGGGAAAAATTTGTCGCAGTAACAAGGAACTACGTAAAAAAAAAGTACAGGTAATTTGAATTTATTTTACAGTTATCTAAAAATTAAATCAGCCTGGATACTCGACGGCCCTCGTATATTGTTGATTGAATGCATCAATGGCCTTAAAATAAAATATAAATTAAATTTCCGCTAGTTAAGATTGGTGATAGGGCGTAACTTTTTTCGAAAAGTTTCGGAAGAACGGCCGAACGTCGGTGTTTTTCGGATAGTTTCCGCGCGTGTCAGAGTGGCCAGGAACCTTTTATTGAGTTGCAACTTTTTTTCAACAAAACAGTCTTAAAAACCACATTAAATAATTAATATTTTATTTAATTTAAAAAGAAATACTGAATGTAAGCTTGTTCAGATAAAATCAGAGATACGGAGAAATAGAATAACGGACAACAGGACACCAAATATTGAGATTTTGTGTCGTTGGTGAAAATGGTTTCGATTTCACAACTTCCATATTCACGTCGTCACGTGACCAAAACAAAGCGGAAATGTAGGTAGACCGATTATCACAAATCGCAACACTCGATTTCAACGCATCAATAGCTCGACGACTTGTGTGGTGTTCGTTCCAAGCGCCGCGAAGGTTGCGATTTACGTTGACACAACACAGGTGGCATCTGGAAGCGACTGTGTCGACATCTGTGTTATGCAATCGAGAATATTAATCCCAAAACCTCCTGTATCGTATGCGTGTATTATGCTTATAAGAAATAAACATTGTAGATCTAGGTACAGTAGGTTCCAACAAACTTGATAAATGTACCATCAACGTGGGTACTTGCGTACGTTTGCGAAGGGACGCATCGAGAGACTACTTTTCACAGCAGCGCAGGCTGCAGACAAATGACAGTGACAGACAAAGCTAAAGCTATTCGCACTGTACAGATTAACGAGGTTTGCTTCATTTCCCGTCACTATCTGCTGCAGTGGCTATGTAACTTATTCAACGCTCTTCAGAAGGATACTGAACCATTGTGTACCCCAAGACGTGTATTGCTCGTGTATCACAGTTAGGCGCCTTTCACACAGAATGCACCGCTAAAAACCATTGGCAGCGCGTTTCCAGAGTGGAAATGAAATCACTGATCAGTCAACGGCGATTCGTGACCGAAATGTTCGGGAGGCCTACACACTGCACCCAGAGCTCTGACACTTGGACGCGCACTCGATGGGTCGACGCGCCCACAAGCCTCAGCGTAGGATACACGAAGATCCCACACACACCGCGGGCAACCTGGTATGTTTTGCTATAACACAGAAAATAAACCAAAAGCTGATCCAATTTCGGTCTGTATCGAGGGTTAGAGTCTTTAGACACTCACAACACCCACAGAACCAAAAGGAACAACGCCATGTTGACTAGAAAGCGACGAAACTGGCGAACCTTCGAAACAACCGAAATTTCGTCCAAAACGTTTCGGAATCTTCCGAAAAATCCCAAATCGAACCTCCGGAGTTTCGCCCGATCACTAGTTAAGATTCAGTGTAGAGAAAAAATATAATGAAATGTCATTACATGATTGACTCATTGCAGATAATGAAAACAGCTTAATGAGCTCCAGGTGTCTCGAAAATTGCTTGACACGCCTTTATATCTGCCCCGGTGCAAGGGCTGTTTTAAATACTTGACTGGAACTCGCTCCCAGAACAAGCTCTCCCCGTCAATCACCTGAATTGTTTCATTCTTTTGCATCTAATAACTGTGCACATAATGAACTTCAAAAATAAAGTGTTGATTTCATTTTTTTGTAATTGTGCGTGTGGGCTGGAGGGGAGCGGTGTTATTCTTCGGGTTTTTCTTTGCCCAGATGAGTTTGCTGCGCCTGTGCAGTTCTAGCTTGTCCTTGGTTTATGTTTTTGCTTGTTCGATGCATTTGTTTTTCAGCAGTTTCAATGAGTCATCTACGATTTCCTGTTAATTTCAGATCCTGTCTTACTTTCTCACTCTCCAATAAAAACAAAAAAGTATGCACAGAACACATATGGGTTTTAATGCGTAAAAAAAGGGAGCAGGCACACGGATGCATAAACTGTAGAAAAAAGAAAAAAAAAAGCTTTGTTCACATAGCAGCTGTTTCGGAACGACCTAAACAGATGGCACTGTTCTTTTTTGGGCGTTTTGTCATGCGTGGAGTGTAAGTCATGTGTGGCAAATTCAGATGTAACGTAGTATATTTTCTAGAACCTACCCAGTGAATAGTCCGTGGAGTTCAGCGAAAAAAACTAGCTTTTCTTTGGATAGTTCGTACTCGGTACATAGTTTGCACCAGGTGCATAGTTCACACCTGGGGCAGTCTCTGCACATCAAAAATTATTATACTTAGAGCCTTGAAAAATGCCTCCTTTATTACCGCAAAAAGTCATGTTTTGTCCCAATGAATGTTCTTGACAAAACAAAACCTTCTATAGTCAGTCTGCACTTGTAGGTAGTCCGCACTGCACAAAATTTCAGCTTTGAAACGTGTATAGTCCAACAACCATTGTCCGGATAATAGGGCAAGTACCACTAACTGCCCATAAAGGACCAGCAACTTTAAGTAGCCTATGCTATCAGTATATCAAAACACTTCAATATTCCATGGCATATGGCGTTATGACTGGAGTTCTGCCTCATCAGACAGGGGTGAGACAGGTGCAACAGGTTTTGGAGCAATTTTTTGGAGCAGAAAAATCTGGATTTTGGAGCAGCTTAGGAGCACGAAATTCTCGGTTTGGAGCAGCAGTTTATGCATTTCGGAGCAACTTCCAAGCAGAAAAGTCTACAGTTTGAAGCAGATTAGGAGCAGCTTATCAGCAATTACAATTATAAAAAAATCTGATTTCGATCATATGAATCTGATTTTTCTGTTTTAATCGTAATTTTTTCCCACCCTTGTCCCAATAAGTCATCAGCGCCGATACACACCAAGATTATATATATATAAACGGAAAAGGCAAACGCGAGTTTCATGCGCATAGATGAGGACAAGAAACACAGGCTTGCTGCAAAGTTAGGTGGGCACCAGGTACCTCAAGTTTATACGAACTGGGGCCAAAGCGGAATTGTAGTGCAAAACTTTTTAAAGCGGTGATTCGAAAGCATGAACAGGGAAGCACCGTTTACTAGAACCAGACATCGATCGGACGCTCGTAGAAAGCACGTGCAGATAGAAACAACTCCACACGAAAGTGAGTCGCAAGGTAAATAGTGAATTGGTAGAAAAACTATGAGTAGCACATGCACGCTAAATACGGGTGTGCGACCGATTCATTCGATTGATCACGTACTGGAAACACTTGCGTGTTAGAAAGAACTCACAGCGACGGCGCCGTCCAGTTTGACGAGAAGATTTTGGACACGAATGAACAATTACAGAATGGAGGCGCTCAATTAACTTTTAAGAAAAGGTTTACTCTCAAAACGAACGAAATACTCAGGTTTGCTCATCTTGATAGCCTGTGCGTCGTACCTCCCGCGGCCAGACAGCGAGACCGCGTGACAGCGCACCGGCAGCATGCAATCACAAATGACAGCGTAAAGTAGTAGGAAAGTCGGGAAAAACTACGTATCATAGGTATAGAAGGGTACTACAGCTGAAATCTTCGAATCCGGCGGTTGCTTGTGCCACCCTGTACCCGTGCCGTGTACTTTACTACGACGAGACTGAATGTTGCCAACCAGGCTTTCGTTTCCCGCTAAATCTAGCGTCGCCGCAAACTTTTTTTTGTTTTAGTTTTTGAGTTACTTTTAGCGCAGTGTGGCGCAATTTCGACCGATTTTGCGTTTTTGGTGCAACTAGCCGCAGAAAATTGGGTTTGCATCAAAATGACGCAATTGGCGCAGATGTCACACCCCTGATCAGAGTTCATATTCGCGAGGGAGATGATAATTGTTTGTTGTTTTTAAGCTCGTGCACAGTTCCTACATTTGTCTTTTGAGAATTTCCTAAAATACGTACATGACAGAATAAAACATAGAAAGTATAAACATTCATGACATCAAATGGTCATTCAACTGTGCTGCACTGCTGAATCCTCATACGCATATGTAAACCATTTTCCATTTATTTTAAAATACTCTGACGCAACAATATATGTTGCTTCAAATAAACCATTAGCAGGGGTGAGACAGGTGAACCAGGTTTTGGAGCAATTTTTGGAGGTGAAACATCTGGATTTTGGAGCAGCTTAGGAGCACAAAATTCTCGGTTTGGAGCAGCAGTTTATGCATTTTGGAGCAACTTCGAAGCACAAAAGTCTACAGTTTGGAGCAGATTAGGAGCAGAAAATCTTAGAGCAGCTTATCAGCAATTTAAATCATAAAAAATCAGATTAAATCACATAAATCAGATTGTTCTTTATAATGGTTATTTTTGTCCACCCTGGTTCCAGTAAGTCTTCAGCGCCGATACGCAACGAGATTAAATATAAAAGAAAAAAAAACGGAAAAGGCAAACGCGAGTTTGATGCGCATAGATGAGGACAAGAAACACAGGCTTGCTGCATAGTTACGTGGGCACCAGGTATTTCACGCTTATACGAACTGGTGCCAAAGCGCAATTGTAGTGCAAAACTTTTTAAAGCGGCGATTCGAGAGCAGGAACAGGGAAGCACGGTTTACTACAACCAGACATTCACCGGACGCTCGTAGAAAGCACGTGTAGATAGAAAAGTACTCCCAAAGTGAGTCACAAGGTAAATAGTGAATTGTTAGAAAAACTATGAGCACCACATGCACGCTAAATACGGGTGTGTGACCGATTCATTCGATTGCTCACGCACTGGAAGCACGTGTGTGGTACGAAAGTACTCACGACGACGGCGCCGTCCATTTTGACGAGATTACGGACACGAATGAACAATTACACAATGGAGGCGCCCAATAGCACTTTTAAGAAAAAGTTTACTCTCAAAACGAAAAAAATACTTAGGCTTGCTCATCTTGATTGCCTGTGCGTCGTGCCTCCCGCGGCCAGACAGCGAGACCGCGTGACAGCGCACCGTTAGCATGCGGTCGCAAATGACAGAGGAAAGTAGTAGGAAAATCGAGAAAAGACCACGTATCATAAGTATAAAAGGGTACTACAGCTCAAATCCTGGAATCTGGCGGTTGCTTGCGCCACCTAGTAACCGTGCCGAGTACTTTACTACGACGAGATTGAATGTTGCCAACCAATTTCTCGTTTCCCGCTAAATCTAGCGTCGCCGCAATCTTTTCTTTTTCAGTTTTTGAGTTACTTTGGCGCAGTGTGGCACAATTTCGACCGATTTCACGTTTTTGGCGCAACTAGGCGCAGAAAATTGGGTTTGTATCAAAATGGCGCAAATGTCACGCCCCCGGCATTAGGTAAACCGAAAGAGAAAATGCGCGGGAAACTGACTGGGGTTCTACTTTGATTCACCAATAATCAATTTACTCTTTACGTTAAAAAACATTACCTCCCAAGAAAAAAAAAAAAACATTATGAAGGGTTAGCTATAAACTGAGATGACCTGCTGCTACCGCGTGTTTCCAGTTACAAATATTTAGATACTTTGTTTGAATCAGATAGGCACTGGAAAAACAGAACTAGAAACATCTGTTCGAAGGCTACTGACGGGTGTTCTGCTTTGCTAAGGGCACGGGGGTAATGGACTTCCAGGATGGAGAATAACAATCAGTATGATTTAAATCGTGAATGAAATCAGAACAGTACTATGATAATGTAAATGAAATATCTTTTCCACAAAGAAAAATACACAAAAAAAATCCAGAATATATATATTTTAGTTACTATTTGTATTCAAATTTAAATGAAAGAATAACCAAGCAAGAATGACTTATATAAGGCTGAACCTCAGAGAAAAGAAGTGCTCTTCCGCGAAAATCGGAGCATTGAGCTAGATTTCTACCTTCAGCTTTGTCAGTTAGTTGTCCTATGCAATATCAAAATGCATATATATATATATATAGAGAGAGAGAGAGAGAGAGAGAGAGATTTAGAAAAGTAATTTCTTATTACAATAAAGTCAGAACGTGAAAGAAAAAGCAAAGAAAGCTTTCCAACTAAAACAATCAAGCTGTTTTTGTTCTAACATGGTGGGAACTACATCAATAAAACTTTTATACTGTAATTCTAAATTTGCAGTTAATTCCTTCCTTCGCACTATTATCGGTGATCGGAGGAATTTATCAATCATTCCACCGTGTTTAAAAACGTAGTGGTGAGGAAGCATTGTTTTCTAGCTACAGTGATTTAAATCAAATTAATCAGATTTAATTAAAAAATGTTTTATTTAACTAACAGCCAAGGGCAGATTTATGGGTCGCCCAGATCTATTTTGTTGACCCAATATTTGCTATGTCGCAACAAAAAAAATCTTTTGGCTGGTGTATATTAATGAGTTTTTTGTAAGTTGACCTTGGGGGGCCGGGGGGGGGGGGCGGTCGCCTCGTTTCCTCTCCCCCCTCCCCTAAATCCGCCCCTGCTTACAGCCCCATGGTACGCAGCAGCCTATTGCCGTAGAAACAGCAGATGCCATAGCCTATATGAAATGATACTATTGCGAACACAAGTGTGATCGGCCCGAATCATCTTGGAGCACTTTTGGAGCAGCGAAAAGAGAGTGAAAAACACTCTATTCTCATTTCTTTCACTTGTTAATTGAAATATGTTAATGTCAAGATTCAACAATCAACTGAAAGGTGATTCCTTCTTTGGTTCTCCACTCCCGTATCCTAATAATCATTATAATATTTATTTCCAGACATACCATGTCTGAGGGGCTGCAGCAAAAGACACAGTCTTCTGACGAGGCCGTCAGCCCCTTTTATAAAGCATTCAACAGTGTGCAAAAGCAATAAGAGCATAAAATATATATATATATATATATATATATATATATATATATATATATATATATATATATATATTGACATTAGCTAAGCATCGTAATCACATTAATTAACATCAATGTCATCAAAAGTTTCAAATCAAAATCATTCACCATCGACATCATTTAGATCACATTTATTCAGATACAATTTCAGTAAAATGCTTTAATCTAAAATACTCCCTTCTGGAGTATTCAAACAGAAAAATATATATATATAAAACACACAAAAGGCATTGGTACATTTTTTTTCAGCATCCAATTATCAGTGGACTCGTTAATTAAAAAATATAAAAAGCACTATAATAACACTTTGAACTTGTACTCGTTAGCATCCAGTTCACGGCTCAAATGCTCTACTAGCTGTTTAGTTGTGCTCAAAAGCACCAAGACAGGCCAATAACAAGGATGTGGCAAACGTGTTTTCTTGTCTCTAAAAGGTCCCCTGCACCAGCCATTTTTAAACACATGCTGATCAATATCTTAGTTATGTTAAACATAAAAACAAGAGTAAACCAAATAGTATTCCTGAGAAAGTATATTATAATAGAAAATGAAATTAAAATTCTTAATTCAATTAAAAACAAAGGTGTAGTCATTTAATTATGTGCATCAATGTCGTTTCACACGTAACTTTGAGATTAAGCAAGCACGTAACTTTGAGATTAAGCAAGCACGTAACTTTGAGATTAAGCAAGATAAGCAATGGGAAAAAAATATGCCTTCTAAAAAATATTTAGCTGAACTTGTTAAGGTAATTCACATGCTTCTATTCATCCACAGCTGGAGCTAATTTTCGCTTCTAAACTACTTCCAAGTATTGTTGGTGTTCGACACGCAAGCCTAAATTAACGATCCGGCACTGTTATTTCAGCATTTTGGGGAAGTGGAAAACAGCTTTTCATATGATGGTGCTGCGAATTCCTTCCTCACTGTTTAGTGCAATGTGGGCAGATGTAGCAGAGTGAGCACTTTGTGCAGCAATCACGCGAGTGCTCTCCAGGAGCTACAATTCCAAAAATATATTCTCAGACAAATCCGAAAAGTAATCCCATGTAAACCCTAAAACAAACAAAAAAAACAAAAAAAACGGACAGAACACAGTTTGTGTTGTTCGGACCGTTTTTTTTAATCTTTTTGTGTCAGGTTTTACAAGTATGTCGTTTCCTAACCAGCTGACCTGCACTATCTCCCTTCTGACTAGTAAACACCTTTGCACAAGACCACATTAGTCAACTGACGCACTAAATGCTTCTGCATTCTCTACAGATGCCAGACAGTACAAGTATATGCCAGCTTAATGCCAGACAGACTAAATTCGGGTGCCAGACAGAATATAGGGTTAAGTACAAATATAAATTGTATCAAGGAGCACAGCACACAATAAAGTATAATTAACGACCTACCATAAAATAAACTAACTCTTTTTGGCCCTAATTAGCAACTCGCTACCGTCATCAAAATGTGTCAGCAGTTAGAATACCGCCATACCGAAACTAGGAGGGGGAAAAAAGCGACGAAAGCTCCGCATCCGAGGCATACCTGACGACGGGCAACAAGTCCAATTGTAATGTGCCAGCCAAGGCGAATATTTCAATTATTTAGGGGATTTTAGGTAATTAATTGTACTCCGACGTCCGCCGAGGTCAATAACGGTCTCCCGAAGGAATCCTTTCTTTATTTCGAATGCCCGTTTTATTATTTTCAGTCGTACGTAACCCTATATGTACGGTACTTATTTTACGCGGTGTCGTAATCTGCGTACATAAAAAGGAAATCGCCAAACCGCAACACTTGGTTCCCTCAAAGTATTCCCACGGGCGCCAATCGGCAGCCAGCACACCATCGGTTCCACTGCTCGTGCGGATTCCAAATCTCCTTTCTTCCGCGATAGACGGACATCAATCAGGCCTGAAACAATCCATCACTTCCGGGTTGGCGGAACCGAGAGGTGTGACCTACACGCCGCCACAGAACAGCTAGGGAGTTTTCGTCGGCCGTTTTCACCTCCGCAACGAAGACGCCGCTGCTGCGCATGTCTGCAGAGTTGCGGAGCAAAGAGCGGAGAGCGGGCGGCAGGGAGGAAGGGCGCAGACTCGCAGCAAGCGCCGCTATCGGCGGCGGCTGAGTCAGCAGGGCCACCCCGCCTCGCTCCTATCGAGCTTCGCCAAGGTGACCTTTCGCGCGGGACAACTGGGACAACGGGGCCGCCGCGCTCGCTACGGAAAACCGCTACGGCAAACCGCCACGGCGGACGACCCGCGCCAAGCGTGGTCCGACATTCCGAGTGCCAACCGCAAGTGGAAGGGAACTCGCGACAACCATCGTCCTTGACAAGTGTGCGGGAGGTCTTAAACGAGCGTCAACTCCTCACAAAACCCTGCAGACGACGAAAATGGCAATTCGATGCCTCTACTTAATTTCGCCATAACCTGACGAACGGCGAAAGCTACGACCTACATGCGGCAGTCAAAGCGTTCGAGTGAAGGACGTGACAGGGAACCGTCGAAGGCACTCCTGCAGAGAGCCGTCACGTGCCTCATGTCTCAAGCAGGGGCCTAATCTGGAAACTCGGCGAGAACGTCGGCAAGAAATCTGGCGGCTGTGATTGGCCGGATTTCTTGCAGATTTTTTCGCCAAGTGTCCAGATTAGGGCCCCAGGTCGTAGCATTTACCTTTCGCCAAAAGCACCGAGATGTTGCGGTGGCGCCCTCTACTACTGCTGTTCCTGACGTCACGACCTCGATTTAGCTCGCTGTGACGCCACGAGCTCTAACCCTGGCTGCTTATCGTCAGTTGGGAGCTATAAGTTCGATAGTGTGTAAAAAAATTACAATAAAAACTTCCGTTTATTTATTTTTATTTTTTTATCGATGAAAGCAAGATTAATTCAGATAAAGACGTCATGGCGAGGCCAACCGCGAAGGCCGACCACATCGACGCTTTTGGTCGCAGCACGTGGTCGATAGGAACAAGGTCGCCACTGAGTGAGGTGTCCGGAATCTGGCAGAGGCGGCTTATCGTGGTGTCGGCGTCGTGTAGCCGAGATTTCGACTGCACGTTAGCTAGTAGATTAATCTTATCCCTCGCTGAGGCACCCCGGGCCTCTTCCTTGGCTTGGAACGTGAACCGTCTATTTTCATACAAGACGACGAGAGGGCTCGGAAAACCAGATGAGCCTGATGCACCCGCCAAAACGTTTGCGGTCAAGTAAAGTTTCGAATCGGAGAGGCGACGGTCTTCGCAGAATCCGTCCGATAACGGCAAGAGCCTATGACCGCAATCAACCAATCGATTATCTCACCTTCGTGCACAGTAGAGAACGCCGGAACAACGAGGCAAGGCATCCATTTTTATCGCCACTACTTCGTTCACTCTTCCGACCAGCCGGTATGTCGCGACATGTCACGCGCCGAAAATAGTCGGAAACGCCCAGCGACGAACGACAACCAGACTTCGGAATGAAACTCACGATTAATGTGGACAGAACAAACCCGAGCAGAAAAAATGCTACGACCTTGCTACGGCCCGGACTTCCGGCCATATTATATATATACATATTTTTATATATATATATAAAAATAACTGGCAAGCAATAAAAGCTCAAAACTATTTTCAATGAATCTTCCCTGCAGAGGTTTGTGCACTACGAATGTAGTCCAGGCAAAAGGCATACGTCACAAAAGATGACGACATCCAATCTTCTTCTTCTTCTTCTTCTTCTTCCTCCTCCTCCTCCTCCTCCTCCTCCTCCCCCCCCCCCAAAAAAAAAAAAGACTAAAATTTACTTTTATATAAACACCTAAAGAACTTTGTCTTAATACACAACTGAGCCAGATACCACGATGGAGCAGTTAGCAGAAGACTCGGCAACGAGCTATTTCCGAGTATGTTTGCCTACTGACAACAGCTGCGACATGTTCACCCAACACGTCTGGCGCTAAGACGAAATCGGAGTGCAGTGACCGACTCAGTCTCCCCGTCACATCCACCGTAAATAAAGAGGCTCGAACAAAGACTGCGTTCTTCCTGTCACGGACGACGAGAAAGGTCACAAGCCAGCTGCCAGCAGTCAAGCGTGAGGAAGGCATTACATTCGCCGAGTTCTTGCCACGTCGATCAGGGACTACGCGCACTCTTATTAAAAGGGCACTGAAATAAACATAAAAAGTGTTTCTTTACACAAGCTTAGATGGGACAAACATTAAAAAATTCGACAAAAACAAAAATTTTAAAAGAAACGTGTCCCACCTAGACCTTTAAAATTTTACTTCGCTTTTATTTTTTTATTTGAAAGCGGATGGCAAATAGCCGTCATTACTGCAACATTCTCAGAACATTGCGTGGAAGGATAAAGTCTAAAAAAAATAGTCAGAGTGCAGGCGAGCTGGTGTAAGTTGAACATGATTGTAAACCTGAGACTGGGGCATAAAGGAGAACACAACAGAAGGTAGAAAAAGAGGAGGCAACGTCTCAGTCTAGTTGGATAAAGTGGCGCAGAAAACACTAGAGCTACGCAAGGCGTGTTTCATGACAATCCGGCTCTTCTGTATCAAAAAGCGCATTGTCGTTAAATAGTGCAATTTTTGCAACTTAGCACGGTGCTGAGATGATATCGCCGCATACTGCCATGCGTTTGTTCTGAGAAAAACAGCCGATAAAAAGCTTCCCTTGTACTGAACGCTCGCAGCAGCTCTAAACGATCGACACGAACACCAAAATGCCAATTTATACAAAGGGTATAGCCATTAACATCCACCCATCCATTAGCGTCATCACTCGAATGGTCACTCGTGTTAGACAAGTCCGGTTATTTCTTTAGGTAGCGCAGCCGTTGGTAGTCTGCATAAATAAAGGAAGCTGAACCAAGCACCGAGACGAACAAAGCCTGACATGGCATCTCCGCGGTGAATTCCAGCGAGGTTGCTTTCCAAGACGATCCCTCCCTTCATCGTCCGACAACAGACGATGGGCGCGGCGAGCATGACGCAGCAGCGGGTCCGAACCCAACCCAGACACCCCCGGGGCCAAGCGACCCGGCCAGACAGCCGCGACGGGTTCTGGGAGACGCACCGCAGAAGCGATCGTTCGGGTCAGCCCGGGCGGTTGCGCCACGCGCTCGCCGACGCACGCGAGCCCGGCCAGAAATAAACGACCTCGAGGCGACGAGCGACAGAGGAGAACCAGAAAAAGCCCCAATGGCGCTCAAATACGACAACAGAGAGCCGCACGTCACGCCTTCGAAAGAAAAACAAAACTCGGAACAAAATTACCGACGCTTCGCGAAGCAGCGACCCTCAAGCGCGATCGGTCACGTCAAGACTGCCAGGCTAAGCTCGCGTTTCGGAACCACGAGGTAGTACGTCGCTGTTGCTGAGGCACGTCACAAACTCCCAAGTCGATCGAGGTCAACCACCGTTGGCGTTTCTCGGCGCGACTTTGTTCGGAGATGCGAGGCTCGGCCAAATCCGAAGAGCGCACCAAGTGCCCCGCCATCCCGAAGAGCTCCGCCCCGAGTAGTAGGAAGCACCACACGAGGGCTCCGGAAAGATTTCCCTCGTCAACTCTGGAGTCGTGCTCAATTTTGCCTTACCGCATCCCACACACGATTTTGGACGACACCTTATAAAAGTCGATCGCTGCACGATACGTGTACGCGTGTCGCACGCCTTCGTCGATAAGGCAGTCGAGTCGTGCCAGGTTCGACAAATACGTGCGAGAGTACAAGCAAACAATGCCCACTGCGCAACGAAAGACGACCGCATCAGTTAAAGTATGCGTTAAGGCCACTCGTCTCGAAACCAGACTGCTAAAAGAAAGAAAAGCTCTTCACGCTTCACTTGGCTACAAAATAAAATATCACAAAGGGGCACCCCCCATCGTTTGCAAACACACACACACACAAAAAAAACGCGTTAAAAAAAAAGCTGGAAAGATAAAAAGAGGCGCAGGCACGAATCTTATAGGAGTTTGTGTTCCTACGCACCAAGTCTGCGGGTAAACGAGACGGATTAAGTGTATTAGTTGCCAGGAGACCTGTCAAGGAGGGCTACGTCAGGAGTGAGTTACCGTCCTTCCGTTCCTAAACGTGGGGAATAACAGCGACCTCGAGCCGCATCATGCATAGTGACAAAGAAGTCACCAAAAAGAAGGAACGTAGAAAAGGAAGCGGGTCTCTCACGACCTTGCCGAGAAGGGCGTACCCACGTGTCACGTTCCCCCAATGGCTCAAAGAAAGGATGACGCCGTCACACTACGGTTCTTCGCGCCATTTGGAACAAGAGGAAACAGCGCGGTTTGCCTCGTCTTCGGTGGGCTGTTTTCATGGCAGCGGACAAATAGGGGTCACGCCAAATATGATTTCGACGATGGACAAATTTTCTTGAAGAAAAAACTGTTCCCAGTCAGGCACACCTTACAAACAAGAGTGGGAAGGATTACTGAGGAGCCCAATATTTTACAGTGGACTCGCAGACGGCACAAAAGCAAGTCGCGACGTCAACCATTTCATGTGCACGTCTGTGGCACGGTAGCCGTGTTCGTCAAAAACACAGCAGAACCAACGGCCCTATCAACTACTGTAAGTCGCGAATGTCGAAGCGCGACATATTAAACAGCCACAATTTAAACTACCTCGCAAGCACGAGATTTGCGTTCAAACATCCAAGCCGTGAAGCCCCGTGTGGTCCTGGCTTCGTGGACAGGTCGACACGAACCCCGCGCTCGGAACATAAAACACAGACCTATCCTGGTGCTTCATGGAGGAACACCCTGGCCGAGTCCGAGAAACGACGAAGTAAGGTGGGCGGGCAGGCACAAAGGCGACGGAGTCTGCGACAGGTTTTCGAGCGCCCAAGCAGACGCTCCTCCTGACAGGTGCGAGAGATGAGCGAAAATGCGGCTGCCGTTCCCCGAAATGTCAGTGCATCTCACAGGGCATGCGGGGAGCGAGCGCCGTGCCCGACGATTGAGAAACGCGCTGACACTGCGCAACCAAGATGAGGCAACAATGACATCGATTACTGCAAATCGTGCTCACGCGGGCACAAAGGGTCGCACGATTGAAGGCCGCGCATTGCGGCCCAGGTGCCAGCGTTCTTATCGGCCGAGCCGTTTCCCAACAGGGCGGGACACAATGGCTGGAAGGGGACTGCAGATAAGGATCTCCCAGTGGAAGTCGAGTGATGGGACTCCGCAAACAAAGACACGAGGTGCAAACGCGCACAGAGCTGCTGACCGATCAAGGCGAGATGGCCGACCATTCGCGCGATACTGCCGAAGAGCCCAAAGGCCACAGTGACTACGAAAACGATTACATCGTGTAAATCTTATGCAGATACATGCGGGCGGCCGTGGGCGGCTGCACCGCATCAATAGGGATGCCTCGTGATTTTCAGCAACGAAACGGGAATGTGGGAAATTATCGAACGGCGAAAGCGTAGCCTATCAAGATTGCCCGGGCGGGGCCAAGGGATCAGTAAAAGACACCAGTCACTCGAAGTAAGACAGAAAAGCCATCAGCCCGATCATAGAGCTGAAGGGTAGATGAGGCACCAACGGCATCACAAAGGGACGAAATGACGCAACACGTCTCCCGAGTCAAAAAACGCAAGGTCAAACCTATCCGAGTTTCTTGCGGACTCCGGGGCCAAACCTCCCGAAGCAGTTTAATGCTGCTCCTGGAAGCTACGCGTAGGGCAGAGAAAACCGGGTCGCTCCCTCGTTTATTTATACACGCACAGGTTGTACAGAAAAAAAATAATAAAAAGTTTGCGATCCACGCCGACTACTTCGCACGTGCACGAAACGGTGTCAAGGAAAATGGCGGAGCCGTCGGCGGATTGGACCAATTATGCAGGAAGCGTCGAACAACGCTGTGCGGTCCAAGGAAATATACAAAAGAGCCCGAACTGCGACGATCGCTCGGACGGCGCGTGAGAGCACCGCAGCCAAGCACAGGGGGGCTGGTTTGGGACCAGCGAACCGCGACGCCCGAAACGAGTGCATGGAAAAGCGAAGTCAAAGTCACGGGGAAGACAATCCTCGAGGCGGTGACTCATGAGATAAGGGCCACAACCGGTTTGGAGCGCGCCAGCCGCCGCGCCAGCCTCGAGGCGCCAGAAGGACGTGGCCCACAGCTGAGCGTCCGTCGACGCCCCGGACAAAGGAAATCCGCGGTCGTCCTGCCGGGGGCGCCCGAGAGGTCCAACCTCGGCGGCGAACCCCGGACGGGCACCAATTTCGCAAACCGCTCTAAACTTAGAGGGCTCCTCCGACGAAGCGGGTCGCCTGCCACGGGACAGAGCTGGCGTTGCACAAACAGCTGATAAGGCACAACCGAGTGCGCGAGAAGCGATAAAAATAGCGTGAGGCGCAGATTCCCGGAACTCCTGACCCTTCAAAACGTAGCGAGATCGTGAAGCTCATTCGAGCGCGCCGAAAACGACGATATGGGTCATTCTCGCAGTAGCAGGCACACACCACGACACAGCCGGGCTCGGAACGACGCAACGAAAAAGGTAAACGGCGCTAAGCGTCACCGTTTTTCCCTTCGTGGCGTTTCCGGAGGCCCCTCGGCGCACAACAAAGAGAGCGCCGTCCCACGAGACCCTCCCCGTTCGAAGACACACACACACACACGCGCACACACCGCGAGAGAGACTGCACAGAGATTGTGGACACACAAAGGACCGGAGCAACGGCACCAGGCGCGCACCCGAGGCTGCCCCGAGGGCACACTCACCTGCGGGGACAATGTATCCGATCGAGAGTGTGGCGAGCGAAGCACGGTAAGGCGACGAAGACTCCGGCGCACACACTGCACGTCCTGGCGAGTCCGAGATGGAGAGCGGGCAGGCAGCGCGCACGGCGGCAGGAATGCGGCGCGCTGACGTCACAACCCGCCTGACTGCTCCAGCGGCTCGCCCAGCGTGGAGGGCTTTGCGATGGGCGAGCAACTGTCACTGCACCCGCCAAGGACAGGCCGTCGTCTCGGGAAACGGCTGCCGACACGGCCCACCCGCGGACCCCGGCGCTAGTCAGCCGCGACGAGACGGTGTGGCCGGGCCCTGTGCGCGATCGCTCCGAGGTTCCCAGCGGGGCATCCGCTGGTGCAATTTTGGAGACCCTCATACACGCCGTCGTCGGTGACCAAGTCAGACTGCGCTCGCTATGGTTCAAATACGCGACCTCAGAGTTTTGACTCCTAATCAAGCGAAAATGAAGTAACGGCTACTGACTAGTTCCTCCGTGCAAGCACGACGGTTACCGCGGCATCGGCAGCAGCTCACAACGCGGCTGCTGCCAGCTTTTCGAGAAGCTTACGTGCAGATGTTTTTAGTCGAAACCTCCGAGGTTTGCCTCACGTGGATGCGTTGTCACCGTTGGCATTCCCAGCCGTCGGGGCGCTTCACCGAGAACGTCCTCTTAATCGAGCCGCAGCGTGCGTGGAGAGAGCCGCGCAGCCATGACAACGGAAGGTATTTCCAACCGACGACCGCTCTCGTGACGCCAGCGAGCTGCGCAACGCGCTCGAAAAGGGCTCCCGTATCGGCGACGTGTCCTTGGCTGGGCGAAGGTCTTCCACGAGCCCCGTCAGCCCCTCGCCGATAATGTTTATGCAGTCGCAAGCGAGGTCAGCGCCACTCCACGCTTGTCCCCAGCCTATTTCGCCAGACGAGCGCGGTTCCAGAAGTCACCGTGGCCAGCAGCCAAGGCAGCTCACCGCGGACCGCCCGTGGCCCGTCCCAGCGGCTCGACCGAAGAACACCTCCGAATGCAACCGCGACGTTCGCGTACGACGCACAACGGCAAACCGCAGCTGAGCCCAGTCAAACTAGTCAGCGAGCACGGCGGAGATAAGAGAAAGATAAAACGCGCCAAGGGGGCAGCCACGGAGCGCGTCTTTCCGTCGCCGTCGAAGGCGACCGCAGGCCCGAGAGTCGGACCCCAAAGGGGTGCTCCAACAGACGGCGGAAACGCCACATTTCCAGGGGACGTCAAGGGCGCCTTGGCGGAATCCCCGGCAAGCCCCGCGGGGCCGCCCTGAGACCCCCCCCCCTTTGGGAGCCTGGCGAGGACCTGGGACACTTGGCCATTTCCATTCTCCACGCAATTGGGCATGTAACGCACGCCAGAGAGAAAACTACTTTTTCCTTATCGCCGGACTCGTAAAACTGGTTTCCTTTTTCCGCGCCGCATTCCCCGGCGCTGGGAATTCGTGCCCGGCAGTGTTGTGCAGCAGCCCTCCCGCGCACGGCCATTCCACGGCGCTCGTCGGCGGTGATGCAACCGCACTGTTCCTGGCCCAAATGAGCCTCGCACGCGTGTCTTGAGCGGCGGTCTGGCCAAAAGAAAGGCGATTAGGCTCCTTTCGAAGGCGAGGACATTCGCAGAAGAAGACGCGGCCAGCGCGCCCTTCACCAGCCACGACGCCTCTCGGGACCCGGCCAGACGTACGCAGACGACGGGTCACAGCAACACCGGAACGACCCGGAATCGACCGAAAATAGCCCCGCGGAAGGCACGATACTCTGCGCGGATCCGCTTGCAGAAACGGGGTCGCTCATCGACGGCCGCCAGGACATGTTCCTTGCAGCCGGATCCCCAAGCTCGATCAGTTTCCATTGTTTAGAGAGAACTCCACGACAGCCCACCGGGAGCGCTACCAAAATTATATGTTTAAACTTCCCGACTTTATCAGGTTTTCCCTGACTATTTTATCGAAATTCTCCAACCCCTAAAACGACAGGGCGTGTTTGGAGTGCACTTTTTATCTAAAAAACACTGGTATATTTGACGGCCAACAGAGTGGTGGCCAGGAACAGAATCCCATTATTTCTGCAGTCTATTATTTGATACTTTTTTTTTCTTCCGAATATCCCGTTTAATATAAAACCGCCAGGCAAACGTTTTACTGCGAGTGCAAAGAAAAGAGGTTCGCCTTG
This sequence comes from Ixodes ricinus, assembly GCA_037355805.1. Classification (NCBI taxonomy): domain Eukaryota; kingdom Metazoa; phylum Arthropoda; class Arachnida; order Ixodida; family Ixodidae; genus Ixodes; species Ixodes ricinus. Next base: position 463,711 of record JAZHYW010011507.1, on the reverse strand, counting down.
ATGCACGCGTTTCAAGAGGACGCGATTCGCGTTCCGCCAAGACTAGTTTCCAAACACAGATTTGCGTCGGCGCGCCGACAGAGTCGTCTTCCACTATCAGGGTTCCTCTTTTGAGAACTCCGTTACTAGTACTACTTCTACTACTACAGACTGTCACCTGCAGTGCACTTCTCACTACACACGCGTCTTATGCTTCAGGAAAAAAAAAAGGAAGCTTAATTTTCCTGACCGACGCTGATTGAAAAATTCCGATTTTTCCAGATTCATCAAATCCCCTGACAATTGCCGGTTTTCCCGATTTTCCTACGCGGAGTAATCAATGGAGAACTACGCAGGTTAAGCCTCGTGCATCAGCGCCATTGGAGAGCCTTTCTACCAGACGAAACATATTCCGCTCAGGCTTGCAGGGCAGCGTTTGCAGGGTTTACGCGCCCTTAGCGAACGTTCACACTTACAGCTAATCCGCTGCCGCCGAAGCGGAATCGGCCGCGGCAGTGCACAGTGGACGCTACGCCCGGCGGCCGAATTCTTGCAGATTCGCCCGCCGATTCGCAAGTGTGAACCAGGCCTTACGCTAGAAAGGCCCGTTTCGAGACAATGAGCGCGTGCTGGGTCCCGTTTGCGGCCTTTACGCCCACGTCCGCCAGTGCACGATAGGAGTACCCACGCCTTACCCACGCCAACCCGGAGATGTTGCATCACGGGAGAAAACAACACTTTAATCTTGTCGCCCCGCAAACTGATAACGCGCCGAATCAGCACACGTGGAGCCCAGAACGAACAGTCCGCCGTCGACAAGCTTTACTCCGAAAAGCAACAATGGACACACAGTCGTCGTCCTGCGGGGCATTCGGATCCTCGCAATCGTGGATCGGCAGTCCAACGGTTCCAGAGACCTTCTTCGAAACCCTTCGGCGGAAACAATGCGGACTGCAGCGAAGCGTCTCGGATAGCCTTCGCCTCGATACAAACCCAGAAAACGGAAGTTAGAATGCCCTAAACGTCCACTACCGCCGCAGAGGTCCGCGGTATTTCGGTCCCGCGGAAGATGTTGACACTCGGACCTTTAAAAAGAACGCGTACCACGCCAAACATTTCGCCATTTTACCTTGAGCTTCCCCTACCCGAAGATTTATGTCACCGTAAAACGAAGAATGTGGGTAAAAAAGAACGCGCTCAAACGCTACGCCGTGAAAAAGCCGGACTCCCTCACAAATTATCGCAGTGAGAGAATACGGTACGGGCGTTTTTCGAGTCTGGCCCGTAAATAAGCATGACGCAAACGGTTGGGAGGAAGCGTGTCGCGTCGGCTGACAGCTATCGCCAAATAAATACACACTAAGAACGAAAGGTGGGACGAAATAGCATTTCCACTCGCAAATACGTCACGTGGCAGCTAAGAGATAAGGATGAGAGACCGGGTCTCCGCAGACTCGGGTAAACGGTAGTCGCAGCTTACGTTTCAAGTTTCAAAGTTTGAGACTTGAAACAGCTTACATCGCTTTCCTTCCGTTTTACGAAGTTCACGACCGAAGCACGAAGCGAGCTAGGAAAGACTGTTTCTGAGCGCACGGGGCGACCATCTTATCATAAGAGCTCATCACAGCGACGAGAGGTGCAGATACAGACGCGGAAACGAGGCGCCAGTTTCGAGTCAAAACGAAAACAGCACCCTCGGGAGAAGAATCACCCTTTTGCCACTCCCTTCTCCGCGGTCCTCCAACGCGCGTCACAGCGGAAAAGAAGCTCCCCCACGCAATCTCACTTCTCGGCGGAAGGCAGTTTCCGAGAACTCGACGGTGGCACACAAGCGCACCATTCGAGAGAGCGGCGCGTTGTCTTCTTCGAAGAATGCGTGTTGCCACCCGCGAAGAACAATCTGGCCGAACCAGCGTCGAGGAACCGGCACGCGCCAACGTTGGTAGCACCCCACCCCAGGAAACAGCTCGTTCGCCCAACCGGCGCACGCTGCGTCCAAAATGTTCCGCTTGCACAATCGGGTATGGCGCCCACACAGCCGACGAGTACGGTAGCTCGAAACGTGGCGCCAGTGACAGATCGCCCGACTCCCAGTAACGGCGCACCTGCGCCGTTGTCAAGGTTGACCAAACGCCGCTCGAAAAACGGCACGCTGCACTCAGGCCCGACTCGTGAACAGAGACGGCCGACGAGAGCAGGCGCGTGCGGGGGCGCCGCTCGAAAAACTACCCGGGCAGCTGGGGCAGTCGTCGGGCGAAAGCCGTGACGCTGCATTCCACGCCGGATGCGTTCCGCGGGACTCGTCACAAGTTCTGTCACGCGCGAAGCTCCAGTTCCTGCCCGGAGCAGCCATCGTGGTGAAACGATGCGTACGTCCCTGCGGCACTTCCCTCCCCTCTTGCCCAATTTGCCCACGTCGGAGCTAAGAAGAAAAAAAAAAAAAAAAGGAAGCTTATAGCGAGACAAAGAAAAAGAAAAGCGGCTTCTTGGGAACGGATGTTGCAATGCGACTGCATCTGTCAACACTGCTCGCTTCCCCAACAAATACGACAAAGCCCCACCGAAACGGAGACGCGATAACGCAGTCTCCAAAATTGCTCAGTGTGCACAGCGCTTCGAGCCTGCGCCAGACGCGAAACGGCGAAGCCACATTCTGGTCAATTTCTCTTTCCAGCTGCGATAGCTTGGCAGTGTCGTCGCCATATTGGCCAAAAGCCAAGGCCTTCTTGTTAGCGAGTCGGAACTCGATCAACTGCGCCGAAAGCGGAGTTGCTCAACGCCCACAATCGCTACAACAGCAGAGGAAATGAAAGGACAAGCCGCAACGGAGCAGGTGCTACTTCCTGAGAGATGACTAAAACGCAACCGAAAGACAACGTGGATCCTTAGTACCGAGTTAAATAAACCCCTCCGGCTTTCATGGGTGTTTCCATAATAAATATTCCGTGGCAAAATTAAAATACACTCAAGCGATTGTATCGGATAGAAACTACAGAAAACAAAACATGGATTCCTATTCGATGAATGCGGCTGTTGTGCGCTCCTAGGTTAGCCGAAGGCGCATGACCTTTGCCGGCAGAACAATACCGGCAACAATATGTTAGGTGGCTAAAGGAAAAGGTCAATTCTTTTCCGACAATGTATCGGACGCACGCAACTAGGCTTTGAAATGTTGGCGCCGCCGTAGCGAGCAGCAGCAGCAGCATAATGCCCTACTCTTCCAAGAAGCTTGCGAAGCAGTCGAAATGCGTCGGATTTTGTGAGGGTCGAGCTCTGAACTTCGCAAACGTCAGTTGATGTCACTCGTAAAGAGCAGGCAGCCGCCACGGTCGCCTGCCTGTCAGCGCTAGATCGCTGAAACTGAATTGGTCGGCACAGCGCCGTCCAAGAAGAGACAGCCAATTCCATATTGGAGGCAGCCCCTCCTGACGCAGTCATGGGGCGGAACATCCGAGGTTAGGTTTCGAAAAGTTCCGAAATTATGAGGAAATTTCCGACATTTCGGAATGTTTCGCGGTGGTGTCACGACCGATGTGCTTTAAAAAACCCTTTAGGTTGCTGCTATGTTTATGATGAAGCAATAGTGTTCTTACGACCCCAGTAGCTAGACCACAAATCTCTACGACTTTTTGCTGGATCGCATTTGCCCGCTCCGCGAATGCGGCCACGATCGGCCATTGTTTTTGGTAGAGTTATATTATCTCCAGCCACACCATAGTAGTATGGTGGCGCAAGCTACCGGCCGTTAGATAGGGTACACGTTTTCCAACCACGGCTGAAAGGTCGCGGGCGACTTCGTCGAAACCTTGAAAACAAATAAATATTTTTCACCGATCGTATCCCTGCGCGCCAGGATAGCCACGAAACACTGAATACTTAGCGATGGTAAGTTCTTGTCTTTTCGCAAACGGGACGATTTGAAGAGCGCGCCGCACATCATGACGTCATAGTCGACCTTCCTCTGTCCCATCCACCGAGTTTCAAGAATCTGCTTCGTGGAGCGACTTGAATCAAGCACGAAATATCACCGACGGTACAGTGTACTAGACCCACGGCAATTCTGAAGGCAGCCTGCCGCCACAGCGCTGTCCGCCATATAACTCTGATGTCTAGAGATAATATAACTCTACTGAGAAGATGGCCGACCGTGGCCACATTCTTGTGCATAGGCGGAGCTGGGCAAACGCGATCCAGCAAACAATCATAGAGATCAGTGAGCTAGACAGTCTGTGCCACCACCGCGGGCTGTTAAAACCTGTCCAGCACAACTCTCCACGATCCGGGTTCTGCTGCCTTTCTTTTACTACCCTCTATAACGGGCGGTAGTTTGCGCCAGCTAGCCTAGAAATTAAAAAAAAAAAAGTATAATTTTTCTTTTCACCGTTCAAAGTAAATCTGCTTACCCTCTGCAATTTCGTAACTATCATCGGGCGAGTGTGGGATATCACCAGGATGACCTTTGGAGAATCCGGGGAAGAAAAAAAAAAAAAAAGACGTAAAATCATCACCCCTCTTACCCCCCCGGCGAGTGAGTCCCAAGCGCTACCCCGGGACTGGGCCCACTGCAAGACGGGGGTGGAGACTTTGGGCCGGACCTACGCGGAAAGCAGTTTTAATTTTCCTGTGTCCCGCCTATCCCCGCTGTGCTAGTTAGTTGAAAGTCATTGAATTCTCCCTAGATAACTTCTAATATCCTCTTTGTTATTAAAATGTCCTACGAGGGCAAGCCCTGTGCACGTCAACACCACATGTTCTATTGTCTCGTCTTCCCCTTGGCATACGGCACACCGCGTATTGATTTCCTCATACTTTGTCCTAGTCCTCAATACTCCTGTTCTAGCCTCAAATAACAACGAGTTCCCCGTGAATTCTCATACCAGGCTGGCGTGAGTGGGAGATCGGACACGTTCATTCCTTCGCTTTGGTGCTGTGAAAGAACCAGAGCTCTCCCTCCAAACGAGTTCCTCTTGGATTCCGTCCAATCGTCGTGAAGTACCTGTCGTCAACACTCTTGACTGGATGTACTGTGTTATTGAGACGTTTCTCAAAACTCGCGATGGATGGATGGATGGATGAATACGGCTGAGCCCTTTGGATCGGGCGGTAGCTTACGCCACCTAGCCAATTTGTCTTACCATTTAAGCTTAGAATATCGAGAGGGCGACTCCAGCTCGTTGCGCGCCCTCTCGCGGCGGAAACCGGAAGCGCTCTAGTGAGGGTCCCCCGGTTCTCCAGCGCGGCGGGCACGGCGGAACTGCTCGCGATCATCGCTCGCCAACGGTAATTTCCGAATGCAAATCAACTCTCCACTGCCCGATGTATGTGCTACAGCCGGTACGGGATTGAACCTTACTACAGTTTTAGCGTGCTACGCTTCACATGCGCGTCGCTGCCACGCGCCAATCCAAGAGCGCAATTTCGGGCTGTGAAACATGCAACGCTAACGCAAACTCGCAGTACTTTCGCTCGCTCGTATACACAATACTAAAACTCACTACCGTTTTACCGGTCTTCCAACGCCAACGAAACGTTTTGCAGCGAGCAGACATGCAAGCGGGTAGGCGTTCCTTCGAACTGGAAAGGCTGAAATCGGCAAAACGGCGGCGCGTAAGAATTGAAGAAAATAAATGTTATAAAAAATTTTGTGATAAACTGAATAATTTTTATGTTATATTTTTTTTTTTTTTGTGGGGGGGGGGGCATTTAGTTTGGAAGGATGGGCGGCGAATTTGGCTATACTAGCGGTCAGCTTTTTGTGGCAATGCAGTCAATGCTAGGGGGAGGGTGCACCAACTGCTGTACACGCGCTTTCCTCCTCTCTTCGGATTGCCACAGAAAGCTGACCGCCAGTATAGAATATTTTAATTAGTTTTAAGACTATTTTTATTTCATAACTTTTTAATTCAGAATGTTGCAATTGGAACCAGTAACAATAATTTGCCAACTTTGGAATGCCATAGTTGCTAACACGTTTGAACCAAGGGGGTTGAGACGTTCGCAAAGTTTTGAAGCGTCGAACTTATTACATAAAAAAAATCGACGATTTTCGAACTTACAATTTTTCGGCGCTGAGAAATTCGATTGCTTTCGAACTTCCGATTTTTCGCACTGCACTATGAAGTTCGACATTTTTGAGCTTGCAAAGGAATTCAACGATTTTCAAAATTTCAAACCTGTTAAGTTTAGAGAAGCGACAAACTTTGAACTGCTGAACAGAAGTTCGACGAAGGTCGGACCAAGTTCACCCCTATAGGTTCGAGGCAACACATATAAATAACACAAGATGTCAATGTGTGAAGTGTAGTTGAAATTGCACTATAGTCTTACTTCGTGCCACAAACGACTTGCTTGTAAAGCGCTGAATGATCACTTTGGGGTGGCTTCGGCCTCGTACCACACACGTTTTTCTTTCGACTTCCGCACAAAGCCTCTCCCGCGCACAACTCCGTAGGTAGCTCAGAGGTAACCTGTGGGCCAACAGATCCCTCATCTGCAGGCTTGAAATTCAACCGAGGAACTTCGCTGGGAGCGTCCTCCAAAGCATTAGTTGTTTTTGAACGCAAGTCCCCCGATTGCCTTGAGTCAAGGAAGGCGCGCGCGGAGAGCGACGCCGATGCACTAAAGCCAACGTTGAATCGGCGCTTACTTCATTACCATCAGTAACCGGCTGCAATTTTGAGCGACAAATATTTCCATTCATTGAAGAAAAGTTCCATGCAGCGGCAATATGGTTAGCCTGATAAGAACCGGTCGCGACCTGATAAGCTGTATTTTATCAAGCAGGAGGACACCCGGCCCCCTGCGGAATTTGATCTCTGTCCCTAAAATTCAGACTTGGAACTAAAAATGGAAACTCTCGACCTTTTCAAACTTGTACCCGGGAAAAATTCTAAATTTTCCATTTTTCGAACTTGAATCTTGAATAAATTCTAAATGTTCGAACTTTTCGAACGATCTGTAAAAAAGTTTGAAATCTTCGAACTCAAACGTTCAGAAACCTTTACTTTCGAATTACTTGGCTACAAATATTTTACTAACTTCTCGAAGTCCTTTACTGTTTTCTCTGAATGTGAGCCCGAGGTCGACGTTCTTAGCGCATGGAACAGAGCGAACACGAACAATCATTCACACTTTGACGACCTTCCAGAGGATGATAATAAGTTGTATCACTAATAGCCTGCCAGCCTAACAGGAGGGCAGGGGGCTTGGGTATACCGTATACCCCCAAAATAAACCTAAAGTCTAGCTCCTGCCAAATTAAATGTGCTAATAGAGCTGAAGAAACCAAAAAAATTGTGAATAGTAATTATTTTTATGCTGGCGCTGTGTCACTCTTACGCAATGACTAGAATGAAGTCATTAACGTCCAGAATACCCATGCCTTTCGACTTTCCTGTGTTGTCAATTATTTTCGGCAGTTAAGAACTTTGCCAATTGGCATGGCTGAGTGGGTCAGCGTGAAAAATCCGCATCAGATAAAACAAGCATTCTATCGCATTTGTCTTGTCGTGCACAAACTCAACAAACATTGAGCACAGATGTTTGTTGTTACTCCAAAAGATGGTACAATGCTTTCTCCGTAGCCTCAACAATGTATGCCATAAAACGCAAAAAAAAAAGGAGAGAACACACTAATTTTGCCTGCCAGCAATGTCTGAAATTGCACCCATACAGGCTGCAGCTAGCAAAACCACAGCCGACTTGGTTAGGATTTGCAGTGACATTGGGGAAGGACCAGCGTCGAACCCAGTGGGTGCAGTCGAATAATTTTCTCTTGTTCCTGGGATTAAGTCTTTCAGGGAAACTGATTTGAACCTAGGAAGACCTGATGCAATCGATGCTTTTCTGCACTGTCAAAACATTAGGCGCCCCTCGTCGTTCCGAATGCAGATGTCAAGAAACACCAGCTGTTATTATCCAAAAAGACTACCGTAAAATACCGAGCAAGCGCCCACTCAAAATTTAGAGATAATAGTGAAAAAATGAAGGATGGGCGCTTGTCCGGTCATCAGTTTTACATATAAATGTACTGTGCATATTTTCACAGATCTTAGAAATTAGGATATGGGCGCTTAGTGTGGAGTGGGCGGATGCACGGTATTCTACGGTAGTGGCAAAAGCGTGCTGAATTATTACGATATTACAACTTTAACTGTTATCCCCTTAAACATACTCCCCTCCACTATGTATACACTGTTGCATATAAAATTTGAACTTTCAGGTACAGTGAGTGTGTCAACCCCTCCTTGAACTCCACCGCTTTCTCCTTTACCTCGCCCATGGTTGTCACCTTAGCATTTTCGTTCTTGGCGACGTAGAAGTTTTTCGGAGCATTGATTTCGTCTTGTTTTCAGATTTCATAGAAAAAACTCTCTCTCCTCGCATGTGACGACCTTTTCCAGAGGGTCAGGCTCCCACTGCGGGTTGTTCCGCAAACTCTGTGCTAATGTGTTTTAGGGTATCTTTCAGCTCCTGACTAAGGTTTTTGAGCATCATTTTGTCGCAGACTTTGCATATATTGAATTGGTTGAGTAAAATTTGTTGTAGTCTTTTTAGCAACGTGCATTATGTCTGCTATCATGCCAATTCTAACTGCCGATTGTTGCAAACATTTTTACTAATTAATTTTTTTGCACCATTTTGTTCAGGAGCGAAAAGATGCCCAGATATGCATATGCACTGACTTTCTGGAACCACTTGCAGCAGAACCCAACAAAGAAAAGATCATCACATAGGAGAACCTAGAAACAGAAACATTAATGCGCCGGAAAACTCCGTCACCAAAAATAAAAAAGGCAAGAACTGTGGATCAAGTAAAGGTGAAAATGATGCCACTGCTAGAAGAATTTACCTATGGTGACCTGCAGCAGTTTCCCACAATGGAAGATATTAATGCAACAACGTATAGATAGCAGAGGGAGCATACATTGAAGGGGATAACAGTTAAGTAGCAATAATAAACCACTTTCACCACCAGTCTCGTTATTAAATAAACACCTAGTAACCCTCGTTTTCTTGTTGTCCCAGGCTGCATTTCCTGCCAGCTCGAGCAGTGTCGCTACCCGAGGTGAACAGCTGTCCGGGATGCCCTGCAGATCTTTACATATTCCAGACAACCAACCCGAAAAAAGACACCGCCCTCGTGCATTGCATTTATTTACTTAGAATGCATGCATAATCTAGAACAGAATGAAGTTTGGTCTGGTTCATTGGTTTTGAGTAGTGATGGATCGAATCTGCCGAACTTCTGATTCGGCAAAGTTCGGCAAATGCCGAACTTTTGAAGGAAAGTTCGGCAAAATTCGGCAAAAATTCGGCAAATGTCTGCGCACGCGCGAGAACGCGGCGGGACCAAAGGGGCCGTGAATTGCAAATGGACGCCGTGCAGTCGTGCGGTTACTATCGTGCAGTGCACGGTGGTGCAGCGTAATTCAACCAACTCAAGCTCGTTGTGTACAATCAGTGGTTACGGCGAGGTGTGGAGTGAGGAGGCAACACGGTAACTTTGTTTGTGAGCGAGTGTGGTTCTCTTTAATATTTTGTGCCTCACGACCAGTAATTTACGCAGTCCACTGCGCAAATAACAAATGATGCGGTCCATTCTGGATGACGTGATTTTAATTTGACATTTCCAGTGATGCAACGAGGTAGTTGAAACATTGGCCGACAATTACTTTAAAGCTGTTAGCTTGGCCCAGCTCGTTTGTCTACTTGTTTGTCTTGCCTCAGCGGGATCTGTAATGGATCCTCAATGCGTGACTTTTCGCGAGCGCGCGGTGCGAGCGCACGGGCTATGGCACGGGGTTGCGGGCCCAGCTTGTTTACGCTTCGCAAGAGCGAGAACTGAACTTTGCCGATAGCGCCTGCCTGGGAACAATAAACCGCTCGTGTCTGTGTGGAAAGAAACCGCTCCGAACAGAACGATCGGAGGCACGCCACGAACGGCACGCAAAAGGACCTCACCATGTAATCAGAAGTTAACCACAGAAATAATAAACGTTATTTCATTTTTTTCTCAAATCAACGTCGCATTATTAAATAACGGAACGTCAGCACCCGGCCACGGCTGACAAAGCACTCCTCGCAATTATAACAATTCTGTTTTCGGCTCAGAAGTACTGTGTGCCGCTGTGCTGCGCACTCTGCGCGAGTGTGTGGGCCGCCCTTAATTTGCGAGTCCAATGGCCATATTTTGTCCTTCCTGTATTATTTGTTCGTCCGCGTCTAAAACGTCAAACTGTTGTGTTTTGCGTATATTCATTAACTCACGGAAAGTTGGCTGGCAGGCGCCTCAGCGTACGGGTTTGTAACCTTTCTGCCAGCCGCGCACGCTTCCCGTGTTCTACTATTTTGTACAAATAAAGATTGATTGAATGATAGATTGCTTTTTCAACTAGCGTTATTTCGCGATTTTTCTGTATCTGCATAAAACTAAACACGGAACTATAATGCTCGACGTTGCACATCCTATCTTCCTAAACCTTCGTGTGAATCCTTACACCAGAAACTGCCGTTTTAAAGGTTAAGAACGAACCGTTGCTAATATGGGACGCACACTTTCATGCAAAGCTGACGTCAAGTCACTCAAATCGAAAAACATGCATATTTACAATAATAATATTATCTTTTCTGGTAAAGGCTCAGCAACTGTTGCATTCGGGTTTTGCGCACAGAACGGTGAGTCAGGACCCAGCGTTATTTCCCTCATTTTAACATTGTACACACACATGCAGGCTTGCGCTGATGATGCCTCAAAACCGAAACTCTCGTAGCGTGATTCGTGACTGCCACCGCTACTACCCAACCTCGTTGTCACGCCACTTCTGCTAGAAGTCACTCTAAAATTGCCAGTAAACACACAAAAACGCACCGATACAATTATCTTGTAGAATATCACCTTACTTAGTAATATAACTGTGTCAATATGCATTACATGTTGCATTTAAGTTAAGAAAAACAAAAAATCTTTCTTCGCCAGAAAAAACTAAATTTCAACGTTAAGTCTGGTAACAATGTATTTTTGCCGAATCTTTGCCGAATCTCTAGGAAAATTCGGCAAAAGTTCGGCTTTGCCGAATCCCGAGATTCGGCGCCGAACTTTCGATTCGGCAAAAGTTCGGCCCATCACTAGTTTTGAGACAACATTGCGATTTGTCACAAAAAGACAAATTACATACAAGATATGCCAACACGTTATTATGGCAGACTCACCTCACGCCTAAAAAGACTGCATGGGCTAGCGGCATGACAAACACTCGTACATTCCTTGATATGTCTGCCAAGCATGATGCTTTGATCACACGATTATTGAAAGATGGTGGTTGTCAAATCGAAACCAGTATAAACTGCCACGGCTGGCTGCAGCCCACGGCATACACATTCAAAATGCCAGGAAATAACAGCACAAAACTTATTTCCATAAAGTATACATATTAAAATGTGTTTTTTTAAACAATTTATAAGGTTTCTCGTTAAAAAGAAGCTGAGCCGCTCACCACGTAGTCTAGCAAAGCTCCATACGTATCCGAATCACTGGAGATCCTATTTTCGTACAAAACTTTCCAAAACCTGCGTTTCGAGCCTGAAACCTGTTTTGCAAAACTATCAACTTATCGCTAAGACGTAGTGAGCCCCTGTTACCTCACAGCGCTGGGAGTATATAAAATGCAAAATCATAGGACAAGACTAAAGTATTGGGAAGCGATTTCGAAGTGATAAATGCCATCATAATTGCTCCCTGTCTTCTAGAGATGTCAATTACTACTCAAAAAGCCTGCCGAGCTTCCACTACATGTTGCACTTCACAAATGGTAAGTTGACTTGCCTCAGCTTGAGGGGTCAGAGAAACATGTTGCATCAGTGCTCTTTCGGGAGCTCGGGTACAATCAATGTCTTTGGGGACATTTGGAATCGAGTTTGGCTCTGCCAAATTTGATTTCAGTTCGCATGATAGTTACCTTCTCTCACTGTTGGTCTAAGAATCATGACAAAACATTGCTCAGCTGTCTCGGAACCACCTACTAAACCCTATCTGCGTTTACCTGATTCTTTGTTGTATCAAAACCAGTGATTACATTCAATGAGGTCATGTAAATGGCAAAATGAGGTAGGAAAGCTATCACATTCAAGCCGCTAGACTTAGGTGGATCGAGACTGCAAATGCACATTTATACAGCCAGTGCAAACGGTGGTTGCATCGCCTTTTGTAAAGGGGAGGATTATGGGAAGGTGCTCGCTGCAGTATTGCTATATTTGCTCTAGGAGCGGATGAACAGCTGAGAACAGGGCAAGGTCAGTCTCACTGGTGGCGGCAAAGAGCAGTCCTGTGCATATTGGGAAGAGCTTATTGAACAAGTCAACAATTTCTGCACTGATTGGCATGTTTTCATGAATGTCACATCAAATGGTTTTTGGGGGAGAGAGAGGAGGGGAGTCCTACAGCTTAGCTAAATACTACTCAGCGATTCACGTGCAGGCTAGATTTGCCTACCAGAAAAAAACACTCAGAGCTGGCTAAATGCTAGTGTGGGGATCACTAAAACGTCTTTACCAAGCCGCCCCCCCCCCCCCGTTCTCTCTCTCTACCACCGTGAACCAGGAAATGCGACATCCATGAAAACACACCAATCAAAGTGCCGAAATCGGTCTGTTGACATACTCCACAAGCTTTTCAGAATGTTGTCTTGGGTGTACACCGCCGAACAGTGTACATCTCCGGGCGCAGTGTGACGAGGCGAGGTGCAGAAATGTCCTGCAAGCGGATGGAAACAATCTCGCTCGCCAGAGCGTTGCCTCTGTTGCAGCACACAAAGTTCAGAACGGCAATTTTTGTAAATCTTTCGCACCAGTGACTCCCACAAGCCCTTTTAACCACATCCTCGCACTAATGGTTTTGGTGATGGTATTGGAATGAATGTGGGCAAAATGCAAGGAAAACTGCCACCATCTGACCATCGCTGCTAATTATGCTGCAAACATCCCCAATCGAACGAGCCTCTATTCGCAGTTGCCCCTCACACAGAGGCCTAAACTCGCTTGTCAAGAACGACCGAACTCTCAGGGTGCTTTCACCACACCATCAAATGTGCCTTCCTCAGCTGAGCATTGTATCCTAATCTTCGAGTGTCTACTTCTCCGCAGAAAAGGCAGCGAGCCAATGACTGAGATTTACAGAGGGTGCCAGCTATTCAGGAGGCCCGTACCTCTACCCCTCAATACAAACTGCGCCGCGACATACCAAAGTTTGTTTACGTGTTCAGTGTCAATCGCTTGACTTTCTCCGTAAAGCAGAGTGGTCGGCCCGTTGCATGTCTTAAAGGGGTACGGTAACAAAATTCCAGCGCTCATTTTTTAGCTTTAATGCGTTGCATGTTGCAACATAACCTCAAAAATACCAGTCTTTTGTTGAAAAGAACAAGAAAACTAATATAAAAGCTAATAAATGATCTTTCAATGTGCACCTGGTGGATGCATGTGGTGCCTATTTGAAAGGTAATCAGCAACATTGGGGAACTTGCTATGTAGCCATGACGTAGAAAGTTCTATCGGAGCAGCGCCGCTCTTTGGAATTCAACATTTTCCTTCATACCTTTCCTTCTCAACTCACAAATCGCGCACTGTACCAAACAGTTCAAGAAGACGGAAAGGAGGGACTCCCCTCTCGCTCGGACCCTCGTTTGTGTACCCGGACACAGCCATTCTCCCCCTAGAAGATTAGCCCGTTGCTCAAAATTCGGAAAAAAGTTGCTTTCCCCACCCCGTTCACCCCTAAGCTGACAGTGCTGTGAAAGCTACGGGCTCCTTGGGCCAGCCACACACTCATCGCGTTCACGCTATTGACACCACCACAACGCCGACAACGCCACCAATAACCACGCCAGCCTTGCTACGTCACAAATGCGGGAAATCTTTTTTTTGTTGTTGTTGTTTTCTTTTGTTTGCGCCAGATATTTCATGACGCATCGCGCTCTCCGTTCGCTTCTCTTCGGGGCTTGCTCAAGTGCACTGTTTGGAACTAACAATGTAGCCAGTCGTTCAAAATGCAAACGAGCGATTATCATTTTCGTTTATTATCCGTCATGCTTGACTAATTTCCGAACAAAATTTGAATATTTCAATTTTCGTTTCCAGTACCCCTTTAAGGAACGCTAGACGTGCAGGCAATCAATGCTTTGTAGTGAACGCTGTAGAGCGAGCGTGGGCCACTGCGCTCCCAAGGGCCGAGATATAATGTTGCTATGAGACTATGACAAGGTACTTAGCACGAGGTCCAGCACACATCGCCGTGCTAGGACGTGTTGTTCTTGGGCTAAACCGCCCACTTTTATCAAAGCAACGCGCGGCCAAGGGGCAATGTTCACACGATAAGCCGAGCGTGACAGATGGCTGTCTTCCCACCATCTTGGACTGCTAAGTTCACCAAGTTATCAACCCCGCTTTCAGCGGCATTCTTGGCTACAACTGCCTCTGGACCCAGAGTCCTGCCTTGGCTAAAACGCACAATTTCCGAAGTCCAGCACACAGTGCAAGCAACAAAATAAAATTAAAAAAAACAACACCACGAGTTCATGTTGAATTAGGTTGCATTTGCCGCTCCCCCCCCCCTTTTTTTTTTTCTAGAGGCAGTGCAACGACCTTGCTGTTGCGAGAATCCAGTGTTACTTTTATTTTTGTTTATCTTAGCACAAGTAAAAGAAAACACATCAATATCCCCCAGAATATCACAATTCCACCATGAGATCGCAAAGCAAAAGCTTGACTATATTCCGACTATATATGGCAGCTATGCGAAACATGGCGTGCGGTCGTCACAAGTTCCACTGCAGTGAATGACCAAGTTGTGCTGCTCTGCCATCTGCCCAAAGCGACACAACAAGCAAAGACGCGTGTTATTACTTCTGTTTTCTTGCTCATCCTCCGATAGCGGCTATGCGCTGCGAACATCAGCAATGCTGACTGGTTGTGATGCTCCGACATGATCGAATCTGAGGTTTAAGAATGCTTTAATTCGAGGCAAAAACATCCGGATCAGTGGAGAATGAAGGGAGTTCAAGATTGTGTTTGAGCACACAATCAGACGGTCTCCGTCACTGGTGAACATGTCACTGCACGCTACTCGAAAAAACATAGAGTTGAGGGTACCCCAGACTTCAATTTGCTTCATTTCTTTAAAATAAAAACTAGTGCACATAAGAAAAATGCCTTTTCTCTTCATTCTACAAGTAACAGAGAACTAATTCCCACAATTAATGGGCCGAAGTTCGAAAATCGTTGCACGGCTTCTTTAATGGGACAAGTTGGCAAAGAGGCAGTTTTCTTTTTCTTATTTCTTTTCCAAAGGGCAAGCATGTAGGTCTGCTGAAATTCTATCATTACTAAGGCACTCCCACCTTGGGGCAAAGCAGAGAGCATGTAGGCTGTACACCTACTCACACCATAGAATGTTCCTGCATCGAATTAGTGCAGCTAAAGCTACATGGACCCCTGAAAGAATGGCTTTGGTGACGGAGATCATTAATGCTCAATAGACAACTCAAATAGTGAAAGCTAATTTAAATAAATTTGCTATCACATGAGGGCAAAGAAAAATCACTTTGCTACGGCAAGCATCCACCTTTCCCCATTAACCAAGACTACTAAGTAGACAAAAAAAATATCCTTAGTTCAAATGAAGCAGAAATCGTGGCACTGATAGTCTGATATATGAATCACTGATCAACAAAAACTGCCACCATATATATATATATATATATATATATATATATATATCCTTCTTGGCAAAGATCGGAAAGCAAGCCTAGACCAAAACAAAAAGCCAGGCACAGGAAAGGGACCAACCAACCCCCCCCTCTCCCCTTCCCGAGGGGGACAAGCAAGAAAGGAGCGGCGAGGGGACACACAGGAAGCCGGCCAGGCTCATACATACAACCGACAGACACCCAGGGAACCAAGAGTGCACCATGAGAAACTTCGAATTGAAGGAACTAGCCCACGACAGACCAACCGAATGCCGCTGGAACAGCCCCGCATTGCCGAACTACTTGTATCGGTAATTTAATGTTCAGCGACATTAAAGCTAGATCGCATGCAAGCGCAAACAACTCATTATAGTAGAATCGACCACCCACAAAGTAAAAATGTAACTGCAACACCGCGAAACCACCATTGCTGACATATTTCGGCGAAAAAGTGTTGCAGTTTCCCAGTCACAAAAAGTTGCCAGAAATCGATACAAACACATACCGCCACAAGCACAGAGGTGGCGTCGAGGCAACAACGGTAAAATCCCTACTGCGGCAATTCTTCCCAGGAGGAGCTCTTGGGGATTCTCGCCTTCCCAGCACAAAGGTATCCCTGCATAAGTCCCTCGAGACACGACAATATGCGGCCCTCGGTCGGAGCAGCCACCAGATAAGGAGAGACTGTTATCGCCAACAGGGCTACCCGATACGAAAAGTTGAGGCAGGGGATAGAGTGGCCTTTGCAAGTATACTGCGTACAAAAATGCATAGTCCGTACCGCATTGACTCACGACTGCCCTTATCAAATCGTGTCGTGGATTACGATGCGGTGCCGACAGAATGACGGGTCGAGTGTACCGCAATTATCATCTGCTGCCCCTGGATCAAGGGACCTCACATCCACAACTTGTCTGAATGAAGACTTCTCTGGACAACAATGCACATTTCTCAGCAAATAACAGCGGCTCACGTTGTCGACCCAAATCGCACAAAGGCAGGCAAGAACCGTGGAGCTTCTCAACGTGTTTGGTACTCGGTACTGACAATGATAAATCTCCTTACTTTTTGAGCACATTAACAGGATATGCATCCCGAAGAAAGTCGCCGACATGGAACAAAGCAATCAATTCAAAATGACTTTGGGAGAACAACAAATAGATTGGAAACACCTCGCTCAAAACGCAAGCCCTCGAATTCCCTGTCTATAGCCGCCACATGCGTGACGCAAGGACGCCAGAGGGACCGGGAAAAAAGAGAGGAAAGTGCTTGCGGAAGAGGCAGTTACCAAGACTATTTCCTGCAGCTAAATAAATGCAACGGGGCGAGAGCGCACTGCATCTGACATGCGCTTAGAGCAGTTTCGTACGCGAACGTAAGAAATGAGGAACTGCGTACCTCGCCGAGTATAAGCCATGCCTACCGAACTATGACTGACAAAGGGCACTGTGCACAACAGGCATACTGGCTAGTAGGAAGCAAAGGTACAAAAATTCAAGGTATCCTTGATTTTCTGTGTTTAGTGTAGCATACATAAAGGATCAGTTGACAATATATTCAAACACGCTCCAGTGAGTTGTGTCAAAACGCAAATGCTTGTACGAAAACCTCAGTTCATAAGCCTGTTTCTCTCGGTCAGCGGGCACAAGCACATCCATAAGACGCGCCTATGTAACACTTGCATCGAGTATAAAGCAGCTCTGCAGCATTCAATCATGTACGAGCCACGGTCGTTTACAAGCATGTAACGGCATCAACCTATGTTGTCTGAAAGTACAAAAAAAAGTTATAAGAAAAAAGAAAAAAATGCAGCTTGCACTTTCAGTGTCCAATCAAAATGATAAGAATGCCTTTCTTGTTCTTGTACTTTCAAAAATTTAAATCCACCAATGAAATTCTGCCAGCTTAGCATCCACAAGTTCCAAGAAAAAGTGTAATAATGGCTCGCAACTAAAACACCGACGAGAAATATTTGATTTTGCTCGCCAAAGGCACTGCCCATCCTCGTGTTAGTAGGGCTCTTAAAACTAGAGTAGCGAAAGATTAGTGCTTGTCACTTAGTAGTCACTAATCTCATAATGCACGATTATAAGAATCCATCGTATTATTAAAGGGGTGCTCCGGCAGTTTTTTGAGCTACCTAAACAAATTGCATTTTCTGACTACCCGGGCTTCAGTCGTCATGATATGCTATTTATTTTCTTCAAATTCAAAACAGCAATTGAGAAACCCGTAAATGAAGTTGATGCCGAAACCAGCATTCAAATTTTCGCGCGCTCTTCAGTGGTGTGAAGTCACATATGGTACAGACTTTCAGGTCGTGCATGTAGTCTTAAACAGAGTATGTCAAGTGTTTTTTGCGTGCTTCTCAGTGAATCAGTTACCAAACATTCTTTTCCCACCATCAAACGTATTGTAATCAGTTGGGAACATGGCTTACTGCCCCCATTGTACCATTTCTGTCGTCACATTTCAATGTTGCCAGTAAGGGCTTTGTAATCAGTTTGAGAAACGCGAGGAAAACGAAATTCGAAAATTCAATAACTTCGCGAAGTTTTTTTCTTTTCACACATACTTCGGGAACTCGTAGAGCCATGTCTATCGATGGGTTGAGCCAATTTTGAAGAAAATCAACGACCATGAAAAAAATCGCCGGAGTACCCCTTTAAACAGAAGTACCTTCAGTTAGACCCTCGTCCACAACCTTAGTGTGACTACCATACCCTCATTAGAACACAAGGCTACGATTGTCGACCTCTTATGCCTAATATCCCAAGCTAACCCCCTTCCGTTATTTTGGAAATGCAATAACCACAGTGCAAGGTAAAAAACACTACTCACTCTCGAAAAAAAAAGAAAAGTGAATTGCACATAATTTTAAATGTTATAAAAAATTGACAACAGCCAACATGAGCCTAGCGAAGTTGACGCAGTCGCATTCCGAGTGCATTCGGCATTTAACGCTGAGCTGTCTCTACAGGTGCAACGAAATATTACATCCAGCTGCAGCCCTGTTACAGTCAGGCAACTCCAAATGAAACTCGCCGAGGGTACCAATTGTTCCAAAATGAATGCCGTCCAACACCCACCCAACTGACAAAGGTTCCTCGTTCAAATCCAGCCGGAAACAATCGGTTGAACTTCTGACCTCTGCACAGCGAAACCTCCATACTCCCAGGCAAACCTCTATAACTCCGATCTGATCTGCACGCTCAATGTAGAGCAAACAAAATTCCGTTCAGGGTACAAACGACAATGCCAGCTGGCAGAATGTCTTTTTTCTGCTTTGTTTTCGTTGAGCGTTTTCGATTTGAAACACAGTCATGCTCCCATTTCTACTCGCCTCGTTTTTTGTCCTTTTTTCTTGCTCCCTTGTTCCACCCCCACTCTCTACAGGTGCACATTTATTGCAACAGAGTGGAGGATGAATCCCATTTCACAATGTGCATTGCCATCCCAAAGGTTTTATTGTCAAATACACTAAAAAACAATGATTAAACTTGGCAAAAAAAAAAAAAAAAACGGCACGAAGTTTTACTGCTTTGCCGACAGGCTGAATAGAATACACCCGGATGCTCGGAGGGCATGCCTATAGCGACCCTCAAATGGCAACCCTGAAGCAAAAGCAAAATGAAAAACCAGAAAATTCAATCGGGTAGTGCTGAGTCATTCATAGCCTTTTGAGTACAAGGGAAAGCCAACACAACTGCTTCTTTTAACAGTATTGAACCACTCGTACAATAGCCAGATGGCCTCTATTGCCAGCATCCCCACCTTGCACATGCAGTGACAATGTTTGTTTTGTTGCCACCAACACAACAAGCCACACACTGAAACGATAGTAAATAAAGATAGCCTGAAAAGAAATCAAAGGCAGATACAGAATGGCATTCAACAACGATCCTAAGCCAAGTTTTTAGTTGGGTGGAGCTTATACAACAGTGCGTTTTAGTAGACTATGCACTTGAGTCTTGCGTTGTTAGAGCGAGCTTGTGCCGTCACTTTGAAGCTTGGAATGAGCATGCAGCCGCATAGAGTCCTCGATCCGCGTGCAGTCTACTGAAACTCTTCAATGTCTGCAAGTGTTTCATAGGGTCACAATCTTCGACGCATAGCATAAAAACAAGTGATGATACTGAACCTAACAATGTAAACCTTACCTCAGTGCGCATGCTTTTTTGTGCACTGTAAGATACTTTCGTGGCTTATAGATATTGAGAGGATGTATAAAGGGCCCTACAATTTCAACAGGCTGCAATTCAAACTGAAAGGGATGAGGGCATTTGGAAGTGGCACAAAACACAGTGCGCTGCGATTTACCAATAATCAAGGTCCAAAGCACGAAAAAGCTGTCAAAGACTGAGTCACCAGGCAGCAAGCATCTCATCCCCACAAATACAAACACTGTGGCACTACTGTCTTAGTTTCACAATGTGATGGCCACACACATACCGCATAGAGATTCAAGGTTAATGACAACACTGCAGCCGTTAGTGCTTGCACTGCCGTTTTAACTGCTGTTGTTTTTCTGAGCCAAGTCCTTGTGCAACAGAAGGGAAAATACTACAAGCTACGAGCTCCTGGAAAGTTATGAAACCAAGGGTGTGGCCAACCTGGCTTCTTCCCCTTCTTAAAAATTATTGCCTAAGCCCTTAAAAAAAAAAAAAGAGAGAGAGATTGAGAGGACAACAGGAATGTGCCAGTCATTTCTTATTGTGTCCCTTAGTCTCACTTTTTTTTTTGTTAAGATAAGCATTTGCCAGCTTGCTTGTTCTTCAATCATAATATCAGATACTAGACAACTAACATTTGCTTTAAGACAAGGAAGGAACCACCTTTTGTTGATCGTGATATAAGTACACAAGTTGATCTCTACATATGCATGAGTAGCCTACACTGCAGTGTCTATTCACGGTTGTAAATGGAACTCATAGTCTGATCATGCACAGAATCTGGGGGAATCGGTGAAATATGTTTTTGCAGCATTAACATCTCGTTTCATCGACACGCTGATAAATGGAAGGCTGTATAAAAAACAACAGTAAATTTTCTACAGCAATCACCACTGATAATTTCACGAAAGATGTGCATGTGCGTCATATTATAAAGTCAAAAGGTTTGCATAGTGTGAAATTTAATTCAATCCCAAATATGAAATCTAACTCCTAGAAACAAAAATTAATTTGATATATTTTTTATATGCCTCAAGGACTCTATGGACATTACAAAACGCTTGAGTCACCAGGAACTATTTCATTTTTTGGGGTATGCAGTATGTATCATTGATCAAACTAAGCCTGAAAAGGCAGCTCAAATACATTGGTATGGTATCAAGGTTCAGCGACATCAAAAACGAAAAGCTAGCAAAATTAAATATACAAGGGACGCGAAAAAAAAAAAGCATAAACAATTATCATATTCTAACCCCCAAAACAAGGAAAAAGAACGAACAAAACTAGAAGTCTATGTGTCCCTCTTTTTTTTTTTTCGGGGTTTTAATTATGATGGTTCTTCACCGCTCGCCTGCATACTTTCGTTTCCCAAAATAACAAGTTTATTCAAAGTGCGGCAGCGGGTGTTAACTGGGACGTTAGCGCACGACTGCTGGCTGGAGCCGAGGTGAATAAAGGGAGAATAAAAGAAAAGAAAAAAAGATAGGTGGCCGAGTGGGCTAGCGCACACCAGCTGGGAGCACGAAGAGCGAAAGTTCGCGCTGTAAAACCCAGGGATCCTGGGTTCAATTCCCTGCCCGTTTCGATCTAGGTACCTAAACCGTCGAAACGATGGCATGAAATCCCGAAGAATGCCCCAGGAAAAGAAGAGTTAAATTCCCAGCCGAGGCCACACCGTCCACCCACATAACGTTAAAGGAATTTTTTCTTTTTGCTTTCTCCCCAGGATATTGGAAGGCATCGTAACGCTAAAGCGCGAAATGCGACTGCAATTATGTCGCTCTATCTCACAGCTGTCTCCTCCTCCTTCAGGGCTTTCTCCCCACGCCGAACCCTAGAGTGAACGTAGCCAAGGCTGGAGACGTAGCCGTGATCAGCGTATACGTACAGCACCGATCGCGCCCGAAGTGTCGCACTGTCCGAAGCGTGGTCCGGCGCCTCTCGCCAAGCGCTCACAGGGCGACTTTGGGACGGCGGCGCCAGCCTCGGGCCATGACGCAACCCCTCGTCGAAGGAGACACGCGTCCAAGGACGACCGCCAGCGCTCGCCCAGGCGGCCCAGCAGCTCCACCGTCGCCCGTGAAACGGCCCCGAAGGCCGTCGGGGCCAGCGCAGCCAGAGTTTCGCTGATGGTTCTTTCCCGAAACCGCTCCGTCGGAGTCGTGTTCCGCCAGCACGACACCAGCGAAGCCCGACACCCGAAATTACCGCGATGCGAGCCAAGGCCCAGGAGCGAAGCAGACCCCGCTTTCCCGGTAAATCCGGAACGCTGACTTTCTTCCGCGAGTTGACGAAATCGGAGGCTTGAGCCACCCGAAGCGGCGAGGGCGCGCTGAACCTTCCACACGAAGGTCATCGCGAGCGCGCCGCCAGAGCCAAGACCGACGTCAAGCACAGCGAGGTCAGACGCAGATTGACGTCGGTCCCGGGCGGCGCGAGGTCGCCCTCTCCTTTCCGAAGACTAACACCGATGGAAAAGCTCAAAAGCCGCGCCGTGACCGCCGGAGCCTCGACGTCGGCGGACGCGCGCGTCGCCCAAGCCAACGAAGGACGACGCAAGCGCTTCCCGACGCCCTTCCGCAACGCCAACCACCTTTTCCTTCCGCGACTGGATGCGCGCTTCCTCGACGCAGCCGCCTGCAAGCCACTAATCACGAGAGACGTCGCCGATGGGTCTCGCACAGGACAGCCACGGAGAGGCGCGAGGAAAAACGAGCGCCGAGAAACTAACCGCCTCATCGAAGGTCGTTTCATCGAATGGAACTTATCGGCCGTCCTTAGGAGAAATTAACTGGACTGAGTGTCCATCGCTGTACAAAGGCCGCCGCCAGTTTTTGCATTGGCGTCGGCCCTTCCCTCAAAAAAGTCACAAGTGTCAAACGCAAGACAATAAAAAATAAAAATACGAAAGAGCTAAATTGCGCGCTACAGTTGCGTTATGCATCGCAGCAAGTGAGCCTACTCTGCTAGCGCGGAAATCCCCTCGCTGAAATATACACCGCCATTGATCATTCGATGAAACAGGAGATTAAATCGAAGAAACGCAGTTCGCCAAGGTGCAAGCGTGCACCCACACAACTCTGAAGCCTCCGGGGTATATCTAGCCCTAACTGGTATTCTCCGTCCTGCCGAACGGGCCAAAGTCACTTCCTCCCAGCCAGGCCAACGAGCCAGCACAATTCGATGGCGTCGTGAAACGTCCCCAAACCCTGGGGAGCGGGCACGCGATCGCGGAGGAGGCAGCTGCGAGTTCACGGCACACTAGACAGCGCCGATGCACTCGGCTGCGCAACACACCCACAAAAGCGGTCCGAGCGGCCCAAAATAGCCGCCCTCCCTCGGCAGACCGACGCGAAGCAAAAGACCGCTGCTGCGAAGACGAGCCACACTCGTTTGCACGGCGACAGAGCGTTTCAAAGCCTCCCGGTGCTGGACCTCTTTTTTTTTTATTGTTATTATTATTATTATTGCGGAGTCGCCGAGTTTCAAAGGCTGTCGTAAGTTCTCCCTTGGGACTAAAGCGATCTGCGACGTTAGTTCCAAGCGACGAGTGCATTCACGTTGTCGGCGACTGGAAACAGCTGGACATTCTCGCTTTCTCAAAGCAGCAGCGGGAGGTAAGACTCAAGAGCGAGCAGATCCCGTTTGACCAATCGAAGCTGTCTCGAGTCACGAGAACAGTCGCTTAACTCGCAGTAAGCTTCCTTTGCCGGGGAAGTGAACCGATCAAACGCCGCGCTTGTCTGGCAACGAATAGTGGACGGCCTCCGCCTGACGCAACGACTTTGGGTGACGCAATTCGTGCGACGGGTGGGGCACAACGTGGACGTAGGGTCCCGAATCGGCGCGAGCGTGAGAACGGTCGCCGAGTGGACGCACATCAATGAGGTCCAGGAACCGCGCGCCTCCCCTGCGTCGAAGGGCAGGCGCCGGGGAGGAAGACGTGGTGCCGTCGCTGCCAACTCCACTAGGAAGCACTTTCGGGATCGAGGTTGCTGATAAGGGACCGTCGGATAACGCGCGTCGCGATAACAGCGGCTGCAACTCTGCCGCCGGCTGGCTGTTCGCCGGCCGAAGCCGTTCCATCGGCCGCCTACGATGAGATAATCACGAGGAAAGAAGAGGGCAGCACCACTATCCCGAGGGAGAAAAAACTAATGATGGTGAAGCGACCGATATTGGTTCGCACAAACGGAACAGTTCAGCCAAATTGGCGCCACAATTCATTTGCTACCCACATTTCCTTATCGAGCTGGTCTGTCCCCTCCTTCCCGGAACACGAGATATAAGGACTAAGCACAACCGAGATGAACGCACCGAAGGGCATTTATGTTCTCCCTTCCGACCCAAGCGTAAAAACCTTTCGGAACACCCGCGGAACCAATGCGCGAACCTCGAGTGAGACGCAAGGGCAGAGTCAGCCTGAGCTCTGGGTCGAGACAGGGACCGACACAGAGCTCAGACTGGAACCCGTACGGGAAAGCTCTTCCTACCTTTGGTGTCTTCGGGGACCGCCGGTTCGGGGGCTGGTTCCGCCTTGACGCGACAGCGCCGCGGACTGCTGCTCGCAGACGATGGCGAAGCTGAACACGGCGTCTGGTTGGCGGCTTGGCCGACGTGGCGAACTCGAGTGTAGTGGCTCTGCGGCCGGAACAAACGGGAGATCGCTGTGAACACTCGATGCCGTTAGGAGGGCAAACGATGCTGTTCACACACGCTAACTGGAGCCGCAAGCTGCCGCGATTTGCACGCTCCTTCCCGGCTCCGCAACACCCGCTTTGCCAACGAGCCTAGCAGCCTGCGACGGATAACTGGGAAGAGGCGACCACGACGACCGTCCAAGCGGGAGTTTCTTTCCCTCTGCGGATATCATGCGCTCCCACCCCTTGGAAGCGGCTCACATCGCTACGCAGGTCCCGGCCCTTCCACCGGAAAATGAGCGCAACACACCGCCAGTCAACCCAGCACGGAGCGCCTGCTTTGCAAAAGGGACGGCCGCAGTCGGGGCGGATGTCGCGCACGTGGTCTCGTACCACAGCTTGCGCACGCCCTAAAAATACCCAAAGGCAACGTGTCTGTGCTACTGCTCAGCAACCACCGACGGATTCACTTCGGGATAATTATGTCACAAAGATAATTAAGAAAAAAAAAAGTACCTGCAACTTGGTGGACATACCCGAAACGGAGGCAAAAAAAAAAAAAAAAACTGTCGAATAACGACCAGTTGTCTGGAACTTGGTGTTACACTTCCCAATTTTAACGCGATTTCTTTTTCTTACGAGCTTGAAGTCGTCATTTGAACCCGTCATTTATGAGCACTTCCTAAAAACAGAGGCGGTACCAACATTTCTGATTCCGCGTTGCCGGAAGGCAATTTCTTTCTGCATTTATCTCCAAGATCTTGTTTCTATGTATTTCCACACTATAATGAGAGGACCAAGTTTCCAATATTTCACAAGAGCGGTGCTAGGGAACAATACCTCTGGTTTGACCATTTTGTTTTCCTCGTTTTTCTTTTTTAGGGGCAGGGAAGGACCACACATGGAAAGTATTTTCGCCTCGGATTTCTTTCATTTCATGGGGAAGATATGTCGATCTCTGCTGAAGCGCCGGCGTCCTGTAGGCACAAAAACGGCCCAAAGACCGACACAAACTCCCGGAACCCCAAAACTAAAAATTATATCGCCATTGCGTTGTTGTTTTCCTTTTTTGGGGAGTACAAAGTAATTTGAACGAGATAGTCATATACTTAACCGAAAGGATAGTTACGAATTTTAAACAGGCATCAGCTGATTATGATGTCTATTTTCCTATTTTAATTACGAGATTCCCCTTGCATATTAATTTGTACACTGTTTTGCGGAGTTATAAGGAAAAATCGCGGTAATATACTGAGCTATCCTGAGAGAGATTCCAGTTCGTAATTTCTACTACACGTCAGTTGGAAGCAATCAATGACAAAGTTCGGAAAGTCGAAGTATTACTTATACCGCGGGCATTTGACTACCTTTATTGTTTTGTTACATAATTTTTGTTTAAATAAAACCATATGTTTCGAGTGCAATTCCTCATAAATACGATTTTCTTTTTTTCTTTTGTTTCTTAGGTAAAGAAATTCCGGAGTGAAGTTTCATCGTTCAAACCCCCAAAATATACTATTGATGCGGGATTTCGTGATATACAGCGAATGTTGACAAACAAGAGCCCGAACATCCCTCATTATCGTGTCCGTCGCTTGCATTGTCTCGGCGTCGACAAGCTTGCTCGACTGTCACTTCGACATAAACTTGTTTTTTTTTTTATATCGGTGGTGAAAATGTATTGCATGCAGCTGCATGGTGACGAATCTGACTACTCTCACCCACAACATTCCTATGCTGTGTCCATGCGCTTTGTTTACTATGATTCATTTATCTGCGCCAACGTTTGTAGGAGGCACAGCTTACCCCCCCCCCCCCCCCCACGCACACACAAAACAAATCTACAACCAACATAACGAACAAAATGGTCAAACAGACGTAGCTTACACCATTCCTCTTTTACTCGTGTTATCTACAGCGGAAAGGGGGAACGAGATAATGTCTACCACACGCAAAAACGTTCGCCCTCAGGATTTGTTATATTTGTGCGCTCTTGGATTTTTTTTTTCTTTTTTTTTGTGTGTGTTTCGGCGACATAAGCCATATAAAAAAGAGAAAACAACCGATGTTCTCAATGATCGCTCGATTAATTTAGTTGAGGTAACGTCTGAAAAATGCCAATCCAGCTTTGCGGCTTCGGGTGCTGCAACTTGGTTTTTATTTGTTAATTTTTATTTTGAAGCCCTATATTGTAACATTATCTTGTGAATTTGTAGGAGGCACGGACCTAGTCAAGCTGTATATTTGGCTTTGTAATTTGTGATGAAACTGGATTTTGCTTGGAAACATCGCTTCGCAAGAATAAAGGTACGTTCCGATGTGCGACTCCTTATCAAGCAGATCCACGGCACACTTTTGCTTCTCCATTGACGTTCAACCAAATACCGTCAATCACGAATGGAAGAGTCGAAATCTCCTCCCAGAAAACTTTCAACCCGTCCCAGTTTTTTTTTAGTTTCGAAGAAATGGAGGAATATCAGACTGGGCTCTCGTTTCTACGCCGCAGGTCAAAAAATGACTTATACAAAAACTAATATGGTTATAATATTTGTTTTTCTAATAAAAAGGAACTTGTTCTGCACAACGGAGGTCGGTGGGGCAAAAGGGGCAGCACCGCAGTGCCACTTGAAATTGCGAATATATATATAAATAGTATACCCCTGACTGGAAGCACCTGCAGTATCCTGTAGAGGAAGAGCGGGCGTCGGCGCCGCCCTCCTTCTACACAGGATAACAGAACCGAACAGCGAGGCTCCCAAAACAGCGAAGGTGACCGACCCCCCACCCCAAGCCGTTGCGCAAGAGCCCCCAAACGCGTCCCAGCGCCCAGGAGACGGCGCGAGGTAAACAGCGTCGGCGCGCAAACAACGGCCGCCCAATCCAGCTCGGAGGCAAGAGTCGGCCGAGAAAGCTCGTTACGAAAGAGGATCCAAGATGGACGCGCAGGGCGGCCATTACTGCGTCGTGGACGAGTGAGGCCGCCAAGAGAAGCGAACGTGACCCCGTTTCTGGAAAAGCGAGCTGCGCCGAATATGGAGTGTGGGAGCCGCGCAGAAACCTGTTTGGCGCGCCGGGGACGATCCTTTGTTCCCCGGGCAACACCCCCGTCGACCGCCGAGGGACGACGCGCTGGCGCCTGCCACGCTCGACGGGAGGAGAGCGCCGGCACACCGCTGCGCCGCCGCATCAAGGGAGCCCCCCCGAACCCGATCACCGTGCCGACACCAAGGCGATAGGAGAAAACAGGGCCGCTCGGAAGGCGACAAGCCATAGCGTCGCGCTGTCGATCCCCTCGTTCAATCATGAATGTGTACTGCGAAGGTCAACAACTGAGCGCGTCCAAGTTTTCACGTGTATGGGGGATCAAATTACGAATCAGACGATAACAAATCCAGGGCTACAGGGCATAAAGGAAAAAAAAAGACGTTTGTCCTAAAATGGTGCCCGATTCGCGCTTATGACCTCCATCGCAAGTCTGCAATGTCCCTCTAGAAGCCGTACGAGAGAAGCGCCGACTGTGACCATTAAAGGCTCCACACTTCATTTCGCTCACGCACAATCACGACGCAAGGCGCACGTAGCTTCAACGGCCGTTTGGAACAGCGGCTTTGTCCCCAAACCACAGAAGGGAACAAGCATCGCTCGCTCTCGCTGCCAATATATGGTGGCTTCGAAAGGTCCCTCCGCTGCGCAAGCGCTTCGAGGCACCTTCGAGCGAGGTCGTCGCCCTAGCGTCATCGCTGCGCTGTCAGCCTAGAGGTGCACCGAGGACAAAATCGTGCGCGTCGCACGGGCCAACAAGGATCCCTCGCGTACGGGCTCCCCGTCGTGGGAGCCCAGCCGCCCCAGAACGGAGTCTGCGCCCGGTGCCTACAAGTGGGAAGCCGGACAGTCGCGAGCAGTCAAGGGGGAGCGGGCGCAGAACCAGTTCTGAGACAACCAGTTCTGGCGTCTTCCGCCTGTCGGGAAGTCAACGACCCGCTGCCGTCCGCCGCGGAGAGGCCCTCCAAAGCGGCCCCGGAGGCGAGCCAACGGCGCCAAGCTGCAGCCACCAGCTTGGCGCGGAGAAAGCTTCCCACGGGACGCGACCAAGAGCCGCACCGACATTTTCTCCGCTCCACAATGGGCCACCGCAACCTCGAAAAGAACTCGGGCGACAATCCCATCGAACCAGACACGGCAGCCGAGCGGCGCGAGAGCGGTCCTGGGGACCGTCCAAACCGGCCCCCCAGGGGCGTCATTCACGAATGCGACGCGTGGCTGAGCGCGGAGCGGGCCAGAGCAAAAATAGTCAGTCG
This sequence comes from Ixodes ricinus, assembly GCA_037355805.1. NCBI lineage: Eukaryota > Metazoa > Arthropoda > Arachnida > Ixodida > Ixodidae > Ixodes > Ixodes ricinus. The sequence goes on along the minus strand of JAZHYW010011507.1, from coordinate 434,885 downwards.
GAGACGCCTTGGCCGGCTCCCAAGGCGACCGCGACGTCAAGGCCGTGAGCTAGGCGAGGACCGAACAAACAAGCAGGGTCACGAACCCCGAGTCATCCGATGGACAATCGAATGACCACAGTCAGGAGGTTCCCAACTAGGGGTCCTCCACCGCATGCTAACACAAATCGACAAAAAAAAAAAGCAGATGGACTTTTTTTGTTATGTTTTCGCCAGAACGCGCCGTCGGAGAGAAGATCGAAAATAGTCCACGGCCCTGCCGACGCGAGCCAGTGCCGCTGCCCACGTCAACCGTCCCGCGCAGCGAATGCTAAGCAAGCGCTTGCAAAAGAGCGTCCTGCGAAAGCCACTTTGGAAGCACTCCCACTTCCCATCCCGCCGACTGGAGCCAAACAAAGGCGCGCGCCGGACCCGGCGCCAAGGGCAAACCAAGGTCAACGAAGCGCCAACCGGCTCCGCTCGGCCCGCACGCTGCCCGGGACTCCGGATGCAGTCCAGACAGCGCCGAGGAGCCCTCCGGGTTCCAACGGAACCCCAGGCCCGTGGGCCAGAGCGCCGACGACGCGCCCAGTCCCAACCGGCGTCGAGCGCCCGCACACTGTCGGAATGAGTTGACCCAGCTGCAACCGTCCCGAACACGAGCCATCGCGCGTAACGACGGGAGGCTCCACAGCTCGAAAGACGCTCAACGATGCCCCGTATCAATTCGCACCAATCGAGGAAACGGAGTCGGACATCTCCGCCTGGCAGACCGCCCCGCACAACGCGGCTAGTACCAGCACAAAGACACAAACGCTGGGATAGCTGGCGTGCCTCGCGGTCAGTGACCTCGAAGAAACACGTCATCCGTGTTTTCCATCGGCGCTGCGAAACGGTCGCGAGCACAGACGCCATTGCAACCGGCACTCCCACTGCGTATCACGGAAGACAGCACACCGACAGCAGCAGACGTTGATTTGGACCGGCTCGGAGATCGTGAGCTGACAAGGGCACCGAGGCTCTGGCCCGCACACAATCCAGGAGGCGATGAGCTCCTCGGTCCGCGAAAACACGTCAGCGGCAGGCGCCTCAAGGCACGCCTCCGCGGCGCGCGTTTGCTTGTCCCCATTGGGATCCCGTCGTTGCTCACTCTGTCGCCGGGCGGATTTCCGCGATCCGGATTACCCCAAAACACGCAAGCCAATTGGGCTGCACTCTGACAGCGGTCGGCAGCCATAAGTCTCATGCCGACGGACCCTTACACAGAAACAGAATGAACCGATTGATTCTCAAAGGGCATACCAAAAGTAGCGGTGTCGATGGGGGTGATAATCAACTTCGCCTGTCTCGCACGTTGCCCAAACCGCGAAATTACTTATACTGTTAGCTACTTCGGGGCTGTTAAACGAGTGTAAAAGTAGACACAATGGACATTGTGTCTGACTACGCGTCCCACGCATGCGTGACGCAGCAATAACTATTGTTCACAGGAGCACAGGAGGTAGGCGCCCGTGCAGGAGACAGCTCGTGCTCTGCTCGCGCAGACCTCCACTGGGTTGTCGCGCGTGCAGGGACTACAGATCCCACGATGCACGTGGACGGCGGTGGCGTGCTCAAAACTAGCTGGTGAGATCGGTCTGGTGACAAGCAGATGCGCGCTTTAGATTGAAACCGAGGGACTTGCTGGAGCGTGGTAAGTCGATAAGCCGGTCACACGCCAGCAAAGGTCGAGGTGGTGCCTGCTGTCTCGAGGGTCCCTCGAGGCAGCCGACAATGGAGCACTGCACAAAAACTCGGCGCCCAACACACAAAAAAAAAAAGGCTGTGCAACGTTTACTTTCAGAGCTAGCCAGCCCGCCTAGAGGCCCTCACAAGTCGGAAGTTTTGGAAGAAACCAAACGGCCACATTATCTATCTGCATTCGGAACTTAGCTCGCATAATCATGTCAACTATGAAAGCGTGACACATCACTTGCCGCGCTCCCACACACGCCGCGAACAAGAGATATGCCTCCCGTAAAACTCGCTGCCCTATTCTTGGAGACAATCGAGAACCCCGCTGTGCTGCGTCCTCGGCTCAACTCAATAAAACACGCGATCGCACGAAAAAAAAAAAAAAAAGAACACGACGTACGAGGCAAAGGAATTGACATTACACCAGTACACTCGCCAAGGAAATAGGGCGCCATTTGAAGCCGCGACCAAGGTCGCAGTTCGACGTTGTATCCCGGCTCGCGAGCAAAAAGAGGAGAGGAGGAGAAGCGGAAAAACGTGTAGATAAAAAAAAAAAAAATTAAAGAAAAGCAAGCAAGCACGAGCTGTGGTGCAATACCTAGCCCGCGGGGCACTCGCGGCGTTACTAAGTTTTCCTGTCGCAATTATCGCTTATTTGATACACTTCTCCGAAGCCCCACGTAAGCTCGCGACAAAGATCAATGGAAGGGAAAAAAAAAAAAAACACTCGCGAAAAAAACGGAAATGGCGACCTCGTTTTCAGATTGTAACACACGTTCCTTTCGTTAGAAAATACAACGTATCCACAGTGTAGTCAAGTGGCACAAAAGCAAAAAGGCAGCGAAAAAAGAAATCTTGGATTAGAAGAAACGAACATCGTTGCGCCCAAGCTGGAACACGGAGCGGCCGGCCGACACAATAAACAAAACAAAAACACACACAAAAAAGCGTAACAAAGACGCACCACACACCAAAACATCATCGGATGAAAAACACCGGGCGCACAGCCAAAACTGCAGGTGTAGGACCACGCATTACATAAAGCTGGGCCCCTAGAAACAAGGCAGGCGTTCCTCGTGTTCCACACAAAGAACGCGTTCGGCGTCGCACGACGCCGCGCCCCGCAGCACCGCTCCGAGCACAATCCAGCGTCACTCGCGATCATACGCTCACATCGTAGCCGATCGACCACCAAAAACAGCACGAGGGTCCAGATCAAGCACCACCACACCTAATTAGAGCCTACAACTCAAAATGACGCACTAGCAGCTCCAGAGAGGCACGGTTGGGGGGAGAAGACACAGAGAGAAACGAGCGCGATCGAGCACCGGGGTTTTCCCTGGTTCGGGCAGAGATCACAGAGGGCCCGGGTCTTGGGGGCTCGGGGTGTGAGCCCCGGCCGGCCAGGGTCCAAAGACACATTTCACTTACTGCTTTTAGCGGGCCGGCGGCGTTGAGCGTGCACGTTCTGCGGCGAGGCGTAATCCCGACGTTCTCTCCCTTCAGAATGGACTCGACTACTGCAAAGAAGAACAGAGCGACGGTCATGCGCCGACTGCGCACGCGCGAGGGGCTGCCTGATCAAAGGCAGCAGCAGCGGGAAGCGGCCCACGTGACGCGGCCGCGCACTCGCTCTCTCCCCCAGAGCTGCCTGCCGTCGCGCAGCGGTGCAAGCGTTGCCACATTTCCCTCGCCGCCTCGAAACTCCCTAGATGTCCCTAGGGGCCGCTAATTCACGCGTAAAATAACTTTTCGGGCGCTCACTGCTTCCACCTTTACACGCAGTTGGTCTCTTTCTGCCCTCGGGGACCCTAGCAAAAATAATATTCGATATATATATATGACCGTTAATAACATCGTTAGGAGTCCAGCAAAAACCCAATCTCCCTACGTCTTGTTTTACAGAAAACGGAGTTGGCCCATGACGACAGAGAAAGCTGAATGACAAGTATTCCAAAGAGAGACTCTCATACTTGTAAATATTGAACTTGAACTTGAGCTTGAACTTTAGAATTAAACTTGAACGCGAACACAGGTTTTTTTACGCGCTTCCAGAATCACGTACGTAGTACCTGATGCAAATAAACCAACCAAACCAAATCAATTATTGCGAGATTACGTGTGCGCCAATTTCTCAGAGACGACTGCTACCTCCAACCTTTTCCGTCCTGCCCACGTCCGCGGTGTTGTGCTTTATCGCACTTTGCGTGTTTTCTATGAAATAATTTAGCCTTGCCGTCGACGCAACTAAACCACCTCCTGTTTCGTCCCTTCGCCAACGATACGCGCCATTTGCGTCACCTCCAACTGATGCATCAATTGGACTCGCACAAGGTCTGTCGCAACACCATACCCACTGTTTCCTTTAGCTTGCCGTTCCGCAAGCGTGAACAATACGCTAAAAATGTTCACTATAATGTTTATAGAAAAAATGAAAAGGTAAAAAAAATCGCGGGTTTTTGTTGAGCCATATATAGTAGAGCTGAATTTCGACAAAAATTACTAAGCAGTTTCAGGGGCGAAAAACTGTTTCGCTTGTTTTAAGAGAACGCAGAATTGTGCTAGATTCCAGCAAAAATTTCCTAGAGATGGAAATGCTGCCAAGGCCGCCACGCCGAGACAGGAGCTTAGAGACATGGCTCAGATAATCCAAACAGACGTGCGTATTTATTACGCCGAAATATGTGCAGCGGTTTGTACATTTCAGGATGACGCCATCCCATGAATATCGCGAACCCTCGAAGCAAGCTTACGTTGCACATGAAGATGCATTTCAGTAAACACCGCCATCCCAATCAAATTTGAAAGCGTGACTGTCTTCTTTGACTAAGCCTCTCAACGGAGCTTTGAACAGCAGCGGGGCGTTCGGAAACAAAGAGAATCAGAATACAGCTTGGCGCGGAATGGCATTTTGCAGGCCATATTCGACCCGCAAGCGACGAGCAAACCACACGTTCGCTTTGGACGTCAGGCTCGAAGGAATAAACTGAACAAACGAAGACCGCATATGTTCTGCCCATACGGAGGTGTACCCCAACCCCAACCCGAGGAATCAATTCTTTCTTGCTTCGCAAAATAATCCGTTAAAATGCCCAAATAAAATGCCCCCCCCCCCCAAAAAAAAAAAAAAAAAAGACGAGGCGAAATTAGCTTCGCTTGCTCGACAAGACGATGATCGGCCCTGCCGTCACGGCGTCAAGCAGACGTATCTCGGAGCAAGTGCGACCTTGCGTGTCCGAGGCGTTTGACATTCCCCATCTATCTGGAAACCAAGGACTCCGAGATTGCAACCTCATCCAACCCGCGTCGGTTAACTAACCGCTCACATCCCCAGGCTTCACTGCGAAGAGAGCCCCGCGAACCCGCCGATGTCTTCGGGTCGATTCCACGGCGTCATTTATGTTTGGGACAGGCTACGTTACAACGGCTCGCACGTCCCAGAGCTCGGCGTGTTTCTGGTTGCCGTGGATGAGTGAGCGGCACTGCTGCTCAATTGAGAGGCGGCTCACCGCGCGGCCTTGGGATTCCTCTCTCCGCCATCTCAGAGCGCTCATTTGAAATCAGCTCTACCTGCCAGATGACGAGACAAGAAGAAACTGGTCATGCGTTCGTAAGTTTCGCTCCTGGTAGCGTGCCATTTCAACGCAATTTTATTTTTGTTCGCGTTGGTAATCGTCATCATGCCGGTTCGTACGCAGACGCAGATAAATGAGCAGTCAAAGGAGGCAAAAGGAGGGGGAACGTCCCGCGAACAGCAATCTCCTCGCAGGCCAAAAGTGTGTCTCCAATGTAGCCGGGTTGGGATCCCAGAGCCTCGCAAAGCGCCTTCCGGGCCTTCGGGGCTCGACCGACGCGTTCGCCCATCACTGCTGCCAGAGCGGCGGCGATCGATAAAATCCTCGTGCCCGAGCTGCTCAGGCTGGGACCGGAAATGCGGATGGGACGCTCCTCTCCCCCACACGGCATCGTGACTGAGCCGCAAAACAGCGTTTACACTCGGACAAAGCGCTTTGCAGAGCGTAGAAAGGCTCCAATAGGATGTTGGAACTGCACCCCTACCAGTCGGTGGCTTAGCGCGCAATACTCTTTCCCAAAGTCTGGAGGTGGAGCAACAAGGTCACCTTACAGCTACGTCCTCGAACTCACAAAAGACGATAAGAGGAGAAGCGAGATTCAAAAGTCACACATCTGTCACAGCTACGCGCCTTCGGTCGCCAGGTTTTCCACGTTTCCCCAGAAAACTGTTGTTGTGTGAAGATCAGTACGTCTGGCAGGAACTATGGTTGATACATCCGCTTGCCACACGCCACAGTTATTTAGAAGAGACTGACAGGTAGGCACCTCATCTAAGTTTGATTAGGTTGCTCTCGCATCTGTTCGAACAAGCCCCAGATAGGAGTCGTACGTAAACACAGGCTAGCAGCTCTCGATCCGGGCGTGTGGGAGCGCCTATCAGTTATCCGGCGACGGCGTGTTAGCGCCGTAAAACAACGTGAGTGTAGTATGTCGTTGACGTGGCGCAGCGCTGAGCGGAAGCTTCGACATCCTGTTCCTAGCGAGAGAAGGTTGGTAGACGTGTGGCTTCTGAGCGAGTCTCATGGCGTAAATAGGACACGATTCCCTGTTCCACACGCGAAAGCTCGCCACGTTTTAAACGCTCGTTTTAATTTGGCCGGCACAGCTGCCAGAAGTCATTTTCTACGCTCACTTCCCAGCCAATTCGCGAGATCATGCCCCCCCCCCACCCTAAACATTCGGCAGACACATCGCTTTAAAACTGGGATCGCGTACCGCATGGCAATTTAAAACGAAAGTGTTATCTCGCGTAGATATTTCGACGACGCTTCCAAGAACGGGAGTGAAGGAGAGCCGTTCGAAAGGACCATTCGCCGATTTGAAGAAATGCGGGCGGGTTGTTTTTCTCGGCTGGTCCCAGTTGACGGCTGCCGTCGGGCGCACGGCCCACGCAGACAGACGACCGGTCGCGTGGGCTTCAGGGAAGAGGCGCCGACCGATCAACGTCCCCGTACAAGGGGCGGCAACCGACCCCTGCTCGAGAAACGCGAGGTCAACCCGCCACACGCAAGAGCGAGCGACGAGCCCGGGCAGCCCCGGTCATTTCGCGTTAGCGGACGAAGCTGAGCAAACAGCGACCCAAGCATTTCCGAATGCGGAAACACCGGATCCGCCCAAACGTGTCTCCGCATACAAAAGAGAGCGAGCCGGGCTGCGCCTGCCCGGGCTGCTCGCCCACCCCCATGTTGTCGCGACGCGCACACGACCGTCCCTCAAACGTTTCGTGGCTTCGGGAGCGACGCATTTCCCAGAGTCGCCGTCTGCTTTTACCCCCTTCCGATGGACCCACCAACCGATGAGCCGGAAGGGTGGCACGAGAAGGGAGAACCGCGAAGACGACGCCGACTGAACAAGCGTCGGAAGAGACCTGGCCAACCTCCGAAACTCTCCATTACAGCGCCTTCGGCGTAGTCGGCCGCCGCGGAGGTCTGGAGACTGCCCGGAGCGAGAGAAAAAGCCCAGAGAGAAAAAAAACCTGCTCAGTATGGAACGGCGACGAGTGGAGGACGCGCGGAGAGGGGGAAAGCCGCGACGACGCCGGTTAGCCCTCTCGCAGTACCTTATCTGCAGATTGATCTCGGCGAGGCTTTTGTTTTGCTCCCAAGCCGCGCTTGGAGCGTTCCCCTCCCTTTGCCTTTCACGTCGTTATTGACTCGCTTTTCCTCCCCGAGCTGAGGAGGAGGGGAGGCGGTTCGACGCTCAAAATAACTGCAGACGCCCGCTCCCCCTCCGCTTCTCTGGAATGCGTTCGGCGAAAAGCAAAAAGGGAAGAAAGCGCCGGAGGGGGTACTCGGAGGGGGGCAACTCCCCGCTTTCCCACTCACCAAACAAAGAGCGAAATCGCCCCAACGTGTGTATCCACGAGAGCGTAGGGAAGGGACAAGCAAAAAGACAAACACGAAGGAAGGAAAAGAGAGCCTCGAAACGGGGGCTCATCGTCTGTGGCTTGTCGATGTTATATTTAGAGAGGCCGCGAACTTCTCTCGAACCTGAGGTTCGCAGATCGAGTCAAGGGGTCCGGAAGGTTGTATGCCTTTCCAACTTTCCAACTTGTTGCGCTAGTGAATCGTATTATTTTCCAACTTTCGAATTTTTCGCGCTAAGAAATTCGAAAATCGTCAAGCTTCCCAACTTGCCAAGTTCGACCAAGTTCGAGCCAACTTTACCTCATAGGCAACAAAAATAAATAACGCAAACATATGCGTGGAAATATTGCATCGAAATTCAAGGAAGTGCCACCAACTATACTCGCTTTGGCCTCGGCCTCGTGCCCCGTACCTGAGATGTTTTTCCCCGCTGTACAGAGCCTCTCGCGTGTAAAACACCGGAAGTTGCCCCGATGTGAGGTGCGGGCCGACGGATCTCTAGTCTGCAGGTTTAAAACCCTACCGAGGCCCTTCTCTGGGGCGTCGTTCATAACCTCGGTTGCTTCTTTGTGAACGTAAGCTCGCATAAGCGGCTGGCTCGTGTAATCAGCTGGTCATGAAAAGGCGCGCACAGAGAGCAACACCAACGCGCGACAGCGAACACTGGATCGGTTTTGAGTCCCTTACTATTAGTAACCGGCAGCAGTTTTGAGTCGCCAACATCTCCACTTACTTTATTATTCGCCGAAGAAAATCGTGAGAAAACGGCGACGTTGTAAACCTGATGCACTGCCCGGTCGTGACCTGATCAGCTGTATTTTCGAGAGCCGGGGTCCTCGAGATTCGAAATAACGACCAAGTACCACAGCACTGAGAAGGAAAGGGTCTTTACAGCATAACAGAAATGCGCGATATGTTTAGTAATATGTCTTGCACTACTTGGAATCTTTCGAGAGGAAGCCACGAAGACCTCATTCGAAACTGCGGAATTCGATCTCCTTCCGTGAGATTCAAAGATTTAGAACTTAAATTCGAAATCTTTACATGATTCGGCCCCCACTGGTCTGTAAAGAAATCCGAAATCTTCAAACTCGAGCTTTCAGAAACCTTGACATCTTCGACCTTTTCGATTTCTAACCTCAGCCGGGTTCGAAAGTTGCGAACTTTTAAAATTCGAACCTTAATGAGGTTCGAAAGGTTGGAAACGTCTGGAACTCGAACGACGGGAGGTTCGCGGCATCCCCAGTTATATTCAGCCGCGGATACTAACCGGAAAAAAACTAGTTCGCATAATGTGTGTGCGTTGTTTTTTTTTTTTTTTTTTTTTTGGACGCCGTTTGTGTTTATGCACGGCTCCCTCTCGGTTTCTCTCCTGCACGGCTGGGGGAAGCGCGAGGGAGGGGTTCTTCGCGGATGGCAGCAGCGGAGGGGAGAAGTGGGGCCACGAGGAAAGAGGGGAACGGGGGTTCAGAGAAAAAAGAAAAAAAAAAAGAAACCGCTTGTCAAAATTTAAGAGCGCGAGGCGGCGCGGAGAAGCAACCTTGGGGCGGCAGCCGTGCCAGAGGTCATCTCAAGGTCGGGCTCTCGCCACGACCGCTCATCCTAACTCACGGATCTTTCGTTCGACTCCCAGACTACTCTTCTTTTCCTGCGCCCGGCAACGGATGCCGAGGTGTCGAACCATGTGCTAGGGCCGCGTAATACCCAAACGAGACGTGAGGGCGCGCCAGCCGGGCACAACCACATGGGCTGTTTTTCACGCGCTTCCTCGGCCGCGCAGTGTCGCCAGTCGACTAGGCCTGAAACATTCGACAACCAGCGTAAACCACCTGGTTAAAGTTGTGTTGGTGCTAGCTAAAAATTATTATTTACAACGCCCAAACCTCTCTTTTTTTTCTTTTTTTTTTTACCTGGAAGAAATTTAATTGTCAATGCTGGGCTGCACCGAGACCAAACTCCGATGTTCCAGAAGTGGGCCCCTGCTTTCCTTCCGCCACGTGCCACTCTGACTGGTCTCCGCTTGGCGAGCCACTTCCGGCGTCGACGCCGAGATCTGGCTGATCTCGGCGCGGCCCGCGCGTCGCACTGTTGCGGGTGGCCTCGAGCGACGCCCGCCGACGCAGGGTGACGCTGAAGCGCGTAGAAAACATCGGTAGAGCCTTGGCACGGGCGTTACCTCGGCGTCGGAAATAAAAGTGATTGCCTCCTCGAGTTTGTTGGCACACGAGAGAAAGCACTCAGACGTTGGGACTGGTCCAAAACGCACACGACATGACTCCGGAGCAAAGGTGGCGTACCCTGGCGTTCCCAACCTCCCAGCGTTTAGCGTTGCCCCACCTGTGTTGCCACGAGACATGACTCACCGAACCATGCACACGCAAGAGTGCGATCTCGAACACAGCCACTGACATTCCCCGGATCGGGACGAGCTGCTAACCTGACTTCTTCCCGAAAGTTGAGCCCGATTATTCGACCATCTTGTTTCGCGCTGCGGAGCGCTGCGCGACGGTGGGCTTTGTACCGCAAGTAAGCGCTTCCGGCCGCAAGGATGCCGTTCATCAAGTGCGATCAAAAGGAAATGTGCGTATGGGCCTTAAAGGAGCCATGAAACGATGTTTCTACCTTGGCTTATATACTACTTAGAGTCACTCCCTAACGTTAACAACTGAATAAACATGGCTTATTTTTTTCCAAACAAAAACAGTAACCAAAAATTATTTTAAAAAAAAAACGAGAAATATGAGCATCGTTCACCCCCTTCACTCGGAGCCAAAGCAAGCGGCCACGTGGCCTGGTGCCTATCCTATGCCGCCAACGTTAGTCATAGCCACGCGCTGGGGTCGGCAAACTAGAAAACGAGTGCTGTGCTCCAGGCATTGTTAGATTACGGTTTTTCTCATCCCCGCAGTGGTTGGACACGAGCCACTACCCGAGTGTCCGTCGATGCACTCGGGTAGCGGTAAAATCCCAAAACACGGACGCGTTATTCCTTTCTTTTTTTTATGAAAGGATAACATTTTGCGTCGACCCTCCTCTACAGAGAGTGTTCACTGGACGCCATATTTGAGGGCGCTGTTAAGAGCGCATGCTCGGAACGTGTTCAAATTAATAGGCTGCTAAGACCGGTAACCTTGATGGTGCGGAATGCACATTTCAAAAGAACTGTGAAAGCTCGTTGTCAGCACGCGCTCAGCAGCCGCACATACAGCTATGGCCGCCAGGGAATACTCCCCTATTCCGCACCCTCTCCCGTTTCTCCACACGTCGGCAGTCTCCTTTTTTTTTTTTTTTTTCTCCGTAGCGGTTTGTTGTTGTTCCGCAGAAAGGCCACCGCGCGTATTGTTCGCGCTGGCTGAAGGGTTATCCGCGTCCACAGAAGCGGCTCTGCGCTACCATGTGAAGAAACCGTTCAACGGTGCTCCTCGCTTTTTTTTCTTTTTTTTTTCGGCGGCCGCGCTTTTGATGGTTTTGTCGTGGAATTGACAGGCGTTCTCAGGAGGCTATGCTCAAGCTCACTGAAGCGCCACTTCATACGCGTACAACTGATTGGGAAGACTGGCGTAAGCTCGCTGAAGCAGACGGTTCCCGCCGTTTCCGAAGTCAGAAGGCGCGACGCCTGCGTAATCGAGCCCCACCTGGCAGCGACGAGGAGGACGCAACATTTGGCGGCCAGCTCGCGGCCAAACCAGTCCCACTGCGTCGAGGCCCTTTGGCGTAATTGAGATGGCCCACAAACTAGCAGCGGGGACACCCGCGGGGAGTCGGCACCCGAATTTTTACGCGGGCAGCCCTACGTGCCTCATTAGGCTAAGTGAGGGCCACGCGCAGGTAGCGGGGCAGGCGAGCTGGGCGCGACGACAGGGGAAAGCCGGACTCATTTCCAAAACCTGTCCAGAAAAAACAAAAAAAAAAAAGGGTAAAACGCGCTAAGCATAGCCAACGATACGTCCCCTGCTGTCCTCAGGGGGCCGCTTTCCTTCTCCAAGGTTTGTACACAGCATGCGACACGTTGATTTCCCGTACCACGTCGCATCGACGGCCCTTTTGTTCGCTTTAAAACAGGAACACTTTTAACAAGGGGCACTTCAAATAACGAAAGGATTCCTTCGAGATAACGTTATCGAACGCAACATTGCTGCACCGACGAATCATTGCCAAGACTTGATGGACAAAAGCGCCTCTGTTTTCTATCGATTTCAGTTTGTTAGCACTGATTAGATGGCCCGAGTTTCGAGATATTGCCCAAGTAATACGGCGAGCAAGTGTGCCAAAATGCGTCTGCGCCAAACCAAGGGTAAAACAGTGAACACGCAGGGAATGCGCGATGACGAGGTAACCAAGCGCGTGTCGTCATCGGTTGAGGTCAGGGGTAAACAAAAGCAAGTGGGCGCATTTGGCGGGTAAACGAACTTACTTGCACGCCACATGGTGGTCATGCTAACCGACTTTATGGTAGCGTTCCTGTCGAGCGTGCAATTGAGTTTCCAAATCCAATAATATATACATATATATATTATTCAGAAACGTTTAGGAGGATGGGGCAAAAGGCGTCTCGCGTCACCTGACTAGGCCTTATGGCCCATCCCCCTGTGCCATTCATGAGCACGACAGCATATTAGAAGGAGAAAAAAACGAAGAACAAAAAATGCAAAACGTCTTTGATTATAGATTTGAACAGATATGCCCACAGTATCGAATGGGATTAAAACGTCCACTTGACCGCTCATTGGAAGGTTGAGAAACACCTTCCGAATATAAAGCGGCTCTGATGTTAAAACAAAGTAGGAAAGTCTTTTTTTTTTTTTTTTTCTGGAAACCCGCGCCTCATTCGATATCGAGCGTCCATTCTATCCTAGAAACTCCCCATGACTGGAACAGCGGCGGTTTCGATTGTATTCCAAAGAGACCCGAGCCCCATCAAAGGACAGTTGGCATGAACGATTCATCGACCGAACAACCCGAAACGACACAAAAAGTCATAAACAACGGAAACACTTGCGTACGCGAGAACGCAGAGAGGAGGGAGAAAGAAAGAAAATAAATAAACGAAGAGCAGGTTGCGAGTGAAATCCGGTCTTTTGAAAGAGCCCCGTGTTTACAAACAGCTGACAATGAGCGCTGGGAGCGTTGACTGCACTCGCCAAGTTTTACTCGCATCCAAGGCTCCTACGAGACACAAATGTAATTCTGGGCTCTTACGGAGCTCTCCTTTTCAACCGTTACGTAAACGTGTAAAAAAAAAAAAAAAACGTAGTTTTTTTTTTTTTTTTTTGGCGGCACTGGTAGGGGACGAATGCCACCCACCAGCGTCATTGCGCCCGCTTGAAGTCCCTCGGAAAAATGGTCTGTCGTCTGCTTCGCGACATCGCCTTCACACGGGAGCGGAGGACGCGAAGCTCCAATCCAGACATCGGGCCGCTCAACTTTTCGAGACTTAACAGCAGAGTGTGTGACGACGACTGATCGTCATATTCCGTAGACGTGCGTGACGGAAGGTGAAACGGTATGCAGTGACTTGGTTCCATGACGCCCTCATGCGGGGTAGGACGAACCAATCACTGCTTACCACGCGACTGATCGGGACGACGAGACTATGGTCAGTTGGAGGTTAAGAAAACTTTGCGAGAAAAAGGATAGTTGTGGAGGAGGATTTTGTTTCGGCGGGGGGGGGGGGGGGGGGGGCCGCATGACAAAATACTGTATGAGGGGGAGGGGGGAGAGGAGGTCCCAGCAAAATGAAAGATTTCAGGGGGGGCATGCGCCCGCCCCCCCCCCCCGGCTACGTGCCTGCGCTCAACCATCTAGAGTAGCTTTAGGTCTACCCCCCTAATCATTCCAAGCAAGCTCGGCGTCATGACGTCTCGTCTCTCCTCCTCTCCCTCCCTTTCTCGGCGCATAGCCAGACCTAAACAATGTGTGGAACAAAGCGCGTTCGCTGGGCTTTGCCAACCCCAGCGCGTGGCTGTGATAAACAGTGGCGGCGTAGAATCGGCTCCAGAAGACGTGGCAGCTTGTTCTGGCTCCGAGTTGAGGGGGTGAACGTTACTCGTTTTTCACGCATTTTCTTTTTTTTTTTTCCTGCAGCTGCCTTTGCGCGGAGAAAAACAAAATAATGCGTGTTTCGTAGGTTTTGAATTTCAAGGAGTACTTCTAAACAAGATCCTCAAAACGTAAAAAAAAATTTAAAAAAATTGTTGCCCTCCATTTGTTGACTGTTCGGCAGTGCCAAACTGAACGTATTCGCAGCACGCGCAAATGAACACAAAAAAAAATGACACAGTGGAAGGAAGGGATGCGATAACCCTGCCCGCGCGAGTGCGCAAATGGCCGGATGTGGTCATCCCTCCAGCTCCACAAACAATGCCTAACACACGGGCCAAATGTACGGCCTTCGACTCCGGGTGTTGCGGCGCAAAATTGGGATTTGCTGGTGTTAGGCGTGGCCTAAAGTCACTGGAGCCTGGGAAAGCAGCGCCATAGCCTTCCCTGTCTGCTAGCCGAACAGAAACCAATACTAACATACAGACGACCGAAACCTCGCAAGGCGATTGGCTAATCGGTATCCGTTGCCATGAGAATCACCGTATCGGTCCATTCAAATCTTTGAAGCTTCGAGAGGGTCGTTCTAATCCAGTCGCACCAAGATCACCATCGGAGCATCATCGTATACTGAAAGTGTTCCTCGCCAATATAAGCGTCTTTGGCACTGTGTATGCAATCAACTTATCAATCATGCCCATTTCCATGGATCTCTTACAATTATATTCTTCTTCTTGCGTATTTCAAAACAGGAAAATTATTTTTCAATGCTTCCAAGCACCGACACCGCGTGTGGTGGTGGTACGAAGATGTACGCTTGTTTCGCCGGTGTGTGGATAGCAAAATCTCGGTATACAAGAAACGTGTCTATAAAGCTACCTGTCACCAGAGAATTTCGATCGGCTCCCCAAGAACGGAGGGGTCAAGGAGAAATTGTTCATTTCAAGGGCCAAAATGGCGACCATACGAGGAGCTTGGCGCTACTTTCCCACGATCCAGTTACTCTAGCGTGGCCGAGGCAGCCAGGGCCAGGCGCGCCCACAGGGACGCGACAGGATGAACAGCCGGGAACACGACGACTTACCCCCGTCGCCGATCAGCCTCATCTGCACCAGGCAGGGGTCTTCATTGTGCTCCTCGAGCACAGTGTCGTCGGTCACCGTCAGCTCCTGGACCAAAGAAAGAGGCACTCGGTAAGCAAGAGCGGGGTTTCCTCCGTAGTAGATCGTTCCGACGACTCCGATAGCGATACCCGATACTCCGGCGACATTTTTGCGCATGCATCCTTTCGTCATCGGGTATCGTAAACGGAGGTATCGGAACCATCTACTAAAACTCCCTAATGTCCGGGAGAAAACTATCCGCTCGAAACGCGGCCGTGAGTCGCCGCCTCACCTCGGCACCGGAAATAGTAATGCTCGAGGAAAGGGCCACGCACGAGTCGCGCCAGAAATGACAGCTCGGGACAGAACCGCGTGCACGCTCAGAGCCGACCCACTGCGCAGCCGGCTCTCGCACGGGAGCATTCGTCATTACCCGCTTGATGACTCGGCGACGGGTGCCGCGGGAGGAGATCAACGAGGACCCAAATAATAGTGTCGACGGTCGTCCCTCTACACCGCCGATCGTTGGAACGTGGCCACCCCGTCGCGTCTGCTCCACGCGTGCTCTTCTCAACAGCCTGATGACGAATTTCCCGCTACGATCGACGCCCACTTTCGCGCGGCAGCTGCGGGTCACTCGAAGCTTGCTCACTCTTTCACGCTAACGGGGCAACAAATAACTGAACGTATTCCATTCGATGGCGCTGGCCAACACCTAGAACGTCACGGCGGGTTTTGCGGTAGTTGTTTTGTTTCTGGTCATCCATTGTGCTTTAAAAACGTTGATGTTGTTTTCGCGCATATTTATACACAGAGTTATCATCGTGAATGACCATGTAGTTCTTTGTAACACCAAGTACAACCTCGCCACACAGGTGTTCGCGGGAGAGAGGATGCTCGGACAAAGCCGTCCCGCAATCAAAAAACAGGTGTTCAGTGACCCACTGGAACGTGCAGCTGCTTACATTAAAGAAACACAAGCAACGCAACCTCGGAGGCTGCAAGTACAAACGGGGTGCCTTTCCATCGAGTGCACTCACTGCCGATAAAAAGCTCGAAAGACGTGTCAACCAGGAGCTACACTCTACGCGACGCTGTATGCGAGCTCGAAAACATTTTCGACGACATGATAACTCTCGTAACGAAAAATAAATATACGACTATTCAAAAGCAAAAACAGCCGACATTTACGAGGCCTTGGAGGTTTTACCGTTACAGTTTGAAAGGGAACATAACTGCAGGTTCATTGATGAGAACTGGATCTTAATCGAAGAGACTTTACTAAAACTTCAAAATTTATTTGTTCCTAAAAAAAGTATTTTTGCCAAATTTAAACTGTACAACAATGATGACTTATGGGACCGTTCCTTTCATCACTGTTGCTATGCAAAACGGAGGTGAGAGTTGCAAAGGAAAAATTCTTCGGAGTGAAACTTAAAGATATGTTGAGAGTAATTCAAGAACATTTTGGAACCTAATTGGACCACAAGAAGTTGCAGGTACCCCTACGGGCCTCATGAATAGTCAAGGGAACACTATGTCCGATTTAAAACGTGACTCTTTCAACACATTTGTCTGCAAAGTGATCACGAGATGCTTCCCTCGCCTACGTGCGCAATCGACTGCAAGCTTCCTTTTCTTGACGTGTTCTTCTGGTGTTGAGAAGCTCATAGACAGTCTTCCTGATCATTCCGCTCCAGGCAGTGACGGTATCAACACCAAATTGCTTAAGATAACTGCACCGTACTCCGGTAAACTCCTAAGCATTTTTTAAGTATTGTTATAGGATATATTCCTCACGACTGGAAGAATGCAAAGGTCTTACCAATCTTTAGGTCTGGTGATGAAGCTTCACTTACTAACTACCGTCCTACATCCTTGACTAGCATCCCCTCTAAACTTTTGGAGCATGTATTATCAAGTAGCATTATGACCGACCTGTAGGACAATAACTCTTTTTTTCGTAATCAACACGGTTTTCGAAAACATAAATCATGTGAGACGCAGTTGTTTGAATTGGTAAATGACGTTCATAGAGCTATTCATTCTTGGGTTCAAACGAACGCTGTATTCATAGAGTTCTTCAGAGCATTGGATCGGGTTCCTCCCCAGCGGTTACTAAACAAACTAGACAGTCTTAATCTTCCCAATTCATTCATCAATTGGATCCAAAGTTTCCTCTCAGATCGCACGCAGTCAGTAGCTATTAGCAAAGACATTTCAACGAACATGAAGGTAAAATAAGGTGTCCCTCAGGCTCTTAGATCGCTTCTCTTTCTTGTTTTCATAAACGACCTTTCGGTGAACGTGACCTCCAACATTCGGCTATTGGCCGACGATTGCGTCATTTATCGACTTGTACGTAAGCTAGAATATGCTTTGCAACTGCATCATGATCTGGACTCTATTACAGCCTGGTGTATGAACTGGCAAATGTGTGCCAATTCATCAAAAAGTAAAGTAATGGCATTTTCAACAAAACAATCTAATGTATAGTTTGACTATAAAATTTCCAACTTAAATCTTAAAAGGGTGAGCGCGTATAAATTATCTTGGTGTTGTTCTAACCGAGAAACTTGAGTGGAAAGCGCACATCGATTACATTATGGCCAAAGCAAACCGCTCGCTGGGGTACATGAAAAGAAACCTATTTTTGGCTCCTACTGATGTTCGGATACTTGCTTACAAATCCCTTGTTAGATCCAAAGTTGAATGTGCTAGTGTATCTTGGAACCCGCGGCAACAAAACCTAGCTCAGGAATTAGAGGCTTCACAAAACAAAGCAGTTCGTTTCATTTAAAAAGATTACTGTTAAACAAATAGCCTAACTGATTGGAAAATACGGGCGGGTTTGCAATCCCCGAGTAGTAGACGCAGACAGTCAAGATTAGCATTTTTACACAAAATTTATTACGTCAATACCGAATTCAAAAATGAACCTTTGCTTCCACCGTACCGTATATTTTCTAGGGTTGATTATCCCTTCAAGATTAGACTGCCACCTAGTCATACGAAACAATTTTCCGAATCTCCCCTATAGTTAGCAATTCACGACGGGAACAGTTTGCCCGTGTGTATCGCGAGTCAGGCGGACTTTGCTCTTTTCCATGAGGCATTCGAATCTCTGTTCAATGGCTCAAGTGATACAACGAATGTGCATTTTTACCCTGCTGCGGCTTCTTGCCTGAGTGTTTATTTAATGTTGAAGTTGCCACCTATTGTTGAATGCTTGTTCGTTTGTTTTTTTTTCCTTTTCTCTTGTTTTTTTTTTTTATACATTTTAGTGTGATGTTATTTTCAAAACTTCCACCTCATGTAACGCCTTCGGGGCAACTTGAGGTAAATAAATTAAATAAATTAAACAGTAAAAGGGTCTATACTCCTGCTGCATACGCACACGAAACACAAATTCTCCTGCAAGAAAAAAAAAAGAAAAAAAAGCGCAGGAGAGACAGACGAGATTGGTAGAGGTTACCGAGACCCGGAGTTGGAATTAAAGAGCAGCGCCACCCAGCCGGACTCCCCGAGACAGTGCGTGCACGACTTGCCCGATAGCGGCCCGTGCTCGTGTTTTGAGGTCGAGGAGACTCCACTCGGCACCAATCCTCCTTTCTGCCTTTCATTGTACGATAAGCATCGAAGGAAATAGGAGCGTCCGAGAACTAATCTCGGAATGGGATAATGCAAAAGGGGTCCTATTTCTACCGGCCCGGACTCGACGATAAGTCACACCGTGTTAAATCTAATTCAACCCAGCTCGAAGGGGCATATGTTTGCCTATTAACAATTCTAACCACGCAGACTGCGCACTGCAGGCCAAAGCGTTCCGTGACACTTGAGATAAAATGAGTGTGCGTCGTGTATACGTAGATGCTTTGATCGGCGCTCAAGGTGCGCGAACGCACGGGCAGTTATGCTTCGGACTCCATTGTCGTAGAAAATTTTCCTACAGTATAGACAATTCCAAGCATGGCGCCCCGACTGGTGCACCATGCGTGCAAGCACGTCCCGCTTGCGCGTGAACGTAGCCTTTGCAAGCTTGCAAAATATTGCACGGGCTTGCTGGCAAGAGCAAAGACATGGCAGTGGCCAGTCGCCTTGCTTGCAACCGTCTATATAGATACGCGCCATTTTCATCTCTCGTAAATTGTCACACAAAAAAATAAAAATTTACCGAATACAATATTGTGAGCCAAGAACTACGCTGATGCCGTGAAGAGCATACAGTTTCGGCTGATGTCTCATGCGTGCAAGCGCGCGTAGCAAGCGCGTGAAAGTAACTCTGGAGGTGCTGACGACATGTGTACCAAAGTTCTTAGATTATGAACTAGACTTCGGAGACCATGCAAGTTCATCACATTCGTTACGTTTTTGCCGGAAATAAAGGTAGTTGAAACCAGTGGCCTCACAAGGGGGAGGGGGAGGGGAGGGGAGGGGGGGGGGGGTGTCAACGCGGACCACCGCCCCGGGTGCCGCTGACCCTAGTGACGGCACTGGTTGAAACCCAGTGCGACTTCCGCAAATGTCGAGTTGACGCAGCAAGGCTATCGCAGTCTTATCCATCGCTGCATGTGCGTACTTTACTCGGCGCGGTCTTGTTTCTCGCTGCATTTGGGCACTTTAATCACGTAGGCGATTTGGCAAGCGAAAAACTTGGCGATCAGCGACGGGCTGGGCCGTCGCTGGGGCGGCTGTTGCTCGTCGCACCGCTCGGTTGTAGTATAGATTCCTAGTAAACCTCGCTCGCCGCCCGGGAGTCGCTCGCCGCCGGAGTCCCGCCGCCGGGAGTCGCTCGCCGCCCGGGAGTCGCTCGCCGCCTGGGAGTCGCTCGCCTGCGGTCTTTGGCGCTGCGCCTCGTCGCTTATCATAAAAATATCGTGTTCGATGTTGGGTGCACCGGAATGAGTTACAGCAGACAACCTGTTAGGTAGAAAGTCTTGCGCGAGCGAGTATTCGCTAAATTTCGAACGCGGCCCGAGAAAAAGTGCTGCTAGTCCCGTCTTAAAGATGCTCTGCTCGGGTTATTCAGTATGAATCGGTGCATCTACAACGGCACCAAGCATGGATAGTCCATGTGCTTCAGCGGGGCATGTTCAGTGCAGACAGCGTGGTTCCAGACCTCAATGTCGCCACTGCAGTTTTCGAAACCCAATATAGAGCACGTCTTGCCCGTTGGACGCAGTTTACAAGCCCCACTGAGGTCGCTCACCCTGACACAAACACCCGCAAGCGAGGTAACCGGAGAGCAGGCGCAGGCTACGCAGGCCAAAATACAGGCCGGCAATGGCGGCCTGGGGGGCACGCCTACTGGTGGCTGCTCGGGTAACTGAAGCGCCGAAAGCTTTCCACAGAATCACTTTTCGCCACAGGCAATGCGTATTCAACGCTCCACAGGTTCCGCCGCTTCTGTCCATTGGGCGAGCTGATGACGTAGCCAGCGCCACCGAGCGGCCGAGCCACGAAAAGGCGCCCGGCACTCTAGGAAACGTGCATCAGGGGAACCCTATAGATTTTGTCCAACTTTTCATGATTGACGAACACGCAAACACCAAGATGGTCGTCACCTCACGGACTTCGATAAGGAAAAAACAGCAGGGCTGAGGAGTTCCCCACAAATATCACTTGATGTCAGAGAGAGGAAAGAAGTTTCAACCGCAAGGTGCTTATGATCTATGCGTAGCTTTCTCGATCTCAATGAGTATACTGACTCTGAGCCAGTTTCCACATGATCAGCGTGAGGCGGGCACACCCGCTCAACTCAATGGCCCACTCTTGCCGTTGTCGGAAAAGGCGTCGCGTGGGCCTCATCGCTCGCGGACGCCTTGCTGCTATCCGTCACCTGATCTCCCCGAGCGGTCACGATCTGCCGAATTGCCGACGGGCGAGCGTCGTTCGCCATTCGCTGTACACCGGCCCAGCCGGAAAGGCGGACAAAGCGCACCGGTGACACGCTCACAGCAAGACCGACAAAAGGAAACCTCCAGCCCCTATTTCTTCTTACGTGTGCAGAAGCGAATACGCCTACAGGCGCCCAAAGCGCAATCCGCCACATCTGCAAAATCTTACATTGTTGTTGACGCACCGTCGCTCGGCAAACACGTGCACCGCGATGCACATTACACAAACGGAAGAGCGCAAAACGTCGTGGTGACGTTAAATTAAGGCCCTAGAAGTCAACGACCTTGAGGTCACCGACAGAAGCTTTAGCGATGTGTCCCACACGTCCATGTCAGGGGTTCAGAGAACGTCGAATGTAACAAGTCCAGCTAACGTCCCCCGAATTTCACCTCGACGTCCTCAACTTTTTGCGGCACCTGCTCGACGTCTATACCAGGTGACGTTCTTCGCACGTCAAGCGCAAGACGTGCTGACGTCATGACACCGTCAACCTTACTCTGGAGACTGCATGCGTGAGAGTTAGTTAGGTGCCGGCTTCGGTCAATTCCTCGTGTTTCCTTGCCCATGCTCTTCTGGTTCAAGCATCGCGACGCTTCTCAAAACAGGTGGACACGCTTGTTCAGATCAGAGATGTTAGAGTCACCGAGAGTTTAAGAAACGTAGGACGTGGCGAGTCCCCGACATCATCAACGCTCTGTAATCAATCAGATCGAGCAGACCAGGACGTCGTGTGATAAGCCACGTCCTCCGTTCCTTAAAGAAAGGGACACATACAGGGCATTTATGCTCGCCAAGGTCTTTTATTTGTACACGACATATGAGAGCCCAAATACGCAGAACACAATTTGCGGCTCGAAATTCGTTTTCTTTCCGCCCGAAAACCGCCCGGTTTGAGTCGCGCTCACTCTCTTCTCCGTGGTCCCGTGCCGTTCTCCATGGTTTAGACACACTAAATATAATCAAAGTCGTGGGTCATCGAAGACGCACACTCAATATTTAAAAAAAATATATATATATATATATATTATATATATATATATATATATATATTATATATATATATATATAAAAAAGTTGCACAGAGAAATGGACGCACTCTGCGCATTCTCTGCGTAATTCTCAACATGGCGTCGTATCGCGGGAGTCGCGGGATGGACGGCTGAACGAAGGGGACTATGCGATGGCGGCGGACGACTGGCGTGGGACCTCTATACTTCAGAACTGTTGTTCGAGGTACCGGCGAATCGTAGCTTCGAAAGAGAAATCGTTCACGGACCAAAACAATTAGCATTTCTTCCGTACGACAGGTCCGACTACCAAGCTGATTCGCACGAAGACGCCGCCGAGTGGTCGTCCCATGTCCTGGCTGAAGACATTCCTCGTCTTACGAACATGAATTGGTAAGAGCTGGAAAAACGCGCAAACGTCAGGCACGATGTGCTTGACTTTTCTGTTTCTTAGTGAGACGTGCGAGTTTTTCGTCTGCCTCGCACAGCTGGAAAAACAAAGGAAAAAAAAAGAAAGAAAAGAAATCGCGGTCGGGTGTAGCCACGCGACTTCCGGTAACTCTCTCCTCCTCTACATTTCTTCTTCCGCCCCAGTCCAGTTTCGGTTTCGGTTTCAAACAGTTGCGTTATTTTTTTTTCTTTTTAATTTAAAATATACTTGACGTTGTAGCACAATATTGATTGGGTAGTCTCATGACACCATATTGAATCTCCTGGCAAAAAAAGTAAAAAAAGCATATATATATATTTTGGGGGTGTTAGTTGTTCTCTAAGCAGTGACTATCGTGACAGGCCGGAGATCTAAGGTTTTAACAGGCGTCGCCATTGCCAGGACAGCATTTCCCAAATAAGCTCTACCACCTACTGTGCCTTCCAAACAGCGAAACGTTGCACTTTCTAAGAAACACCTCATCTGTTCCATAAACGTCATTAACTGCAAAATAAGTGGTAAGGATGCTAGACCACGATTTTTTTTTGCGACTCGCTGTGCTGTCTGTTTTATTTGCCCTGGTATTCATACAGTAATGGGAATCGTCTAACCTGCTCCTGTTCACTGCAACAAGTACTCGCGCAGTTGCTTGTGAAGTAATTAGATGCGCGGAAGTTAAGTGGAAGTAGTACAGAAATGTCTCAACTACGCGAACCACTGAGTAAGCTCGGCTTTGAAGGTGCCGTTGACTGGGGAGTCAACTCCGGACCTAGACCGGTAAACCCACTGCGACGGAGACCAGAAGAGTGCGGTGAGAACGGATTCACTGAAAGGAAGTGACCGTGGAAGGAATCGATAGCTTGGACGAACAAGATGCGACGGCAAAACCGACACAGCCAACGAACGGGAATAACTGACTGCCGTGTAAACGTTCCTGTAATCGATGCACCTCAGCAGTTTTCTTTGTTTATATAGCGTTTTGTATAGTTATGCATGGCAAACTCGATTCGAACTCTGGCGGTGTCGATATGGACGGGCGTGGTGCCTCCGTGCCTTCGTGTAATCAATACCGCGTGACCAGCCGCACAGCACCGGACAAGTTGCCCCTCGTGTTTCAAGGTAAATAACTAACTTCCTGTTCTAAAGACATCCATACGAAATCCGTACAACATGTTTTGCAGTTCCTGCCCTTAGGAAATGTAAACTGTCGCACCAGATGGCAAGCCCGAGAGATGAGAGCCGAGGAAGTGAATCATCTCGGCGAAGAGGCAGTATACGCTCGATAAACGTTATCTCAGCTCGGAGAGAAGGTCGTATCTTGACAGAATTCCCTGCAACACGATTATGAACGGATGACACCGTCGCTGCAGTAAATAACTGTAATTGTCCGGACTCCTGCGTAACTTGGCACGATGCCGGCGAAGGAGCAGCGGCAGAATGAAAGCGTCGAAGGACAACGCCAAGGTCTGAAGACGCCGCGTTACGCAGCCGGGATTCTAATGGGAGCGACCTGGTTTTCAATCCGAGCAAGAATCACGAGATTGCAGCTTTGCTAATCGCTCCGACGTGCATAGTATGCAAGGGAGGAGGAAAAGACAAGAACTCGTTTTGTTTTACGTATTTTACTTTTCAGGATTACGGTAACCACAAGCCTTGATTCCACACTTCGGGACGAAACCCTTTCCAAAAGCTACGACGGGAGAGAAATCGCAAACGTTCAGAGACCTTGACAAAGGCCATTCGCTGCGGGAACCAACTATCAGCCTCCTGATAGTTGGTTCCCGCGCTGGGAACTGCTGGAAACGTAGGTGCACGGGACCGAAACCAAACTTTGAGCCGCGGTATTTATAAAACTACACAGAATATCGAGAGAAAAAATATATATATATATACACCTTGTGATTCATGGGCACTAACCGAGCTGAAAAAAGTCGTAATCCAAAATTCGAAAATATTCAGTTGCCCTGTAATCAAGCTGGTTCTGATCAAAAAGCGCGACAGGACAACGGACAGAGAAGGAGACACAGCGCTGTGTCTGTGTCTCCTTCTCTGTCCGTTGTTCCGTCGCACTTTTTAATCAGTATGAATCACCAACTTGCCCAACTTTCTACCCTTGTCTGTAATCAAGATGTGGCGCTGACAAACGCATCTGCAAATAAGAGCCATTTGTGCTTTAGAAATGTCATTGCTGCAACCGCTAGCCCTTCCAGAGCGTGTGACTAAACTCGCTGCATGTTCATCGGTGCTCATTGGTGTAACAGACCCTTTCCAAAAATCAGTCTGGCCACTCTGCCCAAAGTCAAACAGATCGCACTTTTCTCAGGTGCACTGTGAGGGACAGCGGGGCGCCGCGGAGCGGGTATACGGGTGGGCAAGGTGGGTTAATTTTTGTTTAATGAGCCATCCACAGACTGTCGCCGCGAAGCGGCGTAAACGGGGTGAGGCGGGGGAGGTGTTCATACGCGCCCCAGTTATACACCCACTGTCCCTCTCCCACTGAGCCTCCAGTAAGTGCGACCCGAGCCAAACCCGACGCGGCATTACGCACCTTCGTCACACCAGGAAAAGCGACCGCCATCGAAAGTATAGAGGAAAAAGCGGGGAATGAACCCTAATAAACTGGTCCTTGTACATCGCCTTTGTGGTGCTTGATTTAGGCGATCTTGTTCTCTTCGCGCCGCCATTAGTGCAGAAATACTGGAGCTTTTGAGACTGCCACTGGATGGACCTTTGAAAAGGGTCTGCGACCAAAGCCAGCGAAAGTTCCTTCGGAACTGCGAAGGACTCCCAGTGGGCAGTGGACAAGGGAACCCTGAAAGCGGCCGAGATCGAGCACGGTTGCCAGGAACGAGTCCCCGCGAGAAGCGCCAGACAGCGCCAACCGGTTGCCAGGCTCGGGAAGCGCATTTAGCAACAACGGTCACGACCGGCACAACGCCGACTCGGCCGACTCGGCGGCGGCGCGGGGCCCAGCCAACGAGCGTCGCAGCCTGACCGCCGCTTCTCGGCAGTGGGGACGCGACCCGCCGCGTTGCACAAGCCGCTAGCTTTCCTTCCTTCCTGATGGGGGAGGAAGAGGCCACCCTCCCCCATCGGGCACAACGGCACGACCAGCCTTGAACCGATCCTGCCGCGTCATCCGGCTTCTTCTTGGCAGCTTGCGACGTGCCCGGGAGAGAGCGAGAGCCACGCCCCGGGGCATCGCCGCCGCGCAGCGAGCTCGCCACCGAGGACGGGCTGGCAGGCGTTCTCGAGGCTCGTCGAAAGCGCCTGACGCGCGACGGGCATCGGCGAAGAAGCCGCCACGCGAGCGGCACGCCCTTCGCGACGAACATGGTTGCCGAACCACAAGCGAACAATCACCGCTTCTGCTTGGAATAGGCAGAAAATACAAGTGGGACATAGACAATACACGCTCAACAGGAACCTCCGTGACCCTTGCAAGCAACTTGGAACGAAACAGGAGCTCCAAGTGCTTTCCGGTATTTACAGCTCGCGCGAAACAGAGGCTACTGGATCGGAGAAGCCGCCAACTTAGACGACCACGCTGGGTAAAAACAAATAAACTTCCAGACAGCGAAACTATTCATTCTGAATTCAAATACTATTCGTGAAACAACAATACCACGACGGTGTTTGGCGCACCCAATGGAATGAAAGCAAGGCTGGAACGTTGTACGAAAAACAGAGTCAATGACGCACACTCGGTTTTATCACCCTTCCTAAGACGCGCGAACAAGTCGTCCTGCGACCTTCGGGAGGTACACTGTAACACAACCAGGAAAGTGCTACAACCTGCAGAATCTTCGTGACAATCTTAAATGCCGCGGATTGCATGCATGGTGCTAAGTTCTAACATCCTTCAAAAAGTTCAAAGGCGAACGGAGCGGCACAGTTTCTCGTTCGCACCGAGGATTGCAAGATGAACTTCTCGAGTATACACTATCGCCAGAAATTAGCTCTCTTGACTTCCCATACAGTAAATGGGGTCGTTTATGAAAGCAGACGTTCCGTCAGAGTGTTGGCTTATGGCCATTAGCATATGCGAAATGTATGGCCATCTCGCATTTTATTCGTGCCACACCATAATGCGCTGCAACAAAGTTAAATTCACGAGCAAAGCGGCCACCAAAAAACGCAACTCTAAGTTAGGTCCCATCCAGAAGAACGTGATTTGCAAATCCGTCATCCATTCGTGAGAGTTCGTAAGAGGATTTTTTGATTGCCTCACAAATCAACTACGTACCAACAGTCCCGTGTTTGCTATTTCAATTGCCCCCGTAATTAGTGAAGCTCGCGGAAGATTCTTAGGGTGACTAAAATCAAACAATATCAATCAGCGATATCTCGTACAGCTTCTCCGTCTCGGGTCTCGTCCGAGCCATCCGAGCCTCGCGTCGCCCGCCGGTTCTCGCCCGATTCCAAGGGCACTCGGCGCCCGCTCCTCGCGCCCGGCTCCGCCATTCCCCCGCCACCGGTTCGAGCGCTATCGAAAGGTCATATTGAATAACGGGGCATCATCTACCGAGGCAGCAGTGTGACACGTTTATCAGTTCCCCCTTTCCCGAATCGACCGGCAGGCGGCGGCCAGTGCAGCCGACGCGACTCCGCTGTGCAGGCACGCCCGTCGAGCGCCGCCAAGGTCCCTCGCAGTGGCCCATTATTGGCGATTATGCGAGACGGCACGAATCGGAGACCTGCGGGTCGGCGAGGCCCCCTCGGCCAAACAGGATCGCTGCACGCCGACTAGGAGGGTCGTTGCCCCCCCCCCCCCCCTTTCCCCCAAAGACCACTTTTTCCCGCCACGGATCCCGAACCAAATTTCGAACGCCGTCGGCTGCGTCGGCGCAGAGAGGCTCGCCAGCTGCGGGCACCTCCCGCCTTCCTCCTCTCCTCGAATGCGCCACACGACACCAGAGTCGCACCGCTCGGGGTGTCCTCGCATCTCAAACTTTAAACGAAAAAACAAAACAAAAAAACAGCAAACGGTTTGTTGACGAAGCCGTGCCTAACTGCGATGTTGAGATGACCATCACGGGTCGACTCATACCGTGGAACTTCGGAAAGAGTAGTCGACTGACCTAGAAATTCGACCGAAGCACCGGAATTACGTACGTACGGGGGGGGAAGTCGACGATTCCGGGTTAGGAAATCTACAGTCGGATCGCGACCCGGCACGCTACGAGTCGCTCGGCTACTCACGCTGCGAGAGTGGCCCTATCGGATACGAGTCGAGACGGCCTATCAACGGCTTCAGAAACGCAACGCTACGGCGTTCGTAACTTTCCTGCGCGTGCGCTATCATTGGCGAAGCCAATGAAGTGCAGTGAATGCGCTGTCTGTGACTTCGCACGGTCAATATGTGTATCTGCGTTTCCACTTTTATTTTTCATGAATATGTTAATAATTAAAGGAATAATTAAATTATCAATGGCAAGTGGAGTTTGAAAGGCCTTGATTCCCGAGGACCTTATTATCGCCACGCAGTCAATAGGGAGTTTTCGGGAACCGTTTTATGGGCCCTCCGGTGCAAACTGCGCATGCCCTGCCACAGTACACTCGCACATGCGCACTTCGTACCGGAGGGCCCATCGTTCAGTATATCGGATGTGCACAAACGGTTCCCTAACACACCCTAATGAGCTTGCGGCCGATAAGAATGCCAATGAACAAACCGCCAACCAAGAAGCGTGAATACAATACCCCGAGTTTCTGACGCTGTCTTTGACAGCGCATGGTTGTAACTTGTTAGATGCCTCGAATAAAAGCGGAAGTGGACCAACGAACGAGCACGTGATGTAAGCATGCAAATTACGCGCGGCTTACTCAAGAAATAGATTTCGCCGAATAATAAATATTTTCAAATACTTTTAGTAAAATTCTACTTTTTTTCCTTACTTTTTTTTACAGTCTTCTTTGCACCCCACCATAGTCCCTGACTTATCGACTGATGCTTCACTTTCGATGGGGCGGAGCGATAATCAAATGCTCGGGACTTCGGCGCCCGCGCTTATAGCTTCGCCAACGGAAAAGGAGACAGAGGAGGTGTACGAGGAAATCAAGGTGAGCGAAAGACTGCATTTCAACGTAGAATTGTGCGAACAAATCAAGAAGGAAGTGGAAGCTCTCCCATCCCTTTCCACTTCAGCGGAGCGAACGGTAAGAGAAGGTCGCCTCCTCTCCACCGTTCGCTCTACTAAAGTGGAAAGAGTTGGGAGGAGCTTCCACTTCGTCCTTGGCCTGTCTCCGACTGTAGACAAGTTGACGCAATTGGACAGGGGAAGCAGAAAGGAATTTAAAGCAAAAACCACTATATGCAAAAGCTTTCAAAAATATAAATTGCAAGGTAAAAAAACAAAAAAAAAACTTGCATGCACGAGGATAAATTAAAAAAAAACAACATCTGCTAAGATTTTTCAATTTGCATACTACCGCGGGTACACATCAATAGCTGTCCGTCCGCAGGATAACACAGGATGGGAAAAAATCATGATTTAGAATAAAATAAGTCTGATTTATTTTACTTAAATGAGATTCATTCGATTTAAATCACTGCACTAAACTTAGTGACTCTTTATCACTGCATTCATTTTTAAACATGGCAGATTGATTCATCCTTCCATTCGATCACTGATAACAATGCGAAGAAAGAATTACTGTATATTTAAACTACAGTTTAATTAGCAACTTCTTATTGATGTAACCCAGCCATACTGGAACAAAAACAGATAGATTTTTCTAGTTAGCCAGCTAAGCCTTATTTGCTTGTTTTTTGTTTTTGCATTCTGATTTGCCTGCATATCACAATGTAAAAAATCCATCATCCGTCCAATATATCTTACGAGCGTTCCCTGCAAAACTTTAGAGCATATTATTCACTCCAATCTTGCCAACTTCCTTGGCACAAACACCTTTCTTTAATCCATGGCTTTCGGAAATCAGTCTCTTGCCGAAACGCACCTTTTATCTTTCACTCATAATCTGCATATCATTCTGGACCGTGGGTCACAGGCGGACTGCGCATTCCTTGGTTTTCCTAATGTTTTCGATAAACTCACTCTTCAATTATAGCTTTTCAAACTAAGTAAACTTAATATCGACTCAAACGTACTTAATTGGATTGAGTGTTTTTGCATCATCGCTCACAATTCGTAACGTTCAATGGCTCTAATTCTTCTTTAACCCCCGCTAACTCAGGTGTTCCGCAAGGTTCACTTCTAGGCCCCTTACTCTTTCTAGGCCCCTTACCCCTTACCCTAACCCTTACCCTTACCCCCCCCCCCCCAAAAAAAAAAAAAAAATCCTGGCTACGTGCCTGGTCTTAACCCTGTCTCCCAGTGGGTCCGGTGCTGGGGTAACGCCGACAAGGCTTGACCAGAGGAAAACTGGCGACTCACTCGCCGGGGAAAAAAACAAAGGATGATGTGTTTTTTTTTTTTTTGCCCGATCCCTTGAAGGTCGTTTTGGTAATATCCCACACTGCCTAGTGACCCTCCAGCCCAGCGACCGTCGAGGTGCACACTTTCCCTCGCGATTGTCGGCCATCGGGATGGACAGCGAGCCGAAGCCGCGCTCTACCAGGAAGCATGTCGCAGCGTGCCAGACCGGTACTACCTTCCTCACTAGTCTTCACCTCGCGTGAGCATCATCGACAACAGCGCGTCTTGCAGCGTCTCAGGACGAACGCGACGCCAGCACGCAGCGTGGCCAAGACGGACGCGTCTCTCTCGTCCAGCTTCAGCGTTTTGGCCGCTCGGTCGGGGATCCAGTAACGATGACGTCAGGCTTAGGCCTTCTCTTCCAGGTGGCCCGCAGCGCCCCCACTCCGACCTCGGCAAGACCCTCGCCAAGAAGCGCCTCGCAGCGCCTTGGAACCTTTCCAGAGCCTCGGCTATGGCGGGTCCACCGCGCTGACAAGCTTTCCACACTGTAAACACACGGGCCGGAGAGGGCCACATGCGCCGCAGGGGGCCTTGGACGGGAAACATCCATCGCCGATGCACTCGCTGTGCGAGGATTCCCCGTGGGGGAACCCGGCAAGTGTAAGCGCCAACGGGCAACAGCCGTCCTCATGGGGCCCACTGCCGAGGAGGCTTTTCGCAGAAAGGCAGAGACGCCAGCCTCGCGGGGTTCCGTGACGTCCGCTCTCGCTGCCGGTCCCAGACATCCCTGCGTCCCAACCCCAGGCATTGCGAGCCTCATCGCTCGCGCAGCAACCGGACCCGCGGGAGAGCTTCGTGTGCCAGTCTACGCAGATGTCACCGGACGGAGCGCTCATTCTGTCAAACATGGGAGTCGCGGGGAATATCGCCGGCATCCGCAACTCGCGACGGAAAACGCGAGGAAGAATGCGCAAGTGAGTGACCAGGCCACAGTCGTCAACCTTGGCGCAAAGGCGAGCGCTCGGGATACATTTGGAGTTTCCCTTCGCAACTCTCACAAACAAAACAATAGGGAGTTTTAGTAGACCGTTTCCGCAGCCCGCTAAGCACACGCATAGCCCTCCGTAATCCGCCACAAAACCTTGGACTATGCAGACATGTCTGGCGGCGCTCATGCGCAGCTGCAGCGTTTTCTTTACGGATACCGTAGCGGAAGAGAAAACGATCTACTACAACTCACTACCCTTAGGCGTCAAAAAAAAAAAACATACGAAGGGTCACGACTGTTTATCAATAGGCGTGTTTCCCCCCTCATCACTGCTGTGGCGACACGCAATCGTCAGCAGGGTGAGGCATCCCACTCTCGCACGGTGGAAGAGGAAGAAGTGGCCACTCACCCGCGTCGTCTCGTTGTATGAGATGATGACGGCCGTGTACCACTGGGTCGTCCCTTCGGCGCGGTACACCTGGACGCGGTAGCCGACCAGTACCGATGGGGTCGTCACCAGGATCCGCTGGCCGTCCTGGAACTCCACCCAGCGCTTCACCGCACGACGGGCCTCGCCCTGCTCCAGGCAGCACGCCTCCACGTCCACATCGCGCTCCTGGGGACAGACAGTCGGCAACTAAGAACCGTCGCAAGGCAGAACCGCAGACACTCGGCCACTCTCATCGGATGTACGTTCGCTTGAGCGAGATCACCGAACACTGACCTCGGTCTCCCGAAAAACCGTTCCCCCCGAATGGCTCCAGATTGCAAGTCCGACATTGTCCGATTCGATCACGTTCGACCAACACTGCTCTCCGACACAATGGAGTTCCACGTCACGCCAGTAATTTTTTTTTTTGACAGTCTGGTTGGGACACGGGTGTTGAGAAATTAATTTTAAGCGAAAAAAATATTTTTTTAGCAATTTGGACGGCGCGAGATTTATTTCAAATTCTGCGCGCAAAGTCGATGACGTCACGGAATGGTCATGCCTCTTTCCAACTCAACGAGATGGTCATTTACTCTCTCCGATGGCCAAGCCGATCCACCTTTCCTCCACGTGCCCGAAATGCGCAGAGAGAAAACAACTAGAAAGAGGGTGACTACGACTAAATCGCGCCTCGCGCCGTCAATATTGATATAAAAAAATGTTCTTTCGCCTAAAATTAATTTCTTGACACGCGTGTCCCAGCCAGACTGTTTAAAAAAAGAACATTTATTTTTCTTTTCAGGGGCCCTTTAAAAGGAGCTGTGCAACAATTTCAGAGCTTTGCTTAAATAACTGTGGGAGTGGTGTCTCGACCCTTCTAAAGTAAAAAAAAACACAAAAAAAAACGCTTTTGCCTGCATGTCCTATTTTTTATTTAAAAAAAAAGAAGAAGAAAGATATAGGTTTTTGGCACCTCAACTCCTTCACCATCTTCCGAATCACGTGCGCTGTGACTTGAAAGGGGGACGCGCGGGGTTCCGGTGAAGCTCAGAGTAACTGCATATGCTCCACTTGCGGAGCAGAGTATCGCAATGGTGCTCCAAGGGCGACCATGCTGGATCCAAGGCCGCACTGCGGGAAGCGACCGTCGCTTCTTCAGAGTTTTGCCTAGCGATTATGCGGCAGAATCGCAACATTTCGAAGGCAGGCGATGTGCTTTCTGTCCTTTGTGGCAAGGTAAACAATGTCGAAAGTACAAGATGCAAATTCTTTAAAAGGGGGTGCAACGATTTCCGGACTTCGGTCAAAGATTTGTGGAAGTTGCCCTCTGACACTTCTGAAGTAAAGAACAGAAAACCGATTTCGCCTGCGTGTCCTAGTTGCTGCGTAAAAAAAAGATAAATATTGGCATCTCGGGCACCCCTCAACTCACTCCCAGCCTTCAGGGTCACACCTGGTCGCACTCCCTGTGACGTCATTCGGAGTGCCGTGTAGCTTCCCGTGTGCTCTCTCGGAGGACGCTTCCTCTCTCTCTCTCCGCTGACATTAGCTGGCGTTAGGTTGCAGCTTAGAGCCGAGCGAGGTCACGTAATCTTTTCGCCGTGGTTCCTTCGGCTGCCACTTGGGGCTGCAGGTAGGGGAAAAAGCTCGACTTTTGCTTCGCGATTATGCAGCGGAATCGTGACATTTTTAATTAAGGAGGTGTTTTCTCTATCCTCCGGGACACGATAAACAACGTAAAAATGACAAGATGCAAATTCTTTTAATCATAAAATCGTTGCACCGCCCCTTTAAAAATCTAAAATCGTTGCACAGCTCCTTTAGGATTGACAGTGCTATGGCAGCGTTTTGTTATCTGCTATTTCTTTTTTCCATAGAGTGTGTGCAATATGCACGCCATATTTGTGGGTGCTCTTTAGAGCACATGCTCAGAACGAGCTCCCATTAATAGCCTCCTAAGACCGGCCATCTTGATTGTGCGGAATCCACGTTGCAAAAGAACTGCGGAAGCTTGCCGTCAGCACGCATTCAGCAGCCGCGCA
Organism: Ixodes ricinus; assembly: GCA_037355805.1. Taxonomy (NCBI): domain Eukaryota; kingdom Metazoa; phylum Arthropoda; class Arachnida; order Ixodida; family Ixodidae; genus Ixodes; species Ixodes ricinus. The sequence continues at coordinate 401,911 of JAZHYW010011507.1, read as the reverse complement.
GACAGCTATGGCGGCCGGTGAATACACTCCCTCTATTAAGACGGGTTGTCAACGCTGTGGCGTAGCTCAGTGGTAATGCCTCCGCTTCGCACGCAGCGGACTGAAGTTCCATCCCCACGGGCGTCGGGGCCATCTTTTTCAAGGATTTGGCAACATCGACGACGGACGCCCTGCATCGCCAACGGACGTCATTTCCAGTGGTGGGACGAGCCCAAAACAGCAATCTCTGTAAACCACATTGATCTCAAAAAGACACGTGGGCTGGGCAAAGTGCGTCGACAATCTACACCTTGTCACACTAATGTTTACCGCTCCCAAAGATTGCAAGTATGCCGACTCAGAGTCAAACAAGGTTATCGAAGGGCGCTGACACCCGCGCCCTCATCGCGCTGCGTTATAAAATAAACACCTCCGATATGTCCCTAGTCGTTTTCTTCTTGTTTCGGGCTTTGTGGTGCCCATAGTCCTTCAACGCGCCCGTCGTCTTTTTGGCGCTTTTATCCTGTACATTAGCTTCGTTCAATTTTACCTCCACCTCCTGCACTGGTTCAGAGAAGTGTACGGCGGTGTAGTTCCGCTCGTATCTCAATACACATACCCGAAGTACACGGCACTAGACTTTCAGTCTGTACCGGCGCAGGAGGTGCAGGTACATCGAACGAGGCTAGTATTTCGCATGTTTCCGAGCAGTATGTTCGTTCAATGGGACTAGGCGATTTCTAAACTGCTTCAATGAAAGTGCACTGTAAAGCGATTCTTGAAAGGTTGCCAGGAGACGTCTACGATGCTTCAGCATGAGACACGCTACACTCGGGGATAGACCCCTTCCTGCCCTCTGTTGGCAGCTGTGGAATCCCTGCACAATGGCGGACTAAAACCGCAACGTCACGGCACACTGCACGCGTTCGGTTGGTGTAGAAGGCAAAAACACACCCACGGAAAAGGGGTAAGGAGCGCGATAACGTTGCAGTTCCGCCGCTGCTTGATTGGCTCGTCTGCTCCCGCCGTTGGCCGCGCTCCGACGTTCGTTATCTTATAGAATGACTCGCATGTTCCACATGTCAGTCGTTCCGCCATTGTGCAGGGGTTCCGACCTTCGAATAATCGGCACGCGACTTTCGAAAGGGGTCTATTGCTAAGATGGAGGGCTCACAACTTCATGTTAGAAATGAGGCGGGAGAATGGACCCGATATCTAGAAGATAATCAAAGAGCAAGTGTTGCAAAACGCGTCTTTTGGCGGATCGGAATGCAAGGAAGAGGGGCACGCCAATCAGCGGATCAAATGGGGGAAGGCGCAGATAACGTGCGATGACGAGGCAACAAAAGGCGCACCGTCATCGGTTTAGATCGAAGGGGACAAAAGCACGTAAGGAGCATCTGGAGGGTAAACAAAATGCACGAGGTGCGCGAAGAGCAGACAAGATTGCTCGCCGTAGAGGCCAGGAGGCTGTTTACAAACAAGCCCCACGAGGTGTGGGCACTGCGCGTGTGCAGGACCCAGATTCGCGTGAAAGGGAGCGTCCGTGCATGCGCCCTGCCCATAGCAGCGCCACCGCAGCGGCGTGACGTCAGCCCTGACTGTTGGTGTATATGGTAGAGAGGTCAATGACCCTGAAAGTGGTAGAAGCGAATGGCACGAGCTGAAATCATAACAGAAAACAACCAATCACACATAAAGTGAAAAAAATTTACAATTCTATTATAATTGGGATGAAAACAGCGCGCGAAAATCAACAGTTACAGAACGCAGGACCAGGAACGACGTACACGCAGTGTCACGCACACAGCGCTGATCCCTGTGTTTGGTGAACGGTCAGTGATTTTAGTAACTTAATTTGGGGGCATTGTTTCAGACTGTCTAACGTCCAGACAAGAATTTCTGAGACCTTCGAAGTGCCCGGACTCACTTAACCGATGATCTTACTACCAAGTGAAACCATTAACTGCTGTGCGGATATGTTTTGGATTTCTTGCGAAGAATTAATGCTCACGCTGATGGCCTTCTTGTTGAGAGCTGTAGCAGGAAAGCCAAGCACAACATGCCACAACAACAACAAAAAAGTCTTTTTTTTTTTAATAGAGAGTTTTACGATGGCGGTAAGAACCACGGTCGAGGTCATTCGAGTTTAGTGGCTCGTTCGTATTGTCGTCGCAGTCACGGGTCTACTCCCTCCCTTCATCACTTTCGACGAGCTCTGTAAACAGAGCATTCGTTGGATTCCACGCCCTCGAACGAGCTCGAAGTCTGTCTCGCATACGAATGCGGCGTCGTTGGGAATCCAGGAATGTTCTTGAACCTCGCCGTCTTTCTTTCCTTCCTTTCAGAGTCGCGGTAGAAACGACCTTGGCGAGTCTCCGCGCCCGCCCGCGCTGACAACAGAAAGTTTCATATTCTCAGGCCCTCCTTAGCCAGAAGCTGGGTCGTTTTTATTTTATTTCCTGCTTGCGTCAATGAACGCGTAGCGACTCGCTGACAGGAACATTTTCTGCTTTTGTTTCTTCCCTAGTAAAAAAAGAGCCTCTCATCGGCAGACAAGACTGCTGCTTCGTAGCCGTTCACATGGCAAAACCGTCCAAAAGACCGCAGCAATTGGGGATACTCGAATGGTAGGCCAACAATCGAAGGGAGAGGACTCCTCTGAACTGGAGAACGAACTTCCAAAAACAGCGGCACCATGAACTTTTTTTTCGACGTTGCAGTGAGAGATTAAAGGATATTAATTATTTGCACATATATATATATATATATATATATATATATATATATATATATATATATATATATATATATATATATATATATATAACGCGTCAACAGCTTCATTAAGAAAGACCACATGTGATGCTCTTTACCGCTATTGTAGCTTTTACTGTCCCTGAGAAACCACACCTGTTTAGAGCCGGAAAACTCAATTCGAATATAAGAAACAATAAAATCATCACAATAAGCTTTAAAAAAGTAATTGTCTGGACGATAAAAACGAGTCGACTAAAAGCATTGCTGACCAATGTGATTTTTTTTTTGTACTTTTTCGATTGCATTTTGTCTCGGAAAAGCACTGCGGACGCGCATGTGGCAGCGGGGATTCACTTAAGTGTGATTTTTGTATTCCGTAGCGCGATTTCCAGGATTAACCACACGCCGAGAACTCTTCGGCAATCTCCCGATGATTAGTACAAGCACCCCGATGGATTATTACGGGACCGTGTTTAAATCGCTCAAGAGTGGAAGTTCGGACCTCGCTGAAGATGGCCGCAATGGTCCGGTTCTCAAAAGTACGAAACAATTCGCACGGTCCGTCCACTCTGTCGTCCCGCGTGTTTTGGGCGACGCGGTCGCTGCTCTATTTTCGTTCTGAAATAGTGGCGTTGAAACGGGGCTTGTTGGGACTCGGTTCTCCAGAACTTCGACGAGAAACGGTCGGCCTCGGCGACTCCCGGGCGCTTCGTTCGTAAGCTCATCCGAATGAGCTGCGCGAAGAAAAACAAAAGACACCGTTCCTTCTTTCAAAATGGGCCCACTAAGCGGTCAACAGCAGCAGCGTCGTCCGCTTCGGCGATTAGCGCCAGCCGCGTTCGGCCGTGCGCCTAATTCTTTCCGCGGCTAGCAGAGCAAGGCACGCCAGGCCACCGAGTGACCACTTCCTTCGAGGGAAAGAAAGAAGAAACAACAAAGCCGCCCCCTCCTCACTCAGCTCAACTTGGCAATTAGAGACGAGCGGGAGACTGCGGGTGGCGGGAAAGCACGCCGGCCTCGACCCGTCTAACCGCGACGGGAACACACACGAACCGGTGGCGTCAGCAAGACGCAGATCACACAGGCGAACAGCGATCGACGCAGTGCAGCGAACCGAGGTGCAAACCCGAGCTCTGACGCGGAGGACAGGGGGCCACAAAAGAGACCGGGGCTGCTGCAGCAGACTCCGCAGTGCGGCGAATGGAGGCTTGCCCTTGAATCGACCTTGGCGTGTTTACGGGACGCTCTCGCCGCTTCGGTTTTCCCGGCCGAGTGGCAACGGCGGTCACCTTTCCAACCACCTCAAAAAGAAAAAGGAACGCCCATTCTTGGAATTCCACCGCCCGCTATGTCGGTGCCCCGCCACGGGGGATCGCCACATCGGAGCAGTGCCCTCGCCACACGGGGATCTCGGCGGAGCCTCGTTCGCGGCCACGGCCAGTGAAATCGGTTCAACGATTCGGGACGTCCCAGCTACACCAACTGTGTCGTTTTGTGAGCCAAGACAACGACTGCTTGTTAATCTCGCGGTAGCTGCGCCACCATTCTGGCCAGAGAGAGCCGAGCGCAGTGACGCCAGTCCTTCGCTCGTTCACAAACAAGTACGCACTTGCTCACACTAGGTATTGCACATGCGCACAAACCGGATTCATGTGGAGTGAAGCGTCCGCGGAGACAGAGGCACCATCACAGCGGCATAACGTTGGAGCCGTCCGGTGATGTATATTGGTTGTCACAAAAGAAAACAAAACACTAGTTGTTGTTGTTGTTGTTTTTCGCAGTCTACAGGGTGTTTTTACTGTCACAATTATGTCCACCGTTCTGTTGTCTTGAGAACATGGAAAAGAGCCCCTTGTAGAAGAACTGAAACCTAGTAACATTCACGATTAACAATCTTACTACGTTTTGTTGTCGTGAGCTGTCTGGCGCGTGCTAAAGACAAGTTTCATAACGCCTTTTGTTTTTTCTCCTTTTGATTATGAAACGTTTTCTCGCTCACTCACTCTAACAACAAAATGGCGGATTGAGGTCATGCGCGAAGTAGTTCGTAAAAAGTTGGATTGAAAAGAGATAAAAACAAAAACAAAAAAACATTATGCTTTTTGTTTTTCAGGCGCGAATCTTTTGATAAAGTAACAACTGATTTTAAATCGTGTTTCCATCTCAACTCAGGCACGGTCTTAGGGTCGACCTTTTAATTGTGACAAGAAATGTTTTAGAGCATTCTTGAAATTAAAGAGAGTGCAAACGACAAGCTTGGAGGATTCTTTGTTTTCAAGTTATTGACCGCTCAGGCCTAGGCAAAAGCTGACCTTTCTCCCTCCCTCGTACACCTGTCGGGGTCGCATGTTGTACCCGCCGCTATTTTTGCCATTCTCAAACGACTGCACCAAGACTCTTCTGTGACGCTCACAAGATAAATGAAATTAAGCTTAATATCATAAGAATAAAATGTATATGTTTTAGAGTAATTTGTAAACAAAATTAATCTAAATGATATTTAATTTGATGATTTTAGGTAAAGATTATGAAGTTCTTACGCGTGACATGTTTAAGATATTTTAACGACCTTTTAATATCGCAAGACTTGACCTCACTAAATAAAGCAAAACAAAGGATTTTATCCAGGTACGTTTTTGTCTGGGTGGTAAAAGGTCTGGGTAAAAGAGGTGAGCTTTTGTCCGAGATTCGCGCCCGACGAATGTCCAAAAGAGGGTTTCGACAAAAACAGTCCCCGCTCAGAGTAAAACGTTTCCGAAATCGGTGTTTTTTTTGGTTTTAAACAATTTTGTACTTTTGACACCAAAGAATTGCGCTTTTTTTTTTTCTTTCTTATTAAACCGGAAAATTCACCGTTTGTTTATAATTAACCCTACAGCGACAGTCCTACCACGCTAACAGTTAGCACGAACCTAGCAGTCTTCTTTAGCACCCTTTCGTTTCTTTGCTTAGCTATCAGGGACGCAAGAACAACCGTCAGTAATGGCCTCATAATAGAGCTGCTTTTTTTTTCCTTTTCGTAAAATAAATATTACCGCTTACCTTATCCATAAAGTGCACATTAGAACAATAAACCGCAAAGCGAGGAAAATAATTCCAGGTTTTAATTAAGAAGAAAAAAGCAACCGCGCTTGTCGGAGTCCGTTTAAATTAAATCTGCAAGGTCCTTATAAGGTCACGCTGCACAGTGCCGTCGACAGCTCTGTAATAGGAAGATACGAGCTGGCTCACGCTCTGTTTCCAAAACTGGTCGGTGACCAAATCTCGAAGCGACGTTTGAGAGAGCCAAATTCGGCGCGGATGGAGTCCACCCACTTTTGAGCCGTCCTCGGGTTCTGCCGTGCCGGGACAGAACTCGAGCCATAAAACTGTTCCAAAAACACACAACACACATGCAAAAAAAAAAATAATAATAAAAAAATTACGTGCTTTAAGCTGTCAAGGTGGTTGGACAGCGAAGCTGTGGTATCACCTGCAACGACTGCCAAGACCCTTTTTATGGCAAACGCCACCAGGAGGTGCTCCAGTCTTTGACGTCCCAGAGAACTTCCGGTTCAGAAAAAGAATGAACAAAGGCCACCTTAACACCGCTGCTTGAAATGTCGATGAAACGTTCAACCACCGATTCTCCAGGTGAACGCCAACAGAACGAAGGAGTGCGAGATCTGTTGAAATGTTTCGAGTATTCTTGGAAACCAACTTGCCTCCTCCAAGATGTAATAGTGTACAGCCGAAGGCCCTCGTTAAATCTCCAACTTTGTTGTCCGTGTAGCATTTATGCTTTCTAGCACTGGTGACCTAAGCAAGCTCAACAGGCTTGCAAAGACGGTGCGACCGGAAGTCGCTTGGGACGCAAGCGGCAGTTCATGTTTGGAAACAGTCTATACCAAATGATTGACGAAAGAAAAGTCGGTCGGAAAATCCAGCGGGCCGGGGTTTGGAGACCCTTGCTATAGACGATCGAAATCGAAAGTGCCGCGAAACGTTATGCTTGAGATTCCAACGGACTAGTTTTAAGCCCTTACAGTGGTTCACTCTTAAAACGTACTATGGCTTGTAAAGCGCGGACAGTATCAACAGTTTTCTCCAGTGTAAACAGTTGTAAGAATTGAAAGATGGCTCAAATTTCGTTACTTCGTCCAGCTATTTTGTAGTCAGCTGGTTGCGGAGACATACGCCGTCTGTAAATATCTCCATGACAGTCAAGTTGTTTGAAGTCGTCAGAAATATAAACTACAAGTCGCAGCGACTGCATTATCGCATTCCCGCCTGTCACATCGAACAGCGGGGCGCTGAGTTTCGGTTTGAGGTCGGTACTCTTAGTGCAGCATAGATGGGGACAGCATCAGTCTGCACTCGGTGCATACGGCAAGTTCGATCGAGACAGGTTCTCCGTGCGACATGCCGCGAGTCTGAGTCATTCTGGGAGAGAACTCGCACGGTGCCAGTGCGTGAGAAACGAACTCGCTCTTAGCTATCTCCCGCTCCAACACAGCATCTTCAAAGGGTCAAGCGAGAATCCGACACGGTCGTATCTTCGGGGCACGCGACTGCGACCATTCTGATGTCGTACTCGACGTACCCCTCATCAGCCTAGTGTAGCCAAAGAGAGAACTGGGGGCAAAAGATACCGCTCCTCCACCGTCCTTAGGAAAAAGTAAAACAAGCAAACAAATGCACATACGCAAAAAAGAAGAAACACCGCATCTCAAGCTTCGACGGCGCCCTAACCCCTCCAAACGATTCCAAAAACAGATCAAACTAAGCCAGTATAAAGAAAAGAGAGAAGCCCGCCTCGCTTTCTCCGACGTTGATCAATAACTCCACATCTATCTCTCTCTCTCTCTTCTCTCTCTCTCTCTCTCTCTTTGGAGCCACCCAGAACGTTTTTCAACGAGCTCAGAAATTTTGACAGGCGAAAGAGAAGGCGCGTCTTTGCGAGTTGAGCCAACGCGCCGAATAAAAGACACCGGGGCAGGACTAGAGGCCAAGGCTTCGCCACGAACAAATACGCAATACATATAAGCCGTGAAAAAGAACGGAATTTCGAAGCGACAATGATCTCAAAATGATCCGGACCTTTTCCACAAGGGCACCGCCACCTTGAATGTCGTCCTTTCCAGTATGGGCGAAAACGTTGTTTTGCCGTCGCCACGCCAAATACATTTAGGATATAAACGTAACCGCCACCCATTCTCGCTTTGCCTCCCCTCTATTTTCTTTTTTTTTTTTATTTGCAGGCTGAAATGTTTTATTATTTTTTCGTCGCACTTACTGGATGTATGCCTATCAGGTAGCTGGGGACGAGAGTAAGCGAAAAAGGTCTATACCAATATTCAGGTGTAAGACAATTACGGGAGGGTAGAGAACAGTCTCTCACGCTGGGGGCGGTTTAACAGTGACCATTTAAACACACACACACACGGGGGATTGGGTTGGGGGCGGGGAGGGGGGGGGGGGGGACGAGGACGACAAGGGTAAAAGGGGCTCTGTAGATATAGAAGGAAAAAAAAAAAACATTTGCAATTACAGGCTTTGGCCGCGGCCATCTTGCAGCTGGTGTGGGTAGATCGTCTGATATTTAAGCATTGCTGAGGTGTACCAACGGTTTCCAGACTGGCGCCCAAAAAAGTGTTTTCCATCCGCTGTGGCCAGACTAGCTCTCGAAAACGCGGCTGCTTGCAAGCGTCTATATGCTCTGACATATTACCATGTAATAAAGAAATAAAAAAAAATATCAAGAACGCAAATAACGATGACTCGGCTACGCAAACGCGCGTGGACGTAGCCGAGTCGGGAGGAGAAAGGGCTCCATCCACGCATCTCCGTCACTTCCGGCGGGGATGATAGCTACTCTCATCCCCGACTCGGCCACGTACACGCAGGAATTGACTTCCGCTTGCTCGACGGACTGCTGCTCCCGACTGGTTTTGCCCAACTGTTAGCATTTGCACTTGTTTTCAGCGTTTTTTGAACATTTTCTTCCTTGCTTACAGCTCTCCGTGTAGGTTACACGTGTCTAATGCTCCTGTAATGCTCTTTTTTTTTTTTTTTTTTAAGGTGTCGAATTTTTTGGACATTTGTGGACTAACACGCTTGCATATCGGACGTGCCTCGAGTTCTGGTTGCTGGTGATCAATTGATCGAGGAAATTCAACAAATGAAGATTGAGGGGAAGAAATTCATGTCCCTTTTGCCGACCTTCAACAGCGCAGAAGCCTGCTGCGGTGGATAAATAATACACAAGTTTTAATTTATTAATTTTTGCCTTAGTTTCCAACGTCTTCATATTGGCGTCTGTAAGCAAGTGCGCCGGTATATACAAAATACGAAGTATTTTATATGTACATATAAAATATCAAGTACAGACTTGGTATTTTATCATTCGAAGCAACTGGTGCCTTTCTGCGATGCCACGACTCGGTTGCGTGCTACAACTAACACAAATGTTACCGTAAAATGTGTAAAAAATATATACTGTATATATTTTTTTTTCGCCTCTTAAATAAAGGTTGAGTTTTTCTTTGACCTCGGGCCGGCAAAAATTTACATCCGCCTCTGACTAAACGCCAAAATACGCGCATCACTCAAAATAAACGGAAAAAAAATATAAAATATATATATATATATATATCGAGCTCTTATACGATTTATTTCGAGGTTTGTGGCTAAACACAAAATAACGAAAGAAGCGAAAAGATGTTGGGCTGCTGGACGAATGCAAACACACTCCAACGTGAACGCTTCCTTGAATACGCTACCCACAAAAGAAAGCTATTAAAGCTATTCAAGATCGAAACGTACACTAGACACCCGAAGTAGGTAAACGAATACTACTACGACAGCAAGCGTTACTTTTCAGACCATTTTAATACCCGCACCACCTGTAGCTGAGGTTTTTATTGTCTCTATCCGACTAATTTAGTCCCTGCTATGTCGAACAAACACGTTCGTTTGTTTCCTACTTCAATCGAACAGTGGAACTGTTGGCCATCACTGCCCCTCGACTCCACAAATGATGACGCATCTGAACATCGTTACACCTGTTCTAATCATCCCCTGCTTGGGTAGCAAATTCTGCCCGTCGTATTTGCAAATAAATAAATAATTAATTACTGAACTCCTCGAGGTCAAATTGCGACAGAGAGTGACATTAGGTAGCCTTTAAAAGTAACTACCAGCCATTTAGTCGGTTTACAAATAATCAAATTACCCTTAATTATCGTAACAGTAATAATAATTATAATAATAATAAAAAAATGATTACGAGGAATCTGCTTAATTGTGTAATGATTTCCGGACTTCAGTCAAAAATTTGTGGAAGTTGCCCTCTAACACTTCTGAAGTAAAAGAACAGGAAACCGATTTCGTGTAGCCTTCCCGTGTGCCTCGTTCCCCTCCTCCAGGGAGTATCATCGTCATAGAAACAGTGCCGGGAAAAGCTTCTTTTTTACCCTTAAACTTCATGAGGAAAAAAAAACAAAAAAAAAAACGGCTCCCCGGCAGCAATGAAGGTCAACCATGTCAAGCTGCTTTTGCGCGAGCTGTGTGCCGGGAGCACTATATGTCACATTAAATATTCTCACTTATGCTCGGATTGCTTCATAGCCGCGTGCTGCGAGTTGAGTATCCTTCTGCAGCTGGAACAGCTTCAAGAGCGCCACGCGCAAACTCAAGCCGTCTGTGACTACTACGACATCCGTCCAAAGAGGAGCGGTTAATAACATGAAGAAAAAAGTAGCGCACATTCCAGCACTATAGTCGACATTTAACGCAGTCACATTCGTTGTTCATAATTGCTTCAGGAAAAAACAAAATTTGTTTTGTTTTTTTCTAAAATGTTGTATTCGTTTTGGACGTCGAATCCAGCTTGGGATACTCTCAGAGTTCTACTTACGCGGCCGATCTGTTGAAGACGAGGAGTGAAACGTCTAAACGAAGTTCAATCCTGAGTTTAGACCTGACTTTCGGCACATTGCTATTCGTGTCTGGTATTACAGAGGTTTAGGCACCAGGTGTTGAGCTTATTATACGAGAGAGCCGCGGACTGGTTTTTCAAATGGTTGGCGTGCAATATTCTCTTGCAGTGGTGGTGAAAACGTCTTCATTTTATGCTATGCGAAAAAATGTTATATAGGGCTGAAAAGTTTTTTTTTTTTTAATCACGATAATATTAACGTTGTTAAGAAGGCACGTAAACGTACAGTTGGTGGAGGCTGTACAAAACCAAAACTTAATTAAGAAAAGAAAAACTTATATAGAATGACTCCCTTTTCCCCCTTTCAAGTGCAATCGTAAATGAGTGTTTGAGCGCAATGCAATCTACTCCGACTGTAAAAAAAGAAGAAAAAAAAAGAAATGGGGTATACGTTTTTTGGGGGGTAACTTTTGTTAAATTATTTTTAATTAATAATTTTATGATGCATTTTCTGCCCTTTACGCACTATTGTACCTTCAATAAAATATTATATGTTTAGAAATTAATAGTGTGTTTGTGTATTTTAGACGCCTTTCATTGCACCTTGATGTTTGGCTTGCTGGTTGCGGAGTTCTTTTCATTTCCATTTTAGCACGATCTTTATGAACAAGTAACCTGCCATCTGGCCTACACGAACGCAGTTCACTCCATTCCAGGCATTTCAATGTTTACGAGAATCACGGTCTACATGTGCTAAGTCACAGCCCAGCACGCGCATGTCCGCCGCTTTGGAAAACGAGCAAAGTACGCGCCACACGCACGTACGCTTAAAATGGCACCGACCAGAAGCGCTTTTCCGGAATGGTCATAGATATTTTTCTAAATTACTTCAACACCAAGGAGCATATGCATGCTACAAGAGTGCTGGCGTCTGCAACAGTAACTTTCCTAAAAACAAAATCTAAAAGAAATGGCACGTTCCTTCAGGTAAGACGAGCGTAAGGGGCACCTGTGCACACATTCCGAGCAATCTCCGTGGTGCTTGGGTGATTTGCCAAAAAATGTATTGCGCGACTCTTCCGACCTTTCTTCGCCAGCGTAATTTCCAGCTTCTGATAGAAGGAGAACAGATTTGCTAGCGAATTCGCGAAACTAGCGAGCCTCGGCTTGAGCGCACCGAGATGTAAAAACGGCTTTCTCAAAACCCCAATTGCTCCGGTTTTCTCTTTTTTTTTCTTTTTCGTAGTTTAGCACATAAGCCAAGGGCATACTTTGTGCAACTAGAGATCAGTATCAACTTCAGATAGCATTAACGCCCTTGTTTTCTCGCTGTTAGACGCGAGAAGGCGGGCGCGAGCGTACCCGAATGCCGGGCGCGCGCCTCGCTGCCCGCCGGCGACGTCACGTTTGGATGGCGGGGAAAATTGGGGAAAAACTAGGGAGAACGATGTTTCGGTTTCGGCAGCGAACAAAAGTATCACCTTTTTTCATTAACTAGCGTGAATCTGGGGGAACGAGATAGCATTTCGGAATCAGGAAGCCATCCTTATTCAGATAATGCCTTTGGATTAGGTAGCGAAGCAAATCGGCTGAGTTCCCCTTTAAAGGGATAACTAAAACGAAATTTCGGCGCTTATATCTTGGTCTATACGTGTTCAAGCGAGCAGTATCACATCGGACACAAAAATCGTTTGTTGAAAAGACTTGAAATGAAAGTTTAAATCGAATTAAACGATTAGCAAAGGGCACCTGGTGGATGTCGCTAAAGCCTCGTTTGAAATACCCGTCTAGGAAGCTTGACAGGTAGTGACGATGCCTGTCTCGCCTAAAACTATGCACGCCTTGAACCTGACGTCATCCTGCCAGCTCTCCGGCCACACGAAAAAGAGTGGAAGGAGGAACTCCCCTCTCACCGGGACTCTCTTCTGTGTGTCCCAGACATCACTATTGTACCTCTACAAGATTATTTAACTTTGTCACTCAAAATTCGTACAAAAGCAGCTTTGGGGTTAGTTGCGGTGGCCCGATCGCTGGCGTGCTTCGGCCGCTTAGGTGGCTGGAACGATACGACATCCTGTCGACGTCAGCCTCGCCGCAGCTTTTCTCGTCCCGAGACAATCTACGTCACGATTGCGCCGGATGTCACGTGCTCTCCCCTGGCTACTCTCCGAGCACTTGCCAGAGTGGGCCGTGTATAGCAAAGAATACAGGCACCAGGCTCAAAATACAAACGTGCGATTGTCATTTACGGATATTCTGGATCATATTCAGCCTATTTCCAAACACGACGGGTATATTTCACATTTCGCTTTGTAGAAGCTAGTTCTTTATGGCATACCGTTTGTTGGGTTTCACCCAATAAAAATTACCAGTTCTAGATGGCAAGACATACTAATAATCTCACAGCAATCAAAATACACGGCCACTATTTCCTCGGTTCCCCACCACCTCCATAAAATTCGACCAATGAAAATAGTTCATTGTATTCTAGCGAAGGGGGCTGACACACAAGGCTGATAGTAACGAGCCGTTTATCGCTACATGGTCGTCTTGACCATCGACCACAAACACAAAGAGAGGCAGGAGCAGAGCGCGCTTGTCTTTTATCAGGATCACGCCAAGTCACGTGATAGTTGAGGCGCTCCGCGATATCCCTCGTCGTGGCGATAACGAATACACGACTAAGTGCGTAGAGATTCCTTACTATAACTGCTCTTTTTAGACGCATTGTGCGCTATCTTTTGACAAACACGTCAAATCTGTGGGTGTATGGGAGACGTAGTAGAGTAATTATTGTTTGAAAACGCCGTCCGACGGCGCTCCCTGATGCCTGCTCCAAGGTGCGGAAAGAGGGGAGTGTCACGACCTCTGATTAGATTTCTAATAGAGAGATCGGCCGCCCATAAATGTAATCTCTTCTTTTTTTTTTTTTTTTTTTTTGGGGGGGGGGGGGGGATGTTTTGAGCCCGCAGATCGAGTTATCACCATAAATAGAGGATCTCAGAATCCACTTGAGTACGCCTTTAAGCCGAGACTGCTGCCAAAGCTACAAGCCCAAGCTAGCCCGCTCTCCTTGCCGAGACGCGCCTCTTGTCGAGCGGGCGCTCGTTCTGGGGAAGTTTCAAAGCAGCGACGTCGTGCTCTCGTGCTTGCGGCCCTGGCCGCAGCCCACCGTAAGGGTGAACGGCGTATAATTCGAGTTTTCCATCCGCAATTCAAGATTTTTGAATGGACGTGAAGGCAGAAAGAGAGGTGAGCCGTGAGCCTGTCCTTGATTGGAACCGGCGTCCCGTAGCTCATCAGAACGTACCTTCACATCCGCGAAGCCATGTTTTCAAAACAAAATCCAGTTTCATCACATAAATCATATAATGTCCGGAGGACTGGAGAAAAGTAAATAATATAGCTCTGGTCCTTTACGAATTGACAATACATTTGACAGTATATCGTGTTGTACAAAAATGAAATAAATGAACTAATAAAAACTAAGTTACGTCACCACAGACATGAACTCGAAGACGCAAAACTGAATTCCCTCCTCCTCCTTCTTCTCTCTTCTTCTCCTCCTCCTCCTCCTCCCTCCTCCTCCTCCTCCCTCCCTCCTCCTCCTCCCTCCCTCCCTCCCTCCCGGGGGGGGGGGGGGGGAGGAGGCATCGTCGAGCGCTCATGGAGGACATTAACTATCCTTTCTTTTTTTTATTTATGGCTTCATGACGCCTAAACAGAATAAAAAAGAATGCAACCACGTACAAACACTGCTGAAACCCTCTATAAAAACAAAAACAACAAAAAAAAAGAAAAACCTCTTTCCGCTGCAGATTAACAACGGTCAAAAAGAATGAAAAAAAAAAGGGGAAGGTCTGGTTTGACCATCTAGTTCTGTGTGCTGCGTTGTTGTTGTTGTTGCTTCTTTTTTTTTTTTTTCAGGGAAGTTAGTTTGGGGGGGGGGGGGGAGCGCGTTGGTAAATAATATTTCACTAATTTCCGAATCCTGCTGCTGACTGCTTCCAACTCACAATTGACGTCTAGTAGAAATTATTGCAAACTAAAATCTCTCTAAGGATAGCTCAATATATAACACCGATTTTTCCTTGTAACTCCGCAAAACAGTGTACAAATTAATATACGAGGGCAATCTTGTGATTAAAGTAGCAAAATAGACATAGCATAATCAGCTGATGCGTGTTTAAAATATGTAATTATGCTTTCAGTTAAATGTTACCAATATCTCGTTCAAATTACTTATCGTACGATAAGTACGAAAAAAAAAGAAAAGAAAAAAACGATATTAGGAAACATTCTTAAGCCTTTAATGTTTCAGTAGTTTCTGTCGACCTCGGGGTTTGAAGTCTTCGGGCCGCTTTTTACGGCTTCAAAACGCCGCACTTCAGTAAAAAACGAAACATCTTCCCCATGAAAGGAAAGCAATCAGAGGCGAATATGTCTGAATTAAGACTTGTATTAAGAATTAAAGATTAGGACTTTGAGCTAGTTGGTCCATGATGATTTAAAAGGTTTTAAATCGGAATATTTCTGACAGGAGCGGCTTTCCATGCGTGCCTCCTTCCCCTCCCCATAAATAAAAAATAATAACAAAAAAGCAAAACAACGAGGAAAACAAAAATTGGTGAAATCAGAGGGTAGTCTTCGCTATCCCCAATACCAAACGCGGTCCTCTCACTTCAGCATGAAAATACGTGGAAACAAAACCTTGGAGATTAATGCTGAACCTCCCACAACGCGAATCAGAAATTGCGTTAGTGCCTTTGTTTTCTTCGGAATTGCTCGTGAAATGACGAGTTGAAACATGGGGCATTTGCGAGCAATTCAAGCTCGCATAAAACGTTCGTAAGGGTTATTAAAATATATATATATTTTTTAACAACACCATTTTTAAGATTGTTCGCCCGGTGATAGCTGAGGAGCAAAAAATTGCCACTGGAAATGTACAGGGCCTGGAGCTGCGATACCCTCGCGTGCCCGCCCGTTCAGCCCACGCTCGGACAACGGAGAAGAAAGCGCCTCTTCGCCTTCGGTTGGTGCTACAGCCGGCCAAGGCGAGCCCGGTCAGACGTCGTCCCGCCCACACCTGGCACCAGCAGGAATCGAGGGGGGCGACCGAGACAGGCGACCCCCAGGAGGACGAGCACCGCAGCTGAGCGGTCGTCCGAGGCGCGCGAGCCCTTCCGCGCGGCCGTCCATCAGTGCGGCGCAATGGCATAGTGCCCGGGGAGCCTCCGCGGAACTCCGACCGCGGCACATTTCGATCAGCTGGCTGAGATGACAGCGTGCGAGCTCCGCGCCTCCCAATCGATCCGCAGCGTCCACGATTGCCGAAGAGCCGCGATTCCGGGAGCCGGGCACGTTGGCGGGGAACATTCCTCGCCGAGACTGCGGCCACGTGTACGCATATTTCGACGTCGTCGTGTGGGCGCGGAGGCTGCGCTCTTGGCGTGCTTCGTCTGGGCTTCGGCTCGGATCCCGTGCGCGCTGTTCTCATGCCCACCTCGCAGTCGGGACATCCGACGAAGGCAGGGAGGAAACAGCGATCAGGAGAGCCACGGAACGTGCGCGCCCAGGTGACCGAGGACTCAGGGCTAATACGGTTTTTATCCAAATATCATGTACCCAAATATGTTCGAGATTGAGTGGCTAGAAAGCAACGCCTCCGCAAACTTTGTCCGAGCAATTCTACCGCCGTATTTCGGGACATTCGTAGCATTTCCATGATGCTCAGTCACAAATCTTTGAGATGAGCAAATCTGGTCATCCCCCAAAACGTGCGAACCCCGTCCCAGGACCGCGGTACTTTCAAACAAACCCTAGGTTGCTGCAGCACGAGTCCATTTCGCTCGCCTCGCAAGAAAAACACTGCTATAAATAGAAGGATAGAAGATGACAGCCGACACCGCAAATTAACTCGAGCGAGCTGGAAAACGCTGCCTTCGCGCGTAGAAAGACATTGAGCGAAAGTTCGTAAACAAGGCGTCCGGCGATCGAGATTTTGTGCCGGAAGCACGTCACGTAAACACGGCCTGGGTCCTCGTCGGAAGAGGGGGATGGAGGGGGAGGTGCTGACACGACAAGCAACGGCAACACTGCAGTTGGACGGACCTCAGCGAGTGTCAGTCAATGCGCATAACGATTTTACGACTCTATCAAGGTTCGCGATTTCACGATACGGTAAAAAGCTTCCCGATTTAAGCATCCCCAGTTCGATCAAGCGCGTTAGTTCTCATCGAACAGCTGTGCAGGCGTCAGTGCAAATAAAAAGCAGAATTTCATATTTTCGCAGGTTGCGTGAATTCCCGAAACCAGCTTCGCAGATGCTCACAAACATTATCTCTTCGAGATTGCCTAGCTCTTCTCACAATGATGGTTCAAGTGGTTCAACCGAGGCTGCGAACGAAACGAGACCTAAACCAAGCTGAAACTTGCAGTTCCATGCCGAACCCGAGAAGCAGTCCCAGAAAGCTCACCGGCGAAGCAGGGACACCGCCAAATAAACAAGGCCAAACAGATAAACCGACGTGCGCGAAAATCTTGTAACACTCCATTCGCGCTCAAACATAAAGAAAAAAAAGGAAAAGAAAAAGATGTGTAGGGTTGGGAAGCAATACAGTGTCCATGTCTCGGGGCTTCAAACTATGTCTGAAAGGTTTTGTCGCATCGGAAAATTAGGAACGTGTCATTCTCAGGCAACGTGACGTCGATCTATATCCAGGGATAAGTGTGTCACGAGAAAGCGGTATGTAGACGCAAACTATAAACCAACAAAAAAAAAAGAAGAAATGCCGTAGCGAGAGAATTGCGCAGTAACACGATATAGATCTTTCCTACTGATTCCCTCCGGCATTTCATCAAATTCGTGCTGCTAGCTCTTTTTTTTTTTTTTTTGTAAAATTGACGTTACTTTTGAAAGACCCGCCGTCCCGCCACAACCCGACACCCGCATCGGACACGGAGGTTGATAGGTTTCGGGAGCGGGTTGACGTACAGGGGCCTTAGGTTGACGAACACAAGAAATATCCCTCACGACAAAGTGTTCGTCGTGACGAATCTGCCGGCTATCTGTTGTTCTCCGACAAGCTGGCTTTCCCAGAAAGGCAGCGTCCTCGATAAGACGCGTAAAAACGGCATAAAGAAAGAAGCCAGCTTTGGAGGACGATGGCAGGCCACTGCCAACCCCCGCAGTCGAGCGCGATGCGTCTCCACTTCCTGGAAGGACTCGCGCGCGCCCATTCCGGATGAAGACGGTCGTTCCGTCGGGGAGAGAGAGGCGTCTCTTTCAATACGCCATCGAGACGTACTATTTCCCGCTTATCGTAATATCGTGTCGAGTGAACGAACGCTTTGCGGCAAGAGGTTCCAGAAAGGCCCAAAGAAAAACGAATGCCAGTCCAGCGTTTTCTCTTGCCATCCAAGACCAACGGCAGTCGACTGAAACAGCGAAACGTGGCACCAAAGCGCGAAAGGACGGTGATCCCGCATTGGGGATTCCTTTTCGTACCGCGCGAGTACACCGGTTTCATGCACGTAGCTGCAATCAGACGTTGCCAGGACCCCAGCCGAAGGCATATCTCGAGCTCGTTCTGCCTCGTGGTAGCCGTAATAGGAAATGATAACATAATACTCTCGTTAGTAACTGATAATCATTTCAAGCCGGGCCGCGCGGTCGGGCTTCCGGGCGCCAGCGGTCTTGAGCTGCGTCGTCGGGTTTGAGGGACAAAGGGGTGAGAAAAAGGGAAGCAGGTGGGACGCGCGGGTCTCTCGAATTCCGGCGACGGAGCGAGGGGTCAGCGTGCGGAGACAGAGCTTGGACGACTGCGCACCTTGCGTCGTTCCGGCGGAGTGAGCAGGGCCAGGCGTCCGTCAACTGAGGTCGTCGACCCACACAGTAAAGCGGCACACTCCGATCGGACATCGTATGGAGTCTGGTGCGTCAAGTGTTACGAGAGCGAGAATTACCGCACGAGGAATCTGTCCACCGAGAGGTGACATGTCTCGTAAGAACGTCCAAGCAGCGGAGTCCACTTGGACATCCTTGCGGCATTTCCAGCTTCCCTGGCATCAGCTCAAGTCCGAGCTCCACGCGTGTGTAGCATGAGTCAGGTTTTGGCTACGGCCATGACCCTGACCATCGCACGGGACACACCCAAGGTATAAAGGTCAAGGCTTTAAGTACACTAATAAAGCAACAAACTATTCCATCGGATTCGGGGTCACAAGTCAAAGCGCAGTCTGGTCATAGAGCGATGCCTCACCTGGTAGATCCTGAGCTCGGCGTAGTCCACGAATTCCAGCTGCCGGTCACAAAGGTACTCGATAGGCTTGGCGGCCCGGTCCCAGAGGCCCAGCCGGTCGACGAAACAGTTGTAATTCTGTAAGGCAACGAAGAAAATTGGTTCAAAACACGCTGAAGGGTTCAACAGTCGACGAACAAGACCGAGCAACGAAGACTACGGCCTGAGGTGGGTTTTGAGAGACTCCCGTTCGTTGCGGGATTCCCACCTGCAAGCTCCGCGAAAATGATTCGGGAGGAAAATAATGTGGATGTCAGGTGACATCCAGACGTTCAGGCCGGCTACCTCCCTGTCCTTAGAATGTTTCGCGAGACTTTTCGATGTCACAGCGCGACCTGACCCTCCCTCCGTTAAAGAAACATCAACATCTCAACTTTAGCCGAAAGGAGAAAAACGTCACGCTGAATTTATTATTTAATATTTGTAATCAGTAAGCCCGTTATCAAAACGCGCAGGGACTCCGCACACGTCGGTCTGTGGGAAGCCCACATATTATTCCTGAACTCCCAGAGCAATAACGTCAAACACAGCATTAACACCATAACCTTAATTTAGTAGCATGGACAATGTCATTCGTACCTTTCGTTCTAACGCAACTATAGCTCACTCTAGAGAACAGCAACAAATCGTTCATACAAATGTCAAAACAAAGTGCAGAATAAATGAAAACACACACTGAGCAACGGGTACGCCATTTGTCAACTGCGGAGAAATGAATTTCCGGCTATAAAATGTCGTCGCTCCGAAAAAGAAAGGAAGAAAGAAAGCGATAGGAAAGCAAATCAATAGCACCCCCTATGCGACATTTCCGTGCTTTCCGTGCTCTGGGGCCTTCGACATTCCCAGAAGACAAACGCGCCACAGCCCCCCCCCCCCCCCACCCCCCAACCCCACGCACACACATACAAAAGAGAAGGAAAAAGAAATGTCGCTACAGAGAAGAGAGAGAGAGCGAAAGCGGGGATGGATCCCTCGACCATTAATGTCGAAAAGCAGAGCCGGGCTCGTGCCCGTTTCCACCCCGACATCCAGGCCTCCATCAATGGATGCGATCAATAGAGCGGGACCATCCGCCCATTCCTGGCTGCCTCAAAAAGAAAGACGGGTGTTCGACCTTGAAACAACCCTTGGGTGGGGTCGACGGGAAAGAGACCCGATTAATTGGCCCTGCCGCCAGACGCTGGACGTCGCCGCCGCGCCATCGACCCGGCCCGCGGCGCAAACGAGAAGCTGCTCCACTGCCCGGAAGCTGCGCGAACCGCTCTTCGGACGCCTGGGATACTTGGCCGCTGGCCGCAAGCGCTCGTCCTTCCCGTCTCACTGCACGCAGCACCGGACTCTCCAAGTCCCACCGCCGCAGACGCCCGCCCGAGCTTCGCGGAAACGCCCCCCCCCCACCTTGAGTCCCGACCCAGACAACGCGCGTGCATCTCCAGGTCGGAAGCCCCCGCTTCCTCGCGAGCTGTCTGCGGCGTTCGAGCTGAACCGCAGAGATTCATGGCTCGTCGCTTTCTGGAGATTCCATCTTAAAAAGGCCACAACGTGGGTACACAAATCGGGGAAAACAACCGCGAGCACGGCGCGGGATGTTTCAGCTTTCTTCGAACGGCACGAACGGATGAGCCCCCTTTTGTCCTTCTCACGTTTTTCTTTTTTTTTTTCTTTTCCCTTGTGTAGTTTGCACAACAGAGGCCCGCGGCCAAGGGACGCGCAAAAGACGGGACGGTGGACCAACTACCATTGATTTGCGAGCTCTGACACGGTGGTTATTGCCTAACCACGCTACGAACTTTCCTTCTTTTTTGTTTTTTAATCACAATTTCCTACGTAATTTAAGGAGAAAGCCTAAAATAACGGGATGTGAAAGTATCATTGCAGACACAAGATTCCTGTTGTTTAAACTTCCATTGACTGACTATTGCATGCTTCTTATTTACTCGCGAGTCATGCTCGGTTTAACTACTCCTACAGAGCCGTGTGGGTCTTCTCAACGCACGAGTCAGCGAAAGCAGGCCAGAGTAAATATGAACCGCCGCGATGATAAGAATGTCCGATGCTGAGGATGCTCTAGCCGTCGAAGCTGATGATCGCACCAGGTTCGCAAGCAACTTTTGGAATAGGTTCGAATCAAATACTGCTACGTCATTCTGAACTTTCCCAGTGCAAATGTGTGGAACGTCCATATGAGAGAGGCAGCGCAATTTTATTCATAGTTTCTCAGGTTCGACGATACAGCCCACGCCCGAGTGCAGGCTCAGTGCGGCCCTTAGCGACATGGAAGCTGGACGGACGACGCATCCATCCACGACACGAGGCCAGCGAGAGTCTCGCAAAGAGCCTCACCTTCCTCTCTACTCGGTCGGAGCACACAGGAGGACGCTGATATCCCCCGGTGACGGAAAGGAAAGGCAGTCCAGCGCGGCTTGCGCAAGGACAAAAATTCGCCGCGTGATGTTCATCACCCAACACCGTCCCACGTCAAAAAAAAAAAAAAAAGGGAAGCAACAAGAGACAGCTTCGGCGACAACAATATTCTGGGCGTTGAATGGAAGGGCACTTCACCGCAAGCCGCTACTCGCACAAAAGAAGCAGAGGCAACAAGTGCTACAGCGCAATGAATTTCACAACCCTTACGAAACAGACGTTACATAAAACCAAACAAAGGTCTTTGGGATACTAACGCTTGTAACGAAAAAAAGAAGAAATAAATAAACCGTCGCATTTACAACACAGAAATGCCGTACATCGTCGTACGTCAGCCGTGTGTATAGTTTAGTGCATTGAAATATTTGTACGCAGCCGGGAGAGGGAAAGGGGGATTTGTTAGACTTGATTCCCCGAAACAACGTATTCGTCTAACTTATTGTGAACAGGTTTCACGTACTCTTCGCTGCCGCACTTAAACGACCAAGTTATTAATAAGACCTTTTCATCTCAGTAACTACGTGATCGATGTACAGAGGGCGCTGACGCACTCGCCGCCATTGGGTGGCTTCAATTTGGTTGGCTTCGGTTTCAGCCTGCTTGCGGTTCTGTTGGTCTGTTATGTCGTTTTCGTTGTGTACAGTAAAACACGATAAAAAAACGATCTTGTAGTAATAACTCAAGATGCGGATATAGAAGGAAATGATAAGTATAGTAAGAACTTGGGAACGAACGCAAGATGATCGAGGAAAAGTTGCGTGGCACGAGGCGCTACTGAACTGCCCGCACGAGTGCCCGCGCCGTGCCATCAAGGACGCCAGCCTGACGAGCATGAGCGCTCTCCGCGAAGAAAGTCCGCCGTCGGCCTTGACGTCGAAGGTGGGACGGAAAACAGCTAAGTTCCAGGCAACCGACTATGGTCAGACCAAAGACGATAGACCTGCCGGTGTTTTCGTCTGCAGAACCGATGAGAACCAACAGACGTATCTTGAAATTTATAGCGAGGACCGACATAACCTTAACCGTTTATTCGCAAGTCGGAGTTTTTCTCCGAGGAGGGGATTACACGTTAACGGTGTTCTAGGTCACGTGCGCCGCGTCATTGATGTTGGCTAATCCCACGAGCCCGCGGGACCCGCGGAGAATCGGCGACTGGCCCATAGAATATCCGTCGACCCGCCGGATAGACGGAGCGACCGGTTCTCCATGCTTTGAGCGAAAGATTACGGTCAGCGGCAATGAGCTGTGGGACGTCTTTCTGTCGACTCCGTCTTTTGTATGACGAGCCTGTGAAGGTCAACATCACGTTCATGAAAAGAAAGACTCAGCCGACTCAACCACACGACTCCCGTCGTGCGAGGGGTCGCTCGGACTTTCTGAACCACCTCTTCATACTTGCGGTTTTTCCTCCTCGCAGCTCTACGACGCATGACTCGGTTTTCTCACAGAGAAAGATACCTCGTGCGAATACAATATTACAATGACTGACAAAGAACTGCGCAGTTTAAAAGCATCCTCTTTCGTTTGAACTGCCCGCTCTTAAAATCCACAATCGCAGGACCCCAAGGCGCCATCGGACGCACGCTGAAAACATTTGAAACCATTATCGACGCCAAGTTTGTGCCGGATTCATCAACAAACGGCGCACCACCTGTTGGATGACTGAAAAGGGCGGACACGCGACGTGTGTTGTGGGACTGGTGCAAAGCCACCAGGAAGAGAGTGATTTCTACGGGATCTTAGGAAAATTACTCGAAAATCGAATTGCCGCGTTAACTTTACACGCGGCACAAGAAAAAACTACAACTACGCATGATTTCCCCACCCAGATCCCTGCTCAATCCACTCTTGGGCTCAAATGTTGGAAACAACAGGTGCTGTCATTACGGCAGCAACGCGTCGTATTTCTACCTTACTACATTCACGTGCTCTTTTCTCGTAAGAAGTGAGAGAGTGCGGGCGAGCTGGTTCGGAAACGACGTACTTGTAAACCCCGAGGTGGGTTTTACAAGCATTTCTTTTCTCGTTCTTTTTCTCGCCGGGGCGCGTGGTTGATTCGAGCACGAGCACAGATGGGCTCCACGGACGGCAGCGCTTCCCTCTCTCGAAGAAGGGGCCAACGCGGCGCACAGCCGTGTCGGACGTCCCGTCACACGGTCGTCTGGCGCTCCGAGTCCGCCATCGCACGCCTCCCGCGCGCGGTTCGCCAAACTGGGTCACCGTTGGTCAAAGCCGCAAAACCGGTTCCTCGAGCCCACGGGGAGGCCGCGACGGCCCCATGCAGCTTCGCCGGGACCGGGCTCGCTCGCTCGCCAAGAGGGGCAGTCGGCCGCACGCTGCTCTTGGCCAGCGCGCGTCGCGGGCAATGCCGTCAGGAGTCGGCCCCCTGCCCAGAGAGCCTCCTCGGCGACGTCCGGAGACTACGCGCGGGCCGCGCCCAGCAGCCTCGCTCGGCCCCGAACATCTCCGCGGGATGCGTCAGTCAAGAGTGACGCACAGCTTCCACGGGGGGCCCAGCGGAGACTCGTTGGCGTCGCCCTGTTCGGCATCGACGTGGTCGGGACCCCTTCCGCCCGCTGCCAACCTTCCAGGAATAATGGCCGTCGCTGCCTTTCGTACAACTGCCCGGCGAGGCGAACAGATCGGAACAAGTCCATTTTGAGAAAATGAGCGAAAACTGGGAGCAGCCGCAAGTCCTGGCGACAGTCACCAATGCGTCTGGATAGTCGTCTCAAAATTAAAAGAGTGTTATGTTGTTGTTATTTTTTTTTCCTCGACCAGACTATATTTCCCGGTTTACTAATCTGTCAATTGGATTTCATGCTACGCATTCCCAAACTTCACCTGGAAACATAACTAAAAATCACCCCCCCCCCCTCAAAAAAAAAAAAAAATAATACTTTTTTTAAGGCTGTGATGTGGGCAAAATTGACCGAAAATCGGACCAAAAGCGGAACTTGAGAAAATAGTTCACCTTCATCTTTCGAAACGCGAACCACAAGTGGGTATTTAAAGCAACGAAATTGAAATATGCTTCAAGTTCTATCAGAACCATTCATCCGCGATTTACACGTCGCAAACAGCCTCGGCTTTCGAAGATGGCGTGAAACGATTTTCGCGCCTTCCTAATTTCGAGCGAGTTTCGGTTCGCTTTTCGCACGTGTGATCCAGGTTTTACGCAGAAATGGCCTTTGCATCATATCTGTGCAAACACGCCAAGAGCAAATGACTGCCATCTGTTCAGGCCTTCAGATAGACTCGAAATCAGAACGCCAATTACTCCGGGGCCTCGCCGGGACGCCGACGAACCACTGAAACTGCCGATAGCAAACCCACACAAAGCCCGCGTTGGTGTAGAAAAAAAAAACACAAACAAACACCACAAATTAAAAAAAAAATAAAAAAAACTCTTATGACCATTGTGACGAAGCGAATGTTTGAGAATACGGTCAATTTCATGCTCAGCTGCCCAAAGCGCCCACAAAAGGAGCCCAATAAACCTAAACCAAAACCCACGCTTAGGCGGTACCTCGTGCGTTCAGGTTAGGTTAGGTTAGGTTAGGTTAGGTTAGGTTAGGTTAGGTGCCTGTTGCACGAGTTACCACTCGCGCAACAGGCGCGAAGCTGGCGGGGAGAAAAGGCGGATGTCAAATGTTTGTTCATGAACGACTCATCATGACAATTAGCCCCCACGTTGTGTCCCCCTGGCCGTAGAACTCACCTACTCAGACCGGATTTGTGTAACTTTGACGGCTTTTTTTAAACAGTCCCGTTCTGAAAGGCCAACTAGTCGAAAGCCAAATCGTCGAAGGGCAACTCGTCGAAGAACAACTCGTCGAATAGGCCGACTCGTCATAGGGCAGTTCGCGGTAGAGGTGATCATCTGGTAGCCACTCTTTTTAACATTGCAGTTAGCTTCTGTATTCGAACACGAATATATTATAGTGTATGACCCAGGCATGTGGGTCACATTTTGTATAAAGTTAAACACGGTTGAACCATTTATCTGTATGACAAATTATGCCATTTTTATTTATTCAGAATTACTCAATAGGTAATCTTCGTGAGCGACGCAGGTACTTTGAATATATATATATATATATTATATATATATATATATATATAAAGAAGGTTAGCTGAAGCCGGTGCGCGCATGAAGGTTATTAACAGAACGACAGTATGATGCAACATGGACGACAGGCCGCAAGTAACCCTTTGCGTTGCGTCATTTTGCATAACTTTTATTCCACGTCCACTGTGAGCGCACCACGGGCGCGTGTTGAATTACGCTTCAAAGTGACGGTACGAGCTCCCGCCTGCGTACGTGAGCATCCTACCGATGACGAGACTTTAATGCGAAAACTCCTGAAGCTAGTATTCTTGGAGTGGGACGAGTTCCGAGAAGGTGACTTCGGAAGTACTCTCTCCCATTGTGCAAGTGTTCCTTGGCACAGACTCCGTCCGAAGGGAACAACGTAAACCTGAAGGTGAAAAATAGAAACCAAGGAACGACAACAATAAAAAAAAGGCAACCTAGAACTTGCGAAATATTCGACGAGTTGCTCTTCGACAGGTTGACCCTTTCGACGAGTTGCCTTTTCTGCAAATGGACCTGGGACGTGTTGGCCCACTTGACGAGTTGGCCTCCGATAACTCGACCTTCTACGAATCGGCTTTCGACGAGCTGGCCGGATTCCCATAGGGGCTATGCCCAAGCATGGACTCACGGCAAAGACAACAAGCGAAAGCTGGTTGCTTCAGAACTCGCCCCTGCTGCAGACTCGTACAGTGGGAGCGCCGCGCTTATAGTCTTTACTGTTGATCCGTGCTTTACTAGCACGTCTGATGCCGGTAGCGTGGTATACAGTGCAGATCGCAGGAGTCGCGTCCCTGGCCAGGACAGCGGCGCAGACGCGCAGCGGCAGATGGACGCCCGAGGGCAGCCGATTGTGCATCGACAGAGCTCCACGTCGAGCGACGCGATGCAGACGCGCGCGAACCGGGCCCTCTGGCACTTCTCCAAGCGCTCGCATGAATCATTCGCTGGCGTGCTTCGCAGTAGACGCCGACGAAAGCTGGCAAACAAGGTCCCTGCCGCGGGTTGTGTGTGTGTGTGTGTCCGTGTTCGCGTGCGCGCGTGGATCGCTCGAGGTGAGAGAACTCCGCGGAACAATCTCGACTGAAACAGCACCTCCGACAGGCCGGGGAAAAGTGCGTACTCGGCGCCAGAAAAACACACGCGCCTACGCAGATAAACAAAGGACACATCCCCGGAGCGTCGGCAGAGTGCGAAATCTGTTACGACCTGTCACGCTGCAGTCCGCAGGCGAAAAGGCCCCTCGCCGCTGCATTCTCGCCAACTCCGCCCTTACCCAAAAATATTTCAGGCTGTCTACAGAAATGCTAGGCACATTTTAACGACCCTTTCAACTTCCTATCCAGACTCCACTCACGTCGTATAGACAGTTGTCAACAGATCTTCTACGCACTTGCTTTCAACTTAAGTTTGTAGAGACGATAGAAAAGCTGTAGATTTCTATCACCACGTCTCAATAGACGTTTTCTCAACATTAGTTTATACAATTTTTATGGACTAGACTGGATAGAATAATAAGATGTACTGCGGAGAAGCTATATAACACCCAGCTTGAACCTCCTTGCGGAGGCTGCATTCCCCACTGTGTCAAATGATTCTCGCCTCTTACAATGTGTTATAGTTTGACATACGGTTCACTCACCCTTAGAAACCACATTTCGCATAAATAACTTCCGCGGCGGTTTTCGCTCAAATGATTGCCTTTCAAGTGTAGGGGTATATTTGGCGGTGGTCGGAGCAGTCAAAACATTTGATTTATGAGTGCTCCGTGGCATGTGTATTAGTGATGTCTGGGTAATGCACACGCTAGTGGCGAGTACATGTTTCCATGGATGTTCATGAAAAACCTGAAAGTATAATGTTCAGGATTTTGTTTCCCCTCGAAAAACTAGCCATTTGTTTATAGAAGGGGGATAGAAAAGCCGTTAGAATCTCTGATTTCTAAACAATTTCTGTCCAATCTGTATACACTAAGTTCTATAGAAATTCTGTAGAAAGCGGATTGTAAAGGAGAGCGCGAAACATATACGCAGACATAGAAAACGGTCTCTCAACAGGCAGGTGCGCCTGCCGGCGTTGCCAAAGGGGATGCACGGCAGTGCCGGAAGATGTTCCATCGGCCTAAAAGCGCCGTCTGTCGGTCAACAAAAGTGCGCTCTGGGCATCGACTCCGAAGGCCCTCGGGGGCCTCGCTTCCGAGATCTCCTCTCCGGCATTTCCTTTGGTAAGCCTTCCGAGAATCAATCAATTCCTTGATTCAACAAAGCATCGGCCTCCTAATTGTACAACTGGGGCTATGCGAACACTCCCGAGTCAGGATCTCGAGGCATCGGTGCTTCTTGCCCACGTGGTTCCGGGGCCCTCGGAGAACGCGTCCGCCTTCGCTGCTCTTCTAACTTGCCAACGGAGGCTCGTGATGATGAAACCCGTACACTTACGAAATGCCGCGTTCGCCTTGCCTCCAGCGCGCCTGTACCGATCACTGAGCTACAAGGTCAGCGGTTGCGATAGGCTTTCGGCCGCACGTGAGCGGGCGAAGCCGCCGCGCTTGCGCAAACAGAGATGACACAACTGAAAGGAACGCTCCGACGTGTGTACCGCCACGTAAAACGAGGAAACACAACAAACGGAAGCAAAATGCCTCTCAGGCACGCCGCATCGCGCAGTCTGCGAGCCGTCAACTTTCTTCCCTCCAGGTTACGCAACGCTACTGAGGCCAACAGGTTCTACGGCAATGTCGGAGCCTGGTTTGGGCTTCCTGTTGTCAACCAAACGCTGGAGACAGGCGGCTAGCTGCCAGCTCGCTCAGGCATGCCCCTTTCTGCGCCAAAGCCGAGGTCAACAACGCCGAAACGCTGTCAGTCAGGCTTCTTGAAACCGAGCCAACTTGGGACACGATGGGTCGGATCAAACCGCGCGTGTGGATAAAAAGGGGCAGCACGGGAGAACAGACATCCAGACAAGATCGCGCGAACTTGAACAGCGTAGACACCAAGCTTCACGAGCAATTCATTGCGAGAGTTATTTTTAGCTGCCAGGTGAAAGTCAGAATTCCAAACAAAACCTCGCTAAACAAAACAAATACAAAAAACACATCTTTTTTTTTATTAAACCTGGACAAAAACTAACAGGTCTCTTTATTATTGCAACTGGACGAAAGCTCAAGCTTTTCATTATTACACATAGACTAAAGCTACCCTTTTTTATTAGTATTACACATGAACAAAGGCTCAGCGAGCGAAAATTTGTCTTTACTCGTATAGATCACTATCCTAGTTTATGTCCGTGTGTAGACTCCTAACACTGACTAGAAAAATATGTCAGATTCAACCTTCGTCCTTACAGCTCTTACAAAACGTTAATGTAATGCGAAAAGAGTGGCGGATCTCGACAGAGCCTTTTCACGGCGGCAACCACAACAGCGTGGTTAGCTAGGACCAGGGATGAGCAAAATACTTGTAAAATGTATTTCAATACAAATACAAAATACTTTGACAAAAATGTATTTAACCACAAATTCAATTACGCATTTTAGAAAGGTATATAAATACAAGATACAAATACAACGATGTATACGTGGCAATGGCCTTGTGGCACTTGCGTCAGCTTGGCTGATAACTTGATATGCATCTCAAAAAGATATTTTAACGTAGATTATACAAAACTTAGTAAAAGACAATGTACACTTTGAGACAAAATTCAAAAGGTGACATTCCAGGACAAGCATTTATATATTTCCCCAAACAAATGACGGTTGCATCGAAGCACGCGGGAAATTCTTCTAAATACGATTTCGCAAACAAATTAAAAACTTGTCAACGCTGTCACAGTCCGTGACCTCCAGCGGAAGCTTGTTCCAATTGTCAATGGAGATCGGGAAGAAAGATGGCTTGAAACACCCTGTACAACAGAAGAAGGGCATCAACGACCTACTGTGGACGCCTTTAACCATGCGAGCCGATCTCGGTTTCAAGTATATTTAAATATGTCAATATTAAAAGCGTTGTTTAATAACGAAAACAAGAAAACCATCAGAGTCTGGCAGCGCCTTTCCTCTGTCCAACTTGGTTTGTGCATAGAGAGCCTTCACAGCATCAAGGGTGCCATATTTATTATATACGAAACGTAGTGCTTTTCGTTGAACCATTTCCAGTTTGTTTATGTTTGCTTGAGTTGGAGGGTCCCAGAGAGCTGATGCGTACTCGAACGAACCAAGGTTTTGTATGCGATCAGCTGAGTTGCGCTGGTACAATGCTTTAGGTTACGTTTCAGGAATCAGTTTACCTTGAGCTTTGCGTACAATTGTATACAAGTGAATGTTCCACCGTAGATCGTAAGGAAATAACCTAAAGCTGGCCGCGCAGAGCGAGTCACCGGCTTGAAGTGGTACAATCTTAGCCAGTTTCTATATGCCAGACTCCAGAGAATACGCCGTCGAAAGAGTTGGTAAAGATTACGAGCAGAAGAAACTCGGAGCACCACTCTGCATAGCGTAATAAAAACAATTTAGGAATGCCGTCTGGGCCACGCGTCTTTTTAGTTTGACCAGTTCAAGCATAGGGAGAGAGGAAGGGACAACATGGGTCTAAACATTTATTGTGTTTAATTAACCCACAATTCATTCTTCAAATGGGAACCATGTGCCAAACTTTCAAGGTGTCGCTAAAACTTCTAATTGCCTGTAGCCACAGTTATATCGCTCCAAAGCAAGGAACCACCCCAGCTTGGAATTTATTCGCTGCCATTTCATTTTGCTTTAGCCGGGGTATGAGTGGGAAATTGTATTTCTTCATTGTGAGAGACCGACCCTGCTTGGGCCTGCAGTAACCTGGGGTAACTAAGGAGAACACCCCAGGTTTCACGAGAATCTTAATGACCTTCAAAATGGAGGTCATTATGGGCGAATCAGCTGTGGAGTTGCACTCTGCGCGTGCCCCTTGGCTCCGGCGATCCTCTAAAGACCTTCAGTAGGAAGGCTTTTGAAATGAGCGTGCAACAAGGGGTGGGGTATCACACTCCGATGAGATCATAGCTCTCTTACGTTTAACAAAATCATAATGAGGATGTACACCAGTGGCAGCGAGGACAGTCTAAATTTGACTTGGATACGTTCGTTAACAATCGCGACTGCCATACAGAACTGAACATAAGTATTAGCTTATTGTAAACTCTGCCGAGGAATGACACACAGAACTCACCCTATCATGACGAGTGTAGTTAGCGTGCCTTAGTCATTCGTCCGCTGAGCCACCGAAAGTTAGAAGACGTAAGAATCCGTTCACAGGGTTTCGAAGTAAAGCTTACCCTCAACATATCGAGCAAATCACGCAAACAAGCCCAGCCGCGGCGGAAAACGAATATGACGCTCGTCTTCCATCCCATCGACAGAATCCGAAAGCTCAGCAACCCGAACGAACCAGGCCGGCTCATTTCCTTTACCCGAACAACAATAACAAATCAAATTGCGAGAAGCGAACTTGACTTCAAACTTCGAGAAGCAAAATCATTTCGAAACGAAATTGCTCGGAGCGAGATCAAACTGCGAGAATCACAAAATCCTCTTCCCCAGCTACCAAGTGGAGCCAACATGCGAGACAAGGTGTCACGCGTGTTCGTGCATGCTTTGTTTACGAGCGCACTGCTGTCCCTTTGCGCAACTCCAGTCGGCGAGCCATCCGATGCACGATGCGGTCGAAATCGGCCGAGAAAGTGGCACACGGCCGGTTTCCCGGGCAGCGACGCGTCCATCGAGGAAGTCCAACCACGAGGCAGGGCGCGCAGATGGAGGACAGCCGAGAGACAGCTGGAACAAGTGGAGGAAGCCCTCGGACGGCCGCGAGACCGGCAGGGTGGCTTCTCCCAGTTTCTCCGATAACCTCACAAAGGCGGCGCGCGTACAGCCGGCGCAGCAAATGGGGCGCGCATCAGAAAGCAGCCAAAGACGAACTGACGAGGGGAAATGCACGCTCCATCAGCGCGCCTGACGTAACAAAGGCGGCTGACGGAACGCGGTTGAACCCGGCCCAGCGTGTCGCGCCGCGGCATCCCCCGTGAGGCCCGCTCTTCGTCTCGCGCAAAACACCTCTCCATCAACAGCCCATCGACCGCACGTGGTAGGGAACACCTCGGGAAACGGCGAGTTTCTCGCCGCAACCATTGCCCGCTCGTTTGCGGTGGGCAACGAAAGCCTAGTGAATTTCATGCCTTGGTGGGGGCGGGGGTGAACATTTCACACTACATAGTCGACATATTTTGCATGAGGTCGAATTTCGGTATCTCTTTGTTGGAGTGATCACATAGGTCAAAAGTGCTTAGTGGCTTTAAGTTGGATTGCCTTCGCGTCTGAACGAGCCCCAATGGCAGTTTCACTCGCACATGTTCTGTACTGAGGTGGTATAGGCTCATAAGACCCCACCCTCTTTCCAGTCCGATCGGGTTACGAACCACGATGAGTGAGCCTCTGAAATGCTCGCAAGTGACGACAACGTACTCGAGTGAAGGTCGAGCCCGCATCTGGTAGCCTGACTCTCCGCCAGAGCAGTGGTACGGACAGTCAATCAGCGGTCACGTCATTTCCTTCAGGCTACACAAAGAGCCAGGCATCGGGATGTAGAAAAATATATAAACAACGTCGTCAAGGCCAAACTAGAGATTTGCCGTAATTAACGTATTGCCTGCTGCAAACTCGTGGACTGGCCACTTGTTTTCAGAATACAGATGGAATACATATTGGCAGGTCTAGCGCTGTCGCTGTACTCAGTCCCAATTTTAGACTTGAATTTTATTGGTGTAATCAGGATCGTGCAGCAATTCGATCTCACAATCATCACTCTGCACACAAACCCCCCAAAAAAGGGAGTATACGACAAACCGTGAAAGCGTTGTATCGCTAATGTTCTAGACGGATTTCAGTTCAACAACAATTCAGGGACATATTTCGCGCGGCTTTCTTCGAAAACCGACAGTGCAAACACAATTACGCGTAGGTCACGCCTAAAAAATATAAGAAGAATAAACTGGGTTAGACGGACATTTGCGGTTTTTAAATGTAACACGCGCACTATGTTTTCGAAATAAAAGAGTGATGATGATTAACGAAAATACAGTCAGCGAGCGGGCGAGCTGGTGAAAGTTTACCATAATGACTAACCCGACTGAGGACCCAGTCTGGGGTTAAAGTTATCATGGTGAAAAGATGTTTAGCAGCCAGCCATCGAGGAACAGCCGGGCCATGTAGAGACCTTTCAACCTTGAGGAACGAGAAAGCGATAGAGTGCATCGCGCTCGCTCCTCTTGGCAGAGCGGACGGTGGATTTGTCAGCACTTTCGACGCGATTGCGAAAGCCTGCTTTCTGGAAAGGGTGGTTACGCTTGTCCGCGAATCGCCGACGAATTCGCCGTACCATACGCGCGAAACATCACTTGATACGCGACAAAGCTATGGACCCCAACGGATAAAGTGTAAATAAACGCACGATGGCGAGCGCTATAAAATGTCGGATTAGTTGGATGTGGTCCAACACCTCGTACAGGCGATCGGGACGCCTCAGTATTCATACAGTAAAAATTTTAAGACACGAAATTATCGCTCTCATTCATGGACTGTGGCCGTACGCGTGCGTGTAAAGCTGCCAGGTGTTGTCTGCCGTCGAGGCCGAATCCGTCCTGGTCTTGCATCATTACGCAAACAGGAAATATCCCTCGGCGAGCTCTCGCACTGCTTTTGTGCTCCGGGTTAAGGAAAACGGGGAAGTTACCTGAGAGACAGAAATACCTCGCAGAAGGAGGGTGAGACCGAGAAGGCGCTTACGGGAATGACTGACTGCAAGACACGATAGGTGCGGAGCGCTGCGTGATGGCAGGAAATAAGGCGCACGCCCTCCTTCCTGCGCGTTTCTCGTCGACGACGCAGGCCTCTCGCTTTTCTTTTCTCGCACGAATAAATTAGCGCCGTTCTATGAAGGACGAGGCCACTAGCAGCTCGTGACCCGCTTCGAGGCTCACCCCAGCTAAGAGGAAAGGGAACGTCGAGAGTACGCGGCCGCTGACGACAGTTTAGAGCGCACACGGTCGAGAACTGGCCACACGCCGAGTTTCAAAATAGCCCACACGTGCCGGAAGCTCTTCTGCCCTTGATAGGTTAAGAAACACCATAGAGCAGCCAGGAGGAGAAAAGCGACCACCGCACCCCATCATTCTAACCCGTTAGGCCCCAAACATATAAGCGGCAAAAACCGCCGTCGCACGGCGGTTACCACAGCAACAGCCGCTGACACTGTTACGTGGCCCCATATGCTGCGCCGCCACGTCAGGGCGTCAGCGGCGGTTGCTACGGTAACCACCGCGCGACGACAATTTTCGTGGCTCGCTCGTGGGTTCAGGGCGCGCAGACAGTCGCGCGAGGCAGAGCGAGTAAGGGCAGCCGAGCAACTCTCCCAGGGAAACAGGATCGCGCGCGGCCGTCCCAAGCGACGTTTCCTGACACAAGACCTGGCTATTGTTCCCATAGAGAACAATGAACGCCGGATGCACGCCAGGTACCGACAGCTCTAGCCAACTGTGAAACTGGATATAAGCGGCAGGGGACTCATCCGTTCATGTAGGTCCTCGTACCGGGAAATCGCTGCGTCCACATAACCGGGATTCGGAGACTGGATGCTCTAAACTTCGTCGCTTCTGCTTGGACGGGAGTTCTCTCAAGGTCACCCTCGCTTTCACCGTCCCCTTCAATTTTAAAGGAACGCGGTATTAGAAAAGCACTTCTAAATTACATTCTCCCCTTAAAAAATACCTTTTCCTTTAATAACAAAAAAAATCATAGTAAAAAAAAAAACGCGCGCGTTTGTTTTTAGATTATTCATGACACAGCTAAAGGCAGAATAAACGTTTATCAAAGGGACACTACGGCATTTATGCTCGCCGAGTTTTCTATTAAACATGACCCATATAAGAGCCTAACTGCCCAGAACAAAATTTTCCGGCTTGAAATTCGTTTTCTTTCTGCCCGCTCACTCTCAATCTCGTTTCCATGGTTCGACGTTCCCATGGTCATATGACGTGCCTCAAAGCTTATGTTTGACTGAAGTATATGTCACAGAGCGAATGCCCTGTCGGTGTCATATGCTAAGACAACACGCCACGTTTCGATATTAAAAAATTAAAAAATATAATATTAACCCTTTTTTTTTTCTTTTTGTGGCCTTCAAAAAAACTGCAAATACGTTGGTCAAAAAAAAATGTTACATAGATCACAGTAGGTACATGTGTACACGTCATCCTCAATATGGCGACGTACCGCGGGCTGGACGACGACATGGCGGCGCACTACGGACCAACGTTGCGACAGACGTAGGGCCGCTACTCCGGAACTGTCGTTCGTGGTACCGGCCAATCGATCTTCAAGCGCAGAACATCGAGCAAAAGGGATACAAATGCGAAACAGCCGCACGACAAACGGTTCACGCAAGTTTGTCGTCGTCGTCGTCGTCTCTTCATAATCCAAAAAAGCGAAGGAAAAAAAAACGAAAAAAAAAAACGCGGTCGTGTGTAGCTACGCAACTTCCGGCCATGATCTTCCGTGCTCTTGTTTCAATTTCGAGCAGATTTTTTTTCTTCTTGGTTTATTAAAAATAGACGTATTTCGACTAACAAAAAAAATATTGGGGGGGGGGGGTGCCAGTGTTGGGGGGATCGGTCTAGCGAACACCAGTCCGCGTGGTCTAGCGAACACCAGCTCGGAGCACATGGAGCGAAAGCTCGTGCTGCAGAACCCAGGGATCCTGGGTTCAATCCCCACCCCTGCCGTTTCGATCTGGATGAGCATCGTACCGGCGTGCGGTCGTGTATCACTACTGCGTGCTGCACGTTAAAGACCCCAGGCTAGCGGTTGTACTGCACTGGCTAAATTGCTCATCTACAGCTGGGAGACTCGTTGCCCGTTGAGGTAGACCAAGTTCTAGGCTGTATAAACATACACACAACCCAATTTTTTTTCTCTCATGCATTGTTAAGGTTAGGTTATTCCCGTAATCCCAGCAATTGGGCACGCACGAGCCACTACCCGAATGCATGTCGAGGTACTGATTGTCGCGAACCATAATTGAATGCCTACGCAGTCTTCGTGTCCACTGTATGAGCCGCATTCAAATATTGTTACAGCGGGGATCGCACAGCTTGATGACGCACTCCTGGGGATCGCATTGTTGTCGTTGTCCCCAGAGCTTCGTCATGAAGTTTTGCGAAAGAGAGACTGAAAGAAAAGGTCCGCTTTATCCTTGGAATTCCGCCGCGACGAAGACGCTTCTTGGTCAGTGGCGTTGCGTTCGAGTATTCTTGGGTCCCACTAGTGCCAGGAAGCTGGTGTAAAGTGAGAAACATTCCAACCCAATATCGTTCCACAGCCCCTCTAAACATCCAGACTTCCTTCCTTGGTCATCGAGAGTTGTCGCTCTCACACTGCCAATGTCGCTCATAAACTAAAAGGGACAACGATTTTCAGGAGGGCCCCGGTTTGAGTGCCACGAGCGGAGGATCAGCCCGTGGAGGAACCGCCACTTGCCCCCTCAAGTAGATGGGTGATCGAGATCCCGTCGTCCACGGAGCAGCTGGCACTAACTGAGCGAAAAGCGTTGACCGCTGCACAGAGGCTCGAGTGCACTGAGCAAAAGATCCCTTGGGAGTTCTGCATAGCTTGGGTTGTCACAACAGGAACCGCTTTATCTTAGACAATATTTTAACGCTGCATGGGGACAGCACGAACACACATCTTCAAACACAGCTGACGTTTACCCCACGACCTTAAATAGGTACGTACACAAAGAAGGGAATCCGAAAGACCGAATCTCGGTGCGTTTCAAGAGCGCTCCTTCGACCCTAAGATAGAAAGAAAAAGACAAAAACAAAAATGGCTTGGTTACGCTGTCGGTCGCCCGGCACACTCGCGCCGTTCCGGCCTCATTCGATGAACGGGAAACTTTCGGGCGCGGAAACTACTTGGCGGAAACTCTGGCGCCTCCAGACTTGCCTGACAACCTGGGTTCGTCCCACAATTATGCCGGGCCGCGCCGCAATGCCGACAAGAAGAGACGCTCCAAAGCCGCGACGTGAAGCAGCGGCGGATCCAAAAAACCGGTTCCTGGCAGACGGCGCCATGCCACCACAAAAGAAGTGACGGGACGTCTTGATCGGCGGGCCAGCCAGGCACACTCCCTCGCGCAGAATAGGGGCCGCCCGAAATTAGCCCCGGATCCCCCACATTAAAAAGCATTTTCTTTTCATATTAAAATGAATCTCGGCCGCTCTTCGGAGCACGAGCAAAGATGGTCGTGAGAGAGCCCCAAGGAAGAAGATAGGGTCTCCTTCTTCGAAGCAGCTGGGAGACGGCCGCGCAGTTCTGCCAGCCCTGCCACCCGCCCCGTGATTGATTATGCGCCCGTCGTCCACTGCTTCTGCCCGACCAGGGCGTTCAAACCGAAAACTCGTTGGAGAGGTTGGACGCCGCTCCTCTCCGAAGGGCCTGGCGAGCGAAACAGTGCATGCCCAGCTTGCGTCCCCTCTTTCGCTCCATCGAGTACAAGGAGACGTCTCGGACGGTTCGGTTCTCCCCGATGGAACAAAGACAAGCACCAAACGGCGGTCCGCCGTCGTGACGCTCACGGCGGACATATTAGTCGGTTGTGACCTGTGAAGTCGTTCTTAGCCTGGGGCCTCGCCCCAACAAACCGACAAACGACGAACGCTGCTGTTAGTAAACTCGTCAAATGCCTCAGAAACTGGCCGCGAAACGACGTGCAAAAATCGGTACCGTGGAAGATTGCTTCGATCGTCAAAAAAACGTTTGTTCGCTGTGCAAAATGTGTATTTTGTGAAGCAAACACCAGCTGTACAGCCGGGGATCAAAATCACTTTGGCTGTGTCTGTCGGGAATCCTGTCTAACAGACCACGAGGCTCGAGTTAATCGGATCCCGTGAAAGCGGAACGGAAAGCGGACATTTGTAAAAACAAAGTTATTCTCCTTCCTAAGTACGACTAATTTTCCACTCAATCCGGTGAATGAAGATACTTGTACGTGTATTTAAGATCAGTTATTCGTCACAAGTTTCGGAACTTATCTCGATCTGATTCAAAGGTTAGAGACAATTTTGGGAAAGTTTCAACGACAAGATGGCTGCCAATGAAGCTCTGAATACAGGGAGATGAATGGCGTCGGTTACTGGGAATGGGCCCCATTTTCTCATTAAATATTTTCGCAAAAATCGCCCAAAACTTTTGAATTACATAACGATAAATCGTGAAATATGGGCATCTGAGCCCAACCGTTAGCGCTACATTTGACCGGAGACAGAGTTCTGCGACTCGTAGTCTATTTATGCGGCGAGAAAAACACGGTTCTCTCTTTGCGCAAGACGTACGCAATTTTTTTCCCCTTCCAGATTCTAACGAGAATAGCTTTTGAAACCAAAGCCGCCATCGGTCACAGAATGAAATTACGACCTACAACCTTGTTTCCTTTTTTCTGTTTAAGTAGTGACACAGAAATGAACAAAACATATTCGGACGCACATCACAACAGACTTCGTCGAGAGATAAGCGAGGTCAAAACTAATTTCTCGCTCATCTCTCGACGACAATGAACCGACCGATTATCATATACAGAGACTATTATCTGCAAACGGAGGTACCGCTGCGGCGGAACAGGGGCATCCTCGTTGCAGCCCGGCTCTCCGACTCCAATACGCTTCACGAAACTTCTCGTGGAAGCTAATGCACTGCTCGCGTGTACACGCGCAACTCAATCTTCCCTGCACCAGAACGGGGGAGGGAGGGGGGAGGGGGGATGTATCCCCCTATTTTACGTTATTCCGACTTTTTCCTCTCCGAAAAAAAAAAAAGAAAAAAAGAAATCAAGCTTACGAGTTACCCATTCATTCTCGCAGTAGACACCAGCGTCCATCGGAAACGCAGGGAACGCGAGGAGCCGGTAAGAGCCGAACCCCCCCCAGCCTGGCAAACGAGACAGGTTTGACCCGTCTTCACTCGCCCCACCTGCTTGCTTATTCCAGCAGCGAGCGGCACACGGCTGGCTAGTCTAGCCGACGACCGTCCCAGCTCTCGGGCAAAGCGCCAAAGCGGCTGCCGACCTATTTGCCCGGGGAGACGTCCCACCAAAGCAAGCCCCGTCAAGTGGCAGCGTTCGAAACTTGGTGCCGGACTTGCCCCGTTCACCACCCTTCCGAGTTCCACTCGTTGCGCAAATATCTGGTTGTCCCCGAACGTTTCAGAACACTACGTTGTCATAGCTACTCCAAGAAATCTGGCGCGCTTCCTTTCCAAGAAAGCG
Source organism: Ixodes ricinus (assembly GCA_037355805.1). Taxonomy (NCBI): domain Eukaryota; kingdom Metazoa; phylum Arthropoda; class Arachnida; order Ixodida; family Ixodidae; genus Ixodes; species Ixodes ricinus. The sequence goes on along the minus strand of JAZHYW010011507.1, from coordinate 363,091 downwards.
GTGGCGTAGGCGAGGGGTCAACCCCCCTACCCCCTTTAAAAAATAAAAGAATATATATATATAACTTTTTTTTTCTTTTTTTGTTTTTTAGTAAAGGAAGACAAATCCTGAATGACCACCGATCTGTTCCAGCCAGCCGGGGGCTGGGGACGGCCTGTGTGCGTAGCCACGAATTGCACAGTACATCTACTACTAAACGCAAAGATGGGAACAAAACCGCCCCCCCCCCCCCCCCCCCGAAAATAATTCCTGGCTACGCCACTGCCGCAAAGCATTCTATAGTGTCGCCTACTGCGCCCAACCAGATTTGCGCAAAACTTCTGATATATCTAGGTTACAGTTACTTGACCTGGAATGTATAACAATGTTACAAATACAAATTAACTTTTTTTTCTTGCCAAAAAATAGCGAAAACTAATCGATTAATACCTAGAAAAACAAAAAAATTGCCTTTCCTAATTTGGTCTGGCCTCTAACAGTAATTGTCGTCAATACTGCAATTGCAATACGACCCATAAAACCAACAATTAGAAATGTAATTACGGTAACACATTCTAGTTACTTGGCGTTATGATCATGACGGTTATCTTTCCACCTAATGTTCGCCGAACCCCATATACACACAATGAAGACGGCATCCGTTCTTGTAAAAATATGTTTCCACAAAAAAAAAAATATTGTTGGATTTATACATACGAGTATAGTATCTAAAATTCTAAACAGTCGTATTTTCTAAAAATGTATCCAGTCACATGTACTCACAAAAGTAACGAAATTTACGTTCCAATTACTTTTAAAATACGGAAAAAGGATATTGACAAAGTTTCGTTTTGATTCGGCACTCAGCTGGCCGGGTTTGAAGCGCAGAAAAGGGAAATTGTTGAATGTTTAGGCAGTGAGAGATCAGTCGAGGTACACCGCGACACTGGTTTACGCTCTTGACGAGCAACAGAGCCAGTTTGGAATGACTGCTGACGTCTTTTACGAGCGTCGCGCGGCAATGATTTCACGAACGGCACGACCCTCCTCCAGATTGAAACGGGCAGGGCGAGTTTAATAGCACAGCTGTTGAGACCAAATCAGAATGCATCTTCGTATGCGTCAACAGAGTACCTGAACAAGGTTACAAGTTACTAAAAGAAACACCGAATAAATAAAGCTCAAAAGGACACACTTCGTTTGTCCTCCCTTTGGGTTTTATACATATAATCAGTATGTTGGACCAACCAGCACTAAAAGAAGGCAGTTTAGTTGTAAAAGTTAATTTTAACTTGTGAAATATTTGGTTACTGAAATTAATATTATTTACCCGTTACTTACTTCACAGCTCTGTGCGTCCGTTGCACCTCCTGCGAAGAGGTAAATGGAACAGAGAGACTGAGTAAATACTGCCAATTTAGCCCCCCCCCCCAACTAAACAAACAAAAAAAATAAGTGCACAAGCTGATTCATAGATGAAAAAAAGATCACGCGTACGCAATACTCATTCTTTAAAAAAAGGAAAAAGGTCACTCGCCAGACACAAAAGTAAGACTGACGAGCGGAAATAAGCTCGAAACACTTACGCAATACTACTTTCTTGATGTTGACGCGCATCTGTGAAAAAGCAATCGCAGACAAGGAAGTAAAAAAACACGAACACAAAGGCCTCGCGCCATTGTAAGAATTGTCTGCAACGCAGCTGGCGGAATGACAGGTATGGAAGAAGAAAAACAAGAGTGGCGAAACCTTGCACGAACACAATAAACGTGCGACGGAATAGAAGAAAACTTGGTCGTGCCGGCCCGAGCAATTTCCAAGACATAGACGCTGTTTACGAGCAGTGTAAAAACATGCGTCTGAAGATCTTGGTCCTACTTCGGCCACGCTGATGTCAGGCTGCCTTTTTACGGGGAAAGCCGAAATTTCGGTCTACAGCATTCGCCCTGCTGAAGTGGACAGAGGCGGGAGGAGAGCTTCCCTGAACTCCCTAACCTAAATAGGCGGCACCTTGACACTGGTTAACAATGTTTTCCCCTTCCAAACTTGTATAGACCAACACGCGGCCCTGACGCCATGCAGTTGCGGTGGCGCTGTTGACGGCACTGCGCATGCGCAGAAGCTTCAAGCGAATTCGGTTTGTGCGCACGCGCAGTGCCCACCCCTGGTGTGAGCAAACGCCGGCTTGTTTGGAAACAACGTGTCAAGCTATAATACGCCGCCATTTTTTTATTTTATTTTTTTATTTTGCGTTTGCGTTTACGTTATGTTGAATATTGAGCGCCTCTTCGCGTACATCAGGTTCTGCTGCCATGCTGGGTTGTGGCGAAAGCCGACCTGGTGGCGCCGCTGTAGGTTCTGCGGTCGTGCTGGATTGGGGAAAGCTGTGCTTGGGGTAGTTGCTGGTGCGTCTTATGGTGACGTCATGTACCGCGGACGCCTGTTAACGGCCTTTTTTATCAATATTTACAAACAAACACGGTGAACATCTTTTTTCTTTTTTCTTTTTTTTTTTTTTTGGCCCGGGATTATGGCATTTATTACAGTGCTATAGCGATGGAAACAGCAGTGGCAGCAATCAGGAAGTATTGATTCTGCGCTTCACTTGAAGCTTTCGTGGTTGACACAAACGCAGATGCATCCAATTTTTTTTTTTTTTCTTGTTCCGGCGCGCGCCAGAGGTAAATATATGTGCATAACAGAGGGACGCCGCAAATAAAACACGAGATGGGGCTCCCAAGGTCTTCACGGCGTGGGACACGCATTTCTGTAATGCCGCGGCTCTTTTGAATAGGAACAAATATTATTATTACTACCACTATCAAACTAAAGGGAACGAAATAGAGACAGCTTCGGCTTGCTCGCACGGGCTTTATTGATGGTTTTATTTTATTAGGCCGTATGTTTATAAAGGATTTATTCGAAGATGGCGAATCGCCCCGTGTGTCACTTTTCCACAATTGCAAAGAGCTGCGTCGACGTGAACCTGCAGCGAACGCGAGTCGATCAGTAGTCCAGTCGGCTTGAAACCTATGCACGAGCTTGCTCCGGTATTAGAAATTCAGCTTCTACTTATAATTAAAGGTAAATCGGTGGAAATATGCGTTTTAGTCGCTCTACAAAGACGCATGTTGTATACTTATTCACATAACAAATGACACCCATGAGTGTCACGGCAGTTAACTTAATTGACCGGTTCTCTGCATTATTGCAGGAAATCGCGATCCAGAAAAACTCATAAAACTAACATTGACACTAATTCCACCACTGCCCGGTTGTCTGAATAACTCTTCAACTACTAAGCGATATATAATCATCAAGTCATGTCAACACTGTGCCAGGATCAAGATAGAAACGTTAAGGTTAAATGTAGCGCCCTAATTTTCAAAATTAAGCCAGACAAATTCTATATGGCCAAAGAGAGCCCTCAATATCATAAAAATCCCGGTTTTAACGTGTTTTTTGTTTTGTTTGTTAAGAAAGCGGGCAATATCTCCCCTGAAGAGTCATAAAAATTCAAATATGTAACTTAGTCAGACGGATAGAGAGGAGAGAGGAATGTGGAGCGTGTTTTGAGTCGCGCTGGATGTTTACTTATGAACTTTCCTGAGCTCGGCAGCCAAGCCAAATTTAGCCGGGATTCATAAATGTATTCAGATCGGCTTGGCTGAGACGGTGTTCACGCATTAGAATGACGCCGACCTGACTTTGCTGAAGGAGAAAATGCAAGCTGTACCAGTCGTGCGGTCAACCACACGATGCGTGGGCGAGACAAAACGGACAAATGGTTACTGCTGAGTGTTGCTGCGGGGTAGAAACGGTAGAACTCGGTGCGCATTCCTTTCAAGAACTGTTGCGAGCACGGTTGATAGGATGGTGATGGGCAAAAAAATTTCGATTCTAACGCAACCTACTGAGCCCGGAGTTCCTGATCACGTAAGAGGCGATAAAGCCTAAGAACTTTCAAGCCGCTCTCGCCTTGGCGGCTCTCGCGGTGACGAAAGCTCCTGACAGACTATTTGACGATTTCGGTTGTTATTCCTACGGTACATATTAGAGCAATGGTGCCCCAATAATCATTAACATCAAATATTAAAAAAAAAGGAAACTTGGCAAACACACACGTGCATTCAGCGGGCTCATCCGGGTCCTTTTCCGGTTTACCCCGAGCGAAGCGAGGAGGAAAGGCGCGGCAGCTCTTCCCCACCTCTCTCGGAATCGTTAGCCGCCTCGCAGAAACAGGAAACACATAGCGCTAGCACGGTGGTACTACATTTAAAGTATTGGCACAGCTACGATGTAGAATCCAGACCCCGTACCAATCTTCCAACTTGAAAACACAATTTTACTACAGGAAAAAGAGGAGCAGTACAGAAATGAGGTCCGCGCTCTGACACTGAGGCTGAGCATGTTCAGAAGCGTCATACTCGGGGCTACATGTTTTCCGCTTCGTCACATGGCCGTGCCAGATAGAAGCGATTGACGCCTCCCGAGAGCATTGCGGGAAAGCTGACACTCCAGATTTTTCTGAGTGGCCGAAGGCGCTTGGAGGAAGCAGTGGCAAATGACGACGATGGCGCTAGCTGCAGATGTAACAGAGTAAGTTGGGCGTAGCGTCAGCAACACGAACACCCCTCTGGATGCCCTAAAACGAGCCCTGGCTTTATTGGTTGGCCGTTGCCCCCCTGGGTGATAAGAAAGGTGTGTTGAAAGCTCTCTCAGAGACGTGTACCTCTCTCATTATTACGCAAGAAAACAGCGCAATCAACATTCCGGAAGACAGTCCAATTAGCGAGTACCTCATGATTAAAATATGCAGTGCAGTGAGCGAGTCTCCGAGCGTCACCGCTCATGCACGCGGCATTTCTGCACCGCGGTTCCACGCAGAGGACTTCCGGAGCTGCTCTTATCTGGGAGCTTTAGACCCACGCTCCCCGACCTTATCAAGGCGAGACGCCCCGATCTTGAAATCTTGACTCCTCGGGCGCGGCGGCGTTTGCGCAAACCGGCCCTCGCTCAGCGCACATCGGCGGTATTAGGGAGTTTTCGTAGATCGTTTTGGCCGTCTCGCAACGCTCTCCGCAACCCGCTACGATACCCGTGAACTCTACAGTCAAAGCCATCGGCGCGCAGGCGAAGTAGCGGCTTCTTCGTTGCGGAGGGTTTAGCGGAGAGGGAAACGCGGTCTACGAAAACTCCCTACTAAGGACGATTCACACACTTGCGTCGAGTCCGACCAAGTGCAACTGCAACGGCTTGCGGCGTACGGGTTGCTATGGCGACACTTACGACGAGCCAATTGGGAGGCGCAGTTCTGCACGACGAGATGCAGCGCAACGCTGGTCGACTCAAATGTGGGAACCGGCCTTTAGGAAGTTTTCGTACATCGTTCTTCCGTCCCGCAACACTCTCCGCAACCTGCTACGAGATCCGGAACCCTGCAGTCAAGGCCAGCGGCGCGTGCGCAGAGGCGTCTTCATTGCGGAAAGCGTAGCGTTACAAGAAAAACGGTCTACGAAAACTGATGATAATGCAATTAATGCAAAGGTGCAACCGTTATTCTTGACCAGCTCGCTTGCACCTTTGGATTCATCGCAGTATCATCATAACCTTAGAATGCAGGCCGTTCATCCTCGTTGCTGTTAGACTGGCGGCAGATGTTAAAAGTTAAAACCCGTTTACTCTGCTGACGTCTAACCCATGGTTAGCTCAGTTGGTAGGGCGCTCCACCGGAAATGGAGAGGTCCTGGTTCGATACCAGGAGCAGGCGGATTTTTTCAGTCGCGCACTAGTCACCAAGCTGCATTTGGAAATTTGTGTTTGTCATTTGTTCCCCTTCTCCAGAGATTATTATCGTCATTCTACACAAGCTCCCTATGCGCCAAACCCGTACGCGTTTTTGTCGGCCCACATCCAACACCACCCAACACACGTTCCCATTCCTCATCGCGTCACAGATACGGAGTTACGTAGAAGAAAAGCTGGAACGCAACAGCGTAGAGAGCAATAAAAAGAACGACAAAGCGAGGGGCATTATAATCGCGATGAGCCTTCCCGAGTGAATGGGCGCTATTCTTGGCGCGTCACCGAAAGAAAAACTCGTTCTTGACACCTTTGCGAGAGAGAGGGAAGGGGAAAAAGATGTCTCGCGCAGACGTTCACCGCGGCGCGTCAGGTACATTTATTATGCGACGCCTGGCCGCCCGCGACTGACTTGGACGACGTGGACGTCTGCGAAGAAACGCCATGCTCGCGTGGGCTCTCCCGTAAACGCTCGGACATATATGCTACTCTCGCCGGACTCACCGCAAACATCACTTCCACATAACATAAAATGTAGCGGAGCCATAGCATTGCTAAAGCATCCCTGCGCGTCTGCTTCCCAGCAAGAGCGCGCCGAGAGATCCCTGCAAGTTCGTCTGCTCTTTGCGCACCTCGTGTGTTTGCTTCCCCCCCCCCCCCTCAACCAGATGGCGGCGCGCGCTTGGCTGCCTCGTCATTACGCGTTCTCTATGGTGCCCTTTGATTGGCGTGCTTTTCCTTACGTTCCGATGCGCGAAAGACGAATTTTAGAACACTTGCTCGCCTAAAGCGTTCGAAGAGTGCAGTGGAGACAAAGGCTACTAGCTTTAGGGGCGCTACCCACGAATCATTGCAACCAGTCGGCGTTCTGACGTTCCCTCTCCGCCTCCTCCTCTCCCTTACTTTCTCGCAGCAAAGATTTGAGTCGGGCTGAGAGCCACATCACGCCTCCACACCGAGTCAAACAGACGACGAGGGCAGTTGTGTCAGCACCAAGCTTTAAACGTGCACAGCATTCGTCAATGTCGATGTTTTGATCAGACAATACGGAAAAAAAAAAAAAAACAGTTGTCTGGGGGACGTCACAAAAGGCATAGATATACCTGACGAGACGACAGCCCCCCCCCCCCTCCTTCCCCCAAAATCACATCACTCAACAAAACGGGCAATATAATCAGTGTTGTAGAGTCGTAAATTTCGTCATCACATTAATAACATAAAAAGCAATGCAGAGATTCGCAGTCAATCTTACCGCGTTCCATCACGCGATAGGAAAATATCGTTTATTATCCCCCCCCCCTTTTTTTTTACAAGACAGTCACACATAAAATGATTAAAAAAGATCACCTTGTGTAAATTTTAATGTGTCGTCAGCGAAAGAAAGTACACATTCATGTTCTTCCTAAAAATTTGCACTGACACGCTTCCTTCAATGATGGTCAAGATATGAGGGTGATCATTTAAAAGGTCGGGTATTTGCTATTTTCGTTTCTGCATGTTTGTGCGTATTTTTTTTTCTTTTGTTTAGCTGGTATTCCGAAAAGTGTATGGATGATCTTTGAAAAGATATTTTTTGGAAGAAAGTAGTCGGTTCAAACTTGATTTATAAATGACTAGGGCCAATTTCTTTTTGATAACACTTTGAATCGTTAATATCTGTTCTTTTTATTTAAAAAAAAAAAGTGCCGCAAATTGACTTACGAACGGAGCATTTTCGACTAAACGAAGAACCCTTCTTGGAGTATGTGCAGGTAATCTATTGGTTTTTGTGGTAGTTCCCCATTCGAGAAGGCAATAACTTAGGAAGGAATGAACTAACGTGTAATAGAAGTTATAGAACTGTTTTATTTTTTTTTTATATGTAATAAGGCAGTACACGTTTATATCTATAGGTGGCTCCTATCGATCGTGAGATATCCGTTTGTTCTCACTCTGTCGATATGAAAAAACCGACTCTTTTCATGAAATGATACCCCGACGAATCTATGTGATTTTACACGTTCAATAATTTCACGTTGAAATTGAATTTGAATTTCCCGTTGAATATTTGTTACGTGAACAAAAAATAATATGCTTTCTTTTTCATATTTAATTCTAGTTTGTTTGCACTGAGCCAAAATTATAGGTTTACCATGACAATAAATTGGTTTGTCGCTGAAGCGTTTAAGTGTTTTCCAGCAAAAAAAAAAGAAAATGTTCCTGTCATTCGCATATAGAACTATATCCGGTGTAAGGGGCATGTTTACAATGCCATTTATCTGTATTAAAAATAAAAGCGAGCCTAGAATGGACCTTTGCCGGACGGACATCAAGGTTAGACTTTGCTTGAGTAATATCTGACACTGTGATAACGGCTTGATATATTCACAAAATTCTCGCAATGTGCCTATAGCATCCTATTCCCGTCCAGGCTGATAGTTTTTTTTTTCTCCATATGTTCTTTAAAGGGGTATTCGGGAGATTTCTTCATGGTCACCGATTTGCCTTAAAATTCGCTAATCAACATCGCTGAAATAGTTTCCGAAATATGAGGTTAAAATATAATTTCTCTTTTTTTTTTTTTGCGAAATTATTAAACTTACAATTTTAATTCTCACTTTTTTTTTTTTAACTGAAAGTTTTAAGTGGCAAGCCTGCCTGCCACTGACGTCACGGCACTGAAAAGTGCGGGTATATTTGAATGTTGGTTTTTGCATCACTTTTATTTGCCGATTTCACAATAAATTTTATGAATGTCGCGATACTAAATAGCCTACCGGAAGGGGTAAACACCTTGGATTCAGAAAATTTAGTTAGTTAGTGTAGCTAAAAAAATCGCCGAAGTCCAGACTCAGCCCACGCCACGAGGTAATGGGACTAATAAAGCAGCATCAAAAACGCAAGTCACTGGACCTTTTCTGTTTATGATTGGTTCAGCGATGATAGAACACGCACAGAAACATGACGAACACCATGACGGTGCCCTTTCGTCTATTTCCCCTTCTACATGGTCATATTATTTTACTCTACGGATCAATCAGACCAAGCTCTTCCCTGATTATGTCGGATAAGAACACGTACAAGAACGGTTTTCAACAGTTGTTTTCGTTGCGACAAGAAGGACCATGTGTTGGCCCAGAGCGACCGCGACAAATCTCGCAATTACAGTGGACAAACTGCCCGAGGTAAATGAGACGTAAAAACAAGACGACACTGCGAGAACGTTGCTGTCACTTGAAGTTTTCCGATGAGGAATCGTCCAATCTTACAATAGTCCAATCGCGCGTTTCTTATTTTGCTGTCATTTCCAAAGATATAATCAACTCCCCGAGATTGTTACGAGCTGAAAACTGGCCCGTGCACTTCATTTCCCGGAAAACGCACTCTCAATTCAAGCGACAATGGAAACGACTCTAACGTCCTTTTGCTGGTGCCGCGCTACGGCAGAATAGTCGCCTCGAACTTGTTTCCCAAGAGCGGTATCGCGGTAATCAGCTGTAATCAGCTGCGCACAAGACAGGTTGTGCATCCCATTTGGGTCGCAGAAAAGTCTTTAGCGCGCGCCCTCAATGGAGAAAAAGGCACTCCATTGGCGACAGCCCCTCCTATAGACGCTTTGCAGCAGCTGTGCATGGGCGCCGCCATAACTGACCTTCAGTTTTTGTTTCCCCTTATTACGTTTACTTCACTTGGTTATTACCATAGCAGGCCAGGTTATTGCCATCTTAGATTTTATTCTGTCTTTCTTCCCCAGCACTGGTCATTGTGGAGGCTCGTCCACACCAATTTCAGTGGCTCGGTATCTCGGTAAAACAAGAGAAGGTCGGCTATGGCGGCTCAGTCTGGCGCGTGTGTAAAGCGTCTATAGGGTTCTGTAGGTAGGTCAGGGTCAGGATTACTGTAGCTCGCAGTAAAGCACTGCACGATCGACGCGCGTGGAGCGAAAGCTCGCGCTGCAGAACCCAGGGATCCTGGGTTCGAGCCCCACCTCTGCCCGTTTCGATCTGGATGAGCATCGTACCGGCGTGCGGTCGTGTATCACTACTGCGTGGTGCACGTTAAAGACCCCAGGCTAGCGGTTGTACTGCACTGGCTAAATTGCTCATCTACAGCGAGTGACTCGTCGCAACTTTAAATGGCTGACTAACTACACGCTGTATAAATATGGGCCTCCTGCGCTGAAGCTTTGAACAAACTGTGGCGCCCTCGTTTTGGGTAGTACAAGCTCACCTCGTTGGGACTCCCACTATTATGGCGCCTTCGCCGTGATTTTTTTCCTTCTGTGTAGTACAGAAGAACGGAAAAACACATTTGGACGCCCAAAATCGGTTACATTCAACTCCGCAAGACAATCGAAAGTTCCGGATTCATGCCACCACCGCAAGGGTACGCGTCTCGTATCTCACAGGTGTGACGTTTGAACATCTGGCGTCCCGACGTTTTTGTTTTTTTCTTTCCCTTTATGTGTCTTTATCACGCGTGATACGACGTTTCTTGGTTCACGCTCTTATCGTCCTAGCTTTGGCCTGTGCTTCGACGGCGTTAGCGTTCTTCGTTTTTTTTTTTGTTTTTTTTTTTCCCTCGTTATCGTCTTTCGCGCCAGAGCAGGCACGCTTCTATATGTGTGGCAGTTTGAGTCGCTCAACTTTGTACTACCCAAAACAAGTCCTAACAAGTCATTTTTCGCAGCGCCTCCTGGTCAACGCAGGAGGCCTATCCCCACAACCCCCCAGCAATGCACGAGCCTACTTCTTTTAGGCCCGGCCCGGGCCGCTGGCTCTTAGTCTTACTCGACCCGGAACCGGCCGGATGGGATGCCTACCTGATCAGGCCTGGCTCGAGCCCGGCCCGGTAAGAAACCAAAGCGTGCGCCTCGTCTCTTAAAATTCAAAGCATTCATGGGAACGTGTTGGTGCATTTGACAAGCTCAGCCTAATTTGTATGAAAGACGCTGTCATATTGCAGTCACGTGGTGAACCTTCGAAAGCTTACACGAATATGAAATACATTATCATAGCTTATCTTTTGTAGCCAGAGGGCATTTTTTTTTCTTCAGGAGTGCGAAAAGCAAAAGAGAAGACAATCGTACTCTCCCCTGTGACCGGATTGCCCTCGTTTTCTTGCCCGCTGGCAGCTGCCCCACTATGCTGATGGAATCCCCAGGATTCTTCTCAGTATCTTCTTGTGGGCTTTCTTAGTAGAATGCAGCTTTCTTTATTCCTAAGAATTTTTAGTGGCGTCGTAGCGAGTTCGCACTTCGGCTTTTTTTTCGTTTCTTTCAAATCCAAACGATCAATGCGTTAGCATTTTCTTCTCAAGAAAGTGGGTACCCGCGGGCCGGACCGGGCCAGGGTTTGCCAGGCCCCGTGCAAAGCTCTATGTCGTACTCCAGCTACATGTCCTGTTTCAGTACGTTTTCCCCCACCTGGTTTTTTCCGTGTGATTTTGTGCCCGCAATGTCCGGGTCATGTGTTCCGAAGCTTTGGTTCTTCAGTCGCTTCAGGAGGCCTTCGCCAAAAGCTCTTTAGGAGTCAGGCGCGACAAATCGTGCTGAGAGTGTAGGGATTTAGAAAGAGAACGACCAGTATATGCCAGCATGTCCTGACATTATTGTACCATACTTCGCATTGTGCTCCATTTAACTAGTACAAACATCATGCGTGGATGCACTTTGTCCACGCTTACGTGTTTCAGCAATAGCCCTAGTTCCGAGTTTCAGACAGCAAAGGACTACAATGAAAGGGAGGATAAACCTCGTTCACACTGACATTCCTTTCACCACCTCTTATAAAAAAATAAAAAAATCTGTTGTTTTTAGACATTATTAATTGTTCCAAACAGCGAGTCACTCGGTTTTCAAGGAGCAGACAACGCCGTCTCGCGCACTCTTGTATCTTCTAATGCAGGTAGTATAATAGAAAGTTAATATATTGTACATTCCTCCAACTACGGCAGCGAAGTTAAAATTACTGGCTACGCCACCGAGTATAGTACGTATCACGTGGCTGTTTCGTTAGCCTCCAGCGTTGCAGTATCCTCAAACCGAGATTATGTAGAGACAGCGACGGAGGCCTACAAGAAATATCGGACGAACATAAGGGGATCAAACTCAAAATAAAATCAGCCTTCGTTGCTTTGCTCGTCTTCGTTCGAACCCCAACCGAAAAGAAAAAAAGTTTATGCTTCTGTCGTGTGTAATTTCGCCTCTTTTATTCGCGACGAGCGGAAGAGACGGTCTCCCGTTAATGATCTTGCGATCATTCGCGCCATTAACGCCGGTAATCAACGAAACGTAATTTAGGTCATCGATTAACAAAAAAAAAAAAAAGGTTTACGAGTGCATCGATTGAATAAGATGGCAGCGAACATTATATCACTATAGAGAATTCCAGGAAAATATCATCTATAAAGAACGCAGATAAACGATAATGTGGCGGAGAAAGATTTGTGCCGCAGGTATGCGCTACATCAGGTTGTCTTCAATCGCAGCACGCGATAAGTTTGGCTGATAACACGTAAGTATTTTGTCCAGACTGCTTCCACCCTGCGTCGCAGCATACGTCACGTTAACAGGCAAAGTGACCCCGTGCAGTGAAATGTCAACTCTAACACGATTTAAACGGGCCCGAATGCCGACGCCGGGATAACCGCCTTCGACGACTGCTACGAACTCGATCGCTACGAAGTCAACACAACTCTCATCATTGTTAAAAAGAGTCGGCCCGCGCCGGTCGTTTGCAAAACGGCGCATATAGAAACAAATCATCGCGGCGTTTTTCCCGGCCTCGGAGATGCAGGAGCGAGCCGACGTCCAAGAAGATGCGTTTGAATACGAGAGTGTCAGCAAGAGGCCACGTAAATGCTTGTTCAGGCTCGGAGCGGTCACGCGCGTTTGATCGAAGTGCTGGATTCGTGCTGTTGGACCGCGTCTTGGTAAGCCCTTTGGGACCGATCTTTTATGATTGCAACTCGATGTTGACGTGACACTTGGCAAAGAAGAATTGGACCTGCATCGCGTAGCTCGCACGGATGGATGGATGGATGGATGGTAATGGCTATACCCTTTGTAGCGGGCGGCAGCTTGCACCACCTAGCCTAACATTTCGTCAACTTTTTTTTTACTTGTATGAATTTTGTTATAGCAGACCCCCCCCCTCTCTTTTCAAGTGGATTTATTTTATTATCTGCATTTCTTTTCTCCTTATCCTTCCCTAGATCTCTTCCACCAATCTTCCAATCTCCTCTTAGTTACCGCAGTTCTTTCCCTATCCATTCGTCCATCCATGTCCGGAAACCCCAGTGCCCCCTCCAAATCCGTAGTCATCCCCCCTAAGAGGGTGGGACGAAGCCCCGTGCACCTTAAAATTACATGTTCTATAGTTTCCCTTTCGCGGCTGCATAGTGTCGCACAGTGTCTACTTCCTGGAACTTAGCCCTGTACGTTTTTGTCCTTAGCACGAAGTGTTATGCTCGACAGTGTTGACGTACCGTCGTGTCGAAATAAAAATGGCATACTAATAACAAAGTGTGCATACCATATTGCGAAGCTAATCCATACGGCGTTTATTTGAGCTCTATATGTCACACAAAACAAGGAGATAGAATCGATGAGACTCCCTTTTCGGCGACAGCGTTCGTCACCGCTGCCTCGGAAAACAAGGGGATGACAAGGGGAAGAGATTGACCTCGCTTAGTCGGTGAAATCGTCGTTGTAGCTTTTCCCGAGTGTTTGCGGATCCAGCGTTCATGTTCGTCGTGGTCGGTTTCAAGTTCATCTTTCTTTTTTCTTGCGCCTTGAAGTCGGGACGCGCGAGAAGAGCACGTAGAAAAATAAATGTCCGTTGGTCGTCGCGACCAAGTAACTGAGCGACGCTGTCGGCCATGTTGATTTGATCGTAATCAAGTGCGTAACACAGCTTCGGAGCTGTCGTAAAATTCCATCGTAACCTGCGCAAAACTTACGATCATTTCGTTTCGTGAATACGAATTTGTTCTTACGTTTTGCCGTACGCACATTTTCCGTCTCGTGAATCTCGCCTCAGGTCAGTGCCATGGCACGTACAGGCGAAATGATGCTTCGCTAGAGACTTAAGACTACGACGTTTGCTGATGAACACGAAAGTCGCCGTTCTGAGACAACCTGAGCTCAAAGAACGCAAACCCGTGGCTTCAGTATGGATCGCGTCAATACGTCACGTGCGTAGAGGGCGCGTCCGCACGACGTCCTCGCTAACGCTGATAACACCGGGGTGTTTCGCACGAAGTAGTACACCCCACCCCCGTCTCTACCGAGCACGGTCCCTTTCCCGCGGGCGTTCTCGAGAACAAGACGCTCCCGAGTCCCGAAGCGCGGCGTTGGTGCCGAGTAGTCTGGCAGGTCTTGATTTTTGAGTCGGCAGGGGTGACTCCCCACAGATCAGCAAACCGCGCTCCCCTCTCCCATTTCCTTCTCTCTGCAGCCACCCCCGCAAGCTACGCGCGAGCAAGTAGCGCTTTCCTTGCGTCGGTTACGATACGCGCCTCAGATAAGCTTCCCGCTCGGTGGGCCGAGTTCCTCGTGGCCCGAACGGTCCACGGGCACGCCAACTGATTCATCGCTATCCCGACGGATGAAAGCGCTATTCGTTGCCTTCGGGACAAACGGACCCAGATTTGCTCTTCGAACCCTCTTGGCCAACCAAGAGCGCAAGAAGCGATAAACCACGGTCTGATATTTGCCCACCTTCGCCCGCGAGCCACTACTGTACAAAAAAAAAAAAAAAAAAAAACGCGGAGAAGATTATAATTCGCGTTTTCTCGTCGTATTTTGAGCGCGTTGTATAGAGCGTATGCTCGGAACGAGGTCACATCAATAGCCAGCCAAGACCGGCAATCTTGATGGAATGAACGTTGCAAAACCACGTGGGAAACGTGCTTAAAGCCGTAGTGAAATTTACCGATTTAATGGTTCTTGATGACGATCGGCAGGTTTGTAACTGGAATCCTATGTCTATTTTGACTAATTAAAAAAGTTTAGTTAATTTTCCGGCTTATCGAGGCGATTTATTGTGCCCCGGGCCGCAGGCACGTATCTAAGGGGAGGCCCATGGCCCCCCCCCCCCGAAATCTTCCATTTCGCTGGGACCTCCTCTCCCCCTCCCCCTCATACAGCATTTTGCCATGGGCGGGCCCTCCCCGAAACAAAATCCTGGCTACGTGCCTGCCGCGCCGTATAACCCACCTGTACGACTACACTAATGTGCCTTTCACTTTTTACAGCGATAGCTGTTATCTTCCCACCACGGCAAATGACGATCGTTGTTGATGTCGTTGTGGTTGGCAAAAAAGAAACAAGAGCGTTCGGAACAAAATGTAATAAAACAACATCGTTGAGATCAAAACAGATGTCTATTTTGTTCCGAACGCGACGCCGACGCCCAACGACTTCACCGTCAAGTTGACTCTACTCTGGATTAACAGAGCACTGCTCTTTTTTCTCTTTTATTCTGTTCGCATTAAAATTAAACACCTAGTATCATAAAAACGCGGATAAGGTGAAACGGTGCTTGACAAGGAGCAAATTGTATAAGTTATATTCGGGAGGCGATACGTGTTCAATCTTCTTGCTGCCCGCCACCACTGCCGCACGAATACAAAAGATGGAGTGCTCAGGCGGCAACAGCTGCTGCTGGCGTCATAGATATTTCGGTATATTACAGAAACAGCCTTTCGGCTTTCCCGAGTGACCGGCAGTCATGGAAACAAAAGGGAAAAATAGCAAAGATGCGTGGCAACAATCCAGCCGGGTTACACAATCCGAAGCCTGCCTCCACGAATCGAAATGTCAACGCACCATGAATCAGAGTCAGCGACTACGACTTGGGGTCAGCACCGACCCAACTCGAAAGGAATGGCGAGCAGTAAACGGGCGTCTCGCAACAACAGAAGCGCTAGTCGCCGCCACCGCACAGGCCGGCATCCATGAGCGCCGGAGGAGCCTCAGAGTCTGGCGACTTGGAGACAGCCGCTACTCAGCCGGTGCCGTGGCCCGGTGCCGCGCCGGCGGCCGCCCGGGGCCCTCCTCCGATCGATGTGGACACCCGCCGAGACGCCCGAGAAGAGGCGCAGCCGCGGAGGCACAGGGATGGTTCCGGGAAAGCCCGCGTCTTTCCAGAGAACGACCGAAGACGGCCGGCGACAACACACGCAGAGAGCGCTGATCAAAGAGGCACCCGAATTCCAGCAAACCGAGCGCTTCCTGCGATAGCGACGACCCTCACATCCCCGGAGCGCCGTCTTTGTTCCGTGTCCACGCGTCCGCACATCCGGCGAACACAAGTCACGGCCGGCGAGTGAGGACGACGACGTCCGCGGCCCAAGAGGCCGAGCTGAGAACGCGGCCACCTGAGCGAGTGCTCCATCCAGGCATCCAGGTCACGGCTGCGCACGGACGGGGGAGGGGCAGCGCCTTTCCCTTCGCCAACGCGAGCCCCCAGCGCCTCACGACACGGGGGCTGGAGTTGCGCGTTCGGGCCGCCGGCTGGAAAGCCGCCTCGGCGAGGCAACAGCCGCGCCGCCGGCGAGACAGAACCGCCCTCGGCCGATAAGATAGGCGGGTAAAAAGAGGCCCAACTTCCTACGGGGAGAAATGAAAAGCGCAACGACAAGTACGAAGACACAAGAGACCTTTCTAGAGAGCCTATACCTGTTTTCACCTCAAGAACCGCAGGAAAAAAAGTCCGGCTTCTCGCGGATGATTACTAATTTTCACCTTTAGGTGGAGATTTAAGATATATTTAGTAGCATTTTGGAGTGGATACACGTTATCTTATCAAGGAGTACACGTTTCAAACGCCAAAAGCATCGCCTGTGCCCCCGACAACCAAATCTGGCGAGAACTATTTCGTGCGGCGTATGAACAATGCGCAAAACTTACTGTTTTCTTGAGGTGAAAACGGGTATAGACCTTTCCGAAAATATGTGGCATCACCGCCGTCTGTTTCGCGGTGTACGGCACGTGTGAGATTATCCAGACATCCAAGAGGAAGTTGACCTTGGCTTAACATCTTGTGACTTCAGAACACAGAGAGGGCAGTAGGAAAGCAAAAGAGACTATATGTGATGACCTCCTCTTCTGTTCGCTTTATTTGGCCTGCCTTCTCAGCTTCTAATGGTAACAGAAACAAATCTTGCCGCTTCCGGGATATACGAGGCGTTCGAGTCGGCACGAGCGTACACCGGAACAAGCCAACAATTCCACTCGCCACAAGTTCTCCATGAATATATATATACGAGGGGGGACCCAAAAGAAACCGAACTAAATTTTTTTGCACTTATTTATTCCCATTTCAAGTACAAACGTTCAATCTCCTTCAAAGTACTGTCCACTTGCACTAATACACTTGTCTAATCTTTTAATCCATGTGTCGAAACATTGTTTAAATTCATCTTTTGTGATGCTTGACAGCGCCTCCGTCGTTTTTTTCTTCACCTCAGCAACGTCAGCAAAACGCTTTCCTTTCATTTCTCTTTTCATTCTAGGAAACAAAACAAAAAAGTCGCACGGGGCAAGGTCGGGTGTACGCCGTTTTTAACAGTTCAATAGTTTCTGTTCCACTTTTTCCGAGCAAAAAACAGAATTTAACCGCCGCACGCTGTTCACAGAAATCAGACATTGCAAAAACGACGCCCACACGAAACACTTGTCACTATAAACCCAGCCGCAACTAGTCCTAACCTTCTTCGAGGACGGAATTAGGCCTAATGACTCAGCAATGTTCGCTCTATCAACTCCTGGCGGCAAAACGCGGTACTGCAAAAGCTCTGCTTAAAAAAGAATTAGTTCGGTTTCTTTTGGGTCCCCCCTCGTATGATATATATATATATATATATATATATATATATATATATATATATATCAAAGATCCGTACCTTCGGAGTTGCTATGCTAGAAGTTTATAGTATGTATTACGACAATTTCGCCGAGAGGCTCGGCTTCGTCAGGAGATGGCATACACATATACATGCATATATGTATATTAATTCGTACGCCGCGTTATAGACCCCTTTCATCTGCCAACAGCGATCCCTTCGCCTCTATATGGCTGCAGGTAGCGTTTTCCCTATTACAGATTCCGGTAAACGACATTTCCCAACTCCCAGCCGTTAAAGATGACGAAGTACATCGCTTCTATAAGAGCCGATCGGAGTCAGAGCGCTCCTTCGACAGAAGCTACAACTTCCTCGTTGAAGGGTTGTGTTCAAATACGTAGATTCACACGGGCCACCGATAATACACGGCCATCACGGGTTTCATGTACGACAAAGATCGTGTACCATAAATAATACAAAAACAATTAAAACCTTAAGTTGCTGTACAGGGTGTTCGAAAATAAAGTTTAGACTCTAAAATCGCCTGCAAAAACCGGGAACTCGACGAACCAAGTAGAAACTTACGTCAAATGCGTATTTTACTGGTCGGATTTACGTATTAATATTTTAAGTCAAACTTTCTAATACAAAAAAAGTCTATGCTCTTAATTATGTCATTTTTTTTTTAAGTAGAGTTTTGAAATTTTAATGTGTCAATGGGATTAGTAAAATATGTATTCGAGGTAAGTTGTGTAAATGGATCTGGTAAAATACGCATTCGAGGTAAGTTTCAACTTGATACGTTGAGTCGCTTATTTTTTTGAGTGTCTCAAAATACAGTTGCAAGCTACAAAAAATGTCCCGTAAAAAATCAGCGATCGAGCGTATCAAGTTGAAACTTGCCTCGAATACGTATATTACTTGTCCCATTTACACAAGAAAAGTTGAAGTTTCTACTTCGAGTAAGAAACAAATAAAAATAATAAAAAAAACTGACCTTTTTGGGCCATTTTTGTTTTTGTGTTTGGAATTACGATTTATAATTTTAATGCACAAGTACGACCAGTGTATTCGAGGTTAGTTTCTACTTGATACGTCGAGTCCCTGGTTTTTGCGGACAATTTTAGAGTCGCAAGTTTATCCTGAAACACCCTGTAGTCGTAGGGCAGCAGGTTCGTAGTGAAACAGAAGTTGCAAGCGCGTGCATGTTGCTTTCCATAAAGCGTGCGCTGCACAGCTGTGGACGCGCTACAGGCAGGTGAAAGCGTGAGGTCGTATGGCCTCATACGTACCTAATACATAGTTTAGACTCGCAAGTTGGAAGCACCGCGAGCTCGCGCATACGTGAAGCTAAGCGCTCGCGAAGCTGTTTTGTCCACAAGCGATACCACGAGCAACATTACATTTGTATCTGGCGCTTTGATTTCTTCGAATGAGCTGAAACTTAGAAACTTTACCTCCAAACGCTACGAAGTGAGATTAAAAACACCCGACTCAAACCTCCAAGGAGCATTGGGTGGGAACGGCTCTTGTTCCGTCCTTGCACTTGAGCGGACAAACGTTTGCGCGGCTACGCCGCGGAGTATCCCCACCCGACCGGCGCCCGTCAACCGATAATGAGCACATTTACGAATATGTACTGTACCTTAATACCAGACTTTTCCAGATACCCACTCTACTTATAGAGGGGTACGCAGCAGTACGTTGGCATCGTGAGCTATGGAAGTGACGCAGTCAGACTAGCGACTACGGCCTATGCAGCGTATGAAACGACGCTCCACCACCCTGCAGCAAGGCGGCAGGCGCTGGTTGCCATTGCGTACGACAGATGGCAATTTTTTTCTCTGAGGGGTCTATAGCTTCGGTGAAATGTGCGGATCCAATTGATCGCTGCCCAAATTAAAAACAAAGGAATCAACGCCAGACATCTCGCTTCGAGTTCTTTTTTTCATTATATATTAAAATCCTATTATACATTTTAACGATACTGCAGCTCTCCATGAAAGTCGTAACAAAAATAATAACGGTGAAAAAAAAACACTATTTAATAAGAAATTGTGTACAGAAATCGACACGCATCCGTACATGCAGCATCACTTTTTGTTAAAAGTAATCATAATATAATTACTTTTGAATGCCGATAATTTATTAATTTAAGCCGCTGGAAATGGAGAGGTCCCGGGTTCGATACCCGGACCAGGCGGATTTTTTCGGTCGCACACCAGTAACCTAGCTGTGTCTCGAGATTTCTTGTTACCCTTCACCAGGGATTATTTTCGTCGAACTTCTCTTTTCGTGATTTTGTAACGCTGGAGCTCAGTCACAGAGAATACAGATGGACGTGTGCCTGACTCTGCCTGCAGGTTGTGGGGTTCTGGAAGGGCTGCGCTGGAGCGACGACCGTGCACGCAGAACATGCCGAGGAACAACGCATCATGTCTTCCGTCGTCAGAATGTGGAGAACTTCAAATAATTTGGACTGTGAATACCACATTGAATATCTTATCGCGATTTAATTGGGCCATTTCCAGAACAATACAATCTTGACTTCACTCAATAATCTACTCTTTCAATGCCTACCTAGGTCATTTTTACTTTGAATCGCCAAAACAGAAAGAACACTACCAACCTGCAAAATCGTCAAACAACGCCAACATCAACCGTACTTAAAACTCGGCACCCTATAGGCTATTATACGAGTAATAAAGTTGGCCAAACAAACGGCACAAAACGTGAAGAATGTAGAACGCCGTATACGGCGTTTTATATTCTTTCCATGAGTGCTTCCAAAAGAACAACGCTTTGAGCCGTGAACGCGGAACCGAAAAAGTTAAAGGAACTCCTATTTGAAGACCGCAAATACCTGGAAGGCTGACGTGCATGCATTTGAACCCACAGACCAAAATAACGATAAAAAAAGGGATAGCAGGTAACGAAGTATAGCTTGCTCGCACACTGAGCAGGAACGCAAGGTCACGCCAATCAATTGTGCCCAAAGTCTCAACAAGACAGTAAGTACAAGCGACTGTTATGAACGTTCTCAGCAAGCGAGGCAGCCGGTAACAAAGATGCAGCAGAAACCTGCACGCGGTCAAAATGTCACGGCGGAGCACGCGTCGAGGGAATAAGGCCGCATCCACATTTCACTATATCACAAAACGCTCGTAAAACTTATCTACGAGGTGTGATCAAAAAGTTCCGAGGCGGATGTTGTAGCGTAAACAGAAAGGGCAGCACAGTGATGCGCGCGCAGCAGTCGAAGGAAGGGACCTTCGTGTCTCGTGATACCAAAGGGCGTCGCTCTGTGAACATTCGGAGCTGAGCTACACGAGTTTTTGCGAGCCCGTGCACGGGCACGATGCTCGATTTCACCAGAGACTGCAAACCAGACCGAAAGCAAACATCAGTTCTGCGTCAAACTCTGCAGATATAAAACAGAGACCTTGGAAATGATTCAGCGGGCTCGTGTCAAAAAGCAGCGAATTTGCGAAGTGTTTTAAGTGGCACTCGCGCTTCAGGAACGGCGGAACATCGCTGGAAGACGGAAGAGCGGTAGGGCGACCTCATCCGACCTCCCCTGACCTCAGTGACGCTCTGCCGTTCTTGAGGCGCGAGTGTCACTGAAAACACCTCGCATACCTCACTTCTTTTTGACATAAGCCTTCTCAATCATTTCAGAGGCCTCCCCGAGTTTGACGAAAAATAAATGTTCGCTCTCGCTTTAGTCTGCAGTCTATGGAGAGATCGTCATTATGCTCGTGCACGTGGTCAAGCAAACTCGTGTAGCGCAGTTCCAAATCACAGAGCAACGCCCTTTGGCATAATGACGCACGAAGGTCCCCGTCTTCGACTGCTGCGCTGTGCAGCCCTCTCTTTTCACGCTACAAAATCAGTCTCTGAGCTTTTTGCCCACACCTCGTAATGCATTTGGCAGCCGCCCAAGTGCTCGAACAGAGGTGGCATCCTTGACATTTTCTTCCCCAGTCGCGTTGAGCAACAAGGAAGCGAGAGCCACGCGGAATCGCGCACAAGCAAACGTTTCGTAAGAGGCGTCATACATCTCGACCAACGCAGCCGCGCGCATATCACTGAAACGCTACTGGTGACGTGGCACCGTGCATTTCTACGCGACTGTTTCGCCGCGGCCGGCGAAAGCCGTGGTCTCCGAGACTGCCGGTGCGCGAAAGCTTCCCCCGGACATTGGCATTCCTCGAGAGGGACTGTACTAAAAAAAAACACAAAAAAAACATGGCTCGTGGCAAAGCACCAGTTGCGTTAGCAACAGGTCTCGGGGTCTCACACAGCCTCGTACAACGTCCGCTTTTCGACGATCCACCTTAAACTTATTTCGGTAGCATCAGAGTAATCAATGCCCCGCGGTAGCGCTCATTGCCGACATAGGAATCGGGCGCTCAGGGCACCAGCTTTGGGTGCACTGCCTAGAGCAAGTAGTTGGCCGAACACCTGCAGAAACTAAGTCACGGAGTGGCACGCAGTGTGCCCCTTCTGCTGGTCGGATGAGCGTATGCAAGGGCCGGAGGTGAGCTTTGCTCGTAGGCAGTCTCGGCGACCATGATAGAAACAAAGCTAGGCGCAAGCCATCGCAGCCACCCTCACTCAAGACTCCTAACGCCGGGCAAAAGAAACGCGGCAGAGGCACAGAGGGCGTCATCGGACTCGCCATCGGGCTCGCCGAAAAATCGAGACGCGGAGAAAGCGTGGTACACACACAGACAAGGCGACGCAGCGTCCCGATCCGGTACTCTTTCGCACGACGTTCAACTTTCTCTTTCCAGGCAGATGATCCGTATACAAAAACAACGAGGCAAATCGGGAGAGAAGGCTGAGATCCATGCCCGCAAACCAACAAAACGAGCAGCTGGCGCAAAATAAAAAAAAAAAGCTAGACAAATCATCCCTACTTGCCTCTTTGACAGAAGCGGGGATTTAAGAAAACGCAGGCGTCCCCGCCAAAACAGAACATAAAAAAAAGAAAAAAAAGAAACTTGTTTTTTAAAGTAACTAAACAGAGCCGGCGGCCCCAAGGCACGCACATAAAAAGGGCCGCGGCAGCAGTGAAGATTCCACCTGTGCTGGAGAGCAAAAGAAGCGAGGCCCCGATGGGCAAGCGAGCGATCTGGGGGGGGGGGGGGGGGGCGAACGGCACAGCCCGTTGCTTGCCGACCAGTGCATCTAGAGCGCCCGTATTACAGAGTGTGTCCAACTGCTCGGTCGGGGTCAGGTGGTTTAGCTGTGAAGAGGTGACCAACGTGTTGATCGTCTGCGAGCTTTCGGCCTCCTTTCTCCTCGCCACGAGAGAAGGCAGCGCATGCGCACTTGCGACCAATCTCCGTCGGGGGCCTCCACCATTAAATCGCAAAAGCTCCCCCATGGTTTGAGATGGACCCTCTCTACAATCTAGGCTCTCTCTAAGTGCGTCTCACGCACACACTGCCGCCGCCAGGCAACTCGCCCTTCAAGGTGAAACAGAGGTCACCGAGCCCACCGGAAGCCCCAGGGGCTGCTGCGCCGCAAAATTGCAAAAAAAAAAAAAAAGTAAGAAAATAGAAAACGCGTTTGTGTTGCGATACGCCCAAATGCAAAGAGGAAGACACAAATAAAGCGCCCAGCTAGGAAAAGTAAAAGGGACCACCAAAGCAGATATTTTTACTTTAGAATTTTATGGCGACTACTTCCGCTACGCATCCTAAGCGTCCCCCCCCACCTTTCTTTTTTCCCCAATAGAAAAAAAAAACGATGACACGTGTCATTTAAAAAAAAAAAACGCAACCACGCATCGCGACATTCTTTTCTTTGAGATATGCCAGAAAACAAGGCGTGTCGCAATGTTTGATGATAATATTAGTAAAAAAAACACAAAAACACCTGTTAGTTAATTTTTTTTTTTTTAGGAGCGTTTTGGGGCGCGCAAACTGAGCTTTTGCCATAAAAGAGGAGCTGAAAAATCACAACAGTGCCCTTTTAAAGGTCCAGTCCTATGACAGTCATCTTGAATGGCTACGAACCGGTTTTTCATTTATTGAAATAAGTCTAAAAATACATACTCAAAAGTAACTTCGCTAACACTCACGCCTAACTCCTGGTTAGCGCAGTTGGTGGAGCGCTCCACTCCGTTCCCTGTGTTCCTTGGGATTCTAGGGCAAGTTATTGTAGTTATATATGGGTTACTTATTACAGATAATGAGCGAGTAAATATTGCCACGTTCTTCTCTTTTTTTTTCTTCTTTCAATGTTCATGTTAAGAGGGTGATAAGTTGACACAGTGCACTCAGTATTATAATGAAGTGGACGAAAGCTTTTTTTTCGAATTTTTGTTTTAAAGTCTTTCCAAAAATAAAAAAAAAGTTGTGTACAAATTATTTTTTTAAAACACAATTTGAAACAAAATTTTCAGAAAGGCTCTCGTCCACTTCTTTAATAATATTGAGCATGCGGTGTAAAATTATCACCCTCTTGGTATTACTGGTTCAATCCCCACCCTGCCTGTTTCGAGCGGATGGGCATCGTACCGGCGTGAGATCATGCAACATTACTGCGTGAAGCACGCAGACCCCCGGCTAGAAGCACTACTGCACTGGCTAAATTTCTCATCTACAGTGGGTCCCAATGCCGCCATACTCTGGCAGACTTAACTGCTGCTGTATAGACACCTAACGACTAATTTGTTTGTTTTTGACATTAATATTGAAGGAGAAAAATGAGAAGCACGTGGTAACATCTACTCGTTCATTACCGAAATTATCCTATGACTATAACAGCTAGCTAGAGTATTGCTATGGTGCACATTCATGGAAATATGCGACCACGGCATTTGTTGACCATTATATGCAGTCTACCATTATGCAAAGTTTGGAAAGACAAAAGAAAGAAAAACGACTCGTGAAAGGTCAACTGCGCAGGGGATGTTAACCTACTCAAGACATTACTACCCCTGGGCCCCACCGCCTCTAGCAATACTGTCACGAAAAATACTTGTAATATTTCGAGCCAAGAAAGGTAGGATAATGCGCGAGAGAAATAAAAAGATATGCCGGACCGCCAAGTTTACACTGCTACCCAATAGATGGCGACAGTGTGTCCTCTCGTTGTAAGAGGTATTGGAAACCCAGTTTTAAGAGGTCGCAAGAGTGCGAACGGGCCTTTCAAAGCCGGTCTTATCTCAGTCGGTCCTACTCGGTTGCAAGTGTGCCAACGGGCCTTTAGCGGGCCGAAGACTCCACCGCCGAAGGGGTTGGGACGTGCAGGATAGCCTCCAGAGGCAGGGTCATGTTCAAGGCATGGTATCCGGGAGCCGAGTCCTCTGCGAGCTTCTGGCAGCTGCTTATATTGGGTTTAGCAGCCCTCTGGAGCCATCTATGCAGCCAATCCCAGAGGGTTTCCTTAGCGCCAATCAAAAGGCACGGAGCCTAGAGCAAACATGACCATGGCAAAAACAAGCGCGTACACAAGAGGAAACACATTGTGAACGAAGTTCACAACAGAAACTAAAAACAATAAAAAAAACATTCGAAGCCACGATCACAAGAGCAGGCACGTACAAGACAAGCCAGTAGCCAAAAGGAAGTACGCCAGTAGATAAACAACAAAACAGAATTTATATGACATCAAAAGCAAACCCCACTCAACGCAGCCATACCCACATTCCCCGAACCTGGCTCTTTTCTGTTACCATCTGCCGACGGTCAGAGCTTCAGGAAGAACGGTCCGTGGACCAAGGGGCCGTGAACATGTCAAAGACACGAACCGTGTCACTTGACACCCCGAGTGGAAGTCTTCGTGAACCCCTTCGAGGGAGAGCCCTCATCCGCTTCGCGGCGGCCACCAGCGCTTAACCGCGGAAGGGGCCCCAAAACAAAGTAAAACTAAAACAACAATGCCGCGAAGGCCCAATTTCGCGACAATGTGGTCGATAAAAATTACTCGAAAAAACAGCGGGAATCGGGAATCACGCTAAGTACCACTCGCATGGTTGCACCACCCGACGCAACCCGTGAAGAGCAACACGTCCGATCGCATCGTCTCGTGTGGTCGACAGCAAGTTTTACTGATAGGGAAAGAGGGGCCAGACTTTTGGCACACCAGCCGGCCTTGTCCACGTCAGAAGTAAGGGGGCAAAGAAGCATCGGCAAGTAGAAACCACTCTCACGGCCGACCGCTACGAGAAGCAAACCTTTTGCCAATATCCCAAAAGGCCGCGCGCGAAGTCCTGCACACTCTTCCTTGCGCCCGCAGCATCCGCCACGTGCAACAGCCCCTAGACTAGGAAAGCCTCAGCGCTTCCAGTCGTGACGTAAGCAATGCCGATGGAAAAAGGCCCTTCGAGAAAAGGGACGCCGGCTCCACCATACCCCGGCGGCCGCGTGTTCGGAAAAGCTTGTGGAGCAAATCAACACGCCAATATCGGCACCCTGATTGGCGCGCTTTCACAGATGTCACATCGCCTGGTTTACGGGGGAGAGAGATAAGGGCAGTGGGCCCGAGGTAGGTAAACAAGCCTCAGCTGATTCACGCGCCAGCCGGATCCCAGATGTGCTTACGCCTATCGTGTATAAGCAAATCGGAGAGCCGGCTAAAGGCTAGCGGAGCTTACACCGTTCCATGCAAAATGTCTATCGAAGCGAAAGATCAGCGTGGCATCTCAACGGCCATCTCCTTCACCGTCAAAATGAATCACCTCGTGCGATTTCGAGCGTACGAGCAACTGTCGACGAGAATAAACATGAACTAAACCGAACCACCATACTATGTAAGATAAGTCAGTGTCAATTCACTGACCAAAGGAAAATGTGGCCCCGTCGACCGGCGACCTCCACGTCCCCGCAGAGTCAGATAAGATGCGCTGGGCACTCCGGCGTAGATTTGAGTACTCAAACTCTTCTCGTTGAGAGTCTATTTTAGGCAGCACGAGCCCTAACTACGTGCCAAAGGGTCGTTTATGCCTGGCTTGCCTATGTGGACGACTGACGCCCCATCTGTCTGTCGCTCTTGCGTCAGCTTGGCGTTTCCTATTCGAAAGTATCAGCCGCGGAGACACTCGAGAGAGAGAGAGAGAGAGAGAAAGAAAAAACTGTTGTATGTTTTTTTTTAAACCGAAACTTCCCGGCCTACATTGAACATATCATCGTCAGGCCAGCTGTATTTCTTATACAGTGATGTCTCTTTAATATGGACACCTCCATTCCCCCAAAAAATCATCCATAATGTGAGTTGTCCGTAGTAACGAGTCAAAAATTCACGAATTTTTCCTGTATGTCCCCGAAAATGGTGCTCATATAGCGGGGTATCCATATTAACGGGGTCCATATAAAAGAGACATGAGTGTAGCTAGTTTGAATCGAAACTTGGGGTCTGTGAATGTGGGTCCGAAGAAAAAGTCCCCTTGACGACATGGACGATCATATCTCGGCTGCGCTTGCCTGATACGAAGAGATCTGATGAGGCGCAACATGTGACAAAGATTAGGCGATTTGTGGTCGACAACCTTCGAAGACGAACAGCACAGCACTGCCACTCAAAACAACTTCGGTTGACCTACTTTTCGAATCGAAATAGGTCAATTTAAAGCGGCAGACAGCAGCCGATAAGCACTCAATCTGCAATCACGCGGGTCTCACGCGAAAGCCCGTCTATAGCTTAAAGAACAACAACATAGGGGCTTTTCTACCGTTACGAAAAGAACACCAAAACACGAAAGCGAATCGTGGGTCAGCGACTGTCGTCACGCTGAAGGATCGGGCTGTTAAAAATACTGGTTTAAGCCACCTTGGACGTCCGGGTACATTCTTACGAAGTATTGGGATATTTGCCAAACCACTCTCGTTCAACACACAGCCAGCTGCCTTTCGTCACAACTGCGAAAATACGTCCAGAAGCCGCCGGAGCAAGACCTCGATGCAGATGCAACCCCGTCGCTTGCTTCGGAACGGTCGCCAGCGCGGAGCGACAACCCAACCCACGCCAAACATGCCAGGCGAGCACGCAGCGCCTCTGGGAATCCGCACGAATTACGGCGTCTCGGCATCTGCGCCCACCGGCTTCCCATTCACCGGGCTGCAACCTTCCCAGTCGGGCCGCCCCACATTGGTGCCCAGATGCGAGTCGCGCGACGCAGCAGACAAAAAGACAAACGAGACGCCAAGGTATACGCGCTCTGAAACTAACGACGAAGGGACCATGTATCCTCGTTAGTAGATTGCGGGGCAAGTTGCACAGGCAGCCGACGACGGCCAAAGTAATAAAAGGAACGATGCAAACTTCGCCCGTTTCACCGTTTTTGGGGTTTCTTCCTTTCTTCCTCGGCGGCGACGACGACGCTGCCGCCTTACTACCCGTGTCGCCACTAGAATGTATCTCGCCGCGATTGTGAAATGGCGACCGCCAGAAAGAAGCGCAGCAAAGCGAGCGACCCACGCTCGTTTCGTCGCTCGAAAGATAGCAGGAAGCGAGCAAGTTGCGTTGGCCGCTGCGTGCGGGGACGCTAACCGCCTTTTTCTTTTTCTCCTTCACGGCCCCACAAGGGCGCTTCGCGGCGACCAACCCGCCCGGGGGATGAGAAACAATAGGGACTCTAGTAGATCGCTCCGATATCTCCGATAACGATATCTAGAGCCCTACGCGGATAATAGTCCGATCAGCATCCGTGGACTTCGTATCCGCATCCGCAATGTTCTTAAATAATTGTATCCGCATCCGATCCGCTTCCGCAGACTTTGTATCCGCATCCGAACCGCACCCCGAAAATTCGGAACCGCATCCCACCCTCAATCTGCGCATCCATTTTATATCAGAAAATCAAGCTTATATAAAAAAAAGCAGCATATGGATGGTATCTTATAAGCCGTCTGCTTACCTTTGTAGAAAGAACTCTACGTGTTAGGTCATTTGATCCATATCCTCTTTAATCGCATTTATAAAATAAGCGATCATCCTTCCAGCGACACTTCGCATCGCTGGAAAGATGATCGCAATCATGAGATCGTCTTAGGAGTCCTTGACACTGACACTGTCCAGTAGATGCGCTCAAAAAGTAGGAAATTTTAATATTTATTTTCCTTATTGGCTTTGTAAAACCCACTTCAACCAGACGAATATTTTATAAACATGAAAATGAACAAAGGACAGTCTAATAACTATGTGTCATTTTATTTAGGCCAAAGAATAAAAAAGTGGGAAAGGAAAGGCGCTCACTCACCGCAGCGAAGTACTCGTGTAAACGTGGTAAGGCGCGAGTATACCACTGAGAAAATATCACAATATTTAATAATGGCAACACCTCCAATCGGTCACAGTTTTAAACACGAACCCTCAACTGCATGCTCGGAACCATATACTTAAATACAACTCCGTGCCAACTGTCGAGAAAAAGAAAACGCACACACACGCAACGTTTCACTTGTCGAGGTTGTTGTGTCGAAGAAACTGAACATCGTCAACATGCGCGGATTCAGGCTGGTTCGCCTCTCTTAATTTCATACCCGCTAATGAGAAGTCTCTCTCCGTTGGTGCACTTGATGCTGGGATGGCGTGCACGAACTGCGCTTCAAGAATGAGGTTCAGAAACTCGGACTGGCGCAAGTTCCACCACTCCAGAGGATCAATTCAGTCTCCTCGATCTACTGCGAAGAAGCCACTTGCAGGTTTCTTCTACTTTCTCGTGGCTTGTACGTTTTAGGCTTTCTTTCCTAAAAAAACAAAACAAAACGTTTTTCGCTCTTTCACTGCCAAACAAGAACACACACTTATTCACTGTACACTGCGGTCGCACACGTTTATGGGCCGCCTCGGCAAAAATGTAGATCCGGACCCGCGGATATCCGCATCCGATCCGCATCCGCAGCCCCTGGCATCCGCATCCGATCCGCGATCCGCCAAATATGAATCATTTTTATCCGCATCCGCCAGTTAACTGCGGATATCCGCGGGTGATCCGCGGATATGCAGGGCACTGATACCCGATACTTGGCGCTCGCCTTTGCGCATGCATCGCATCCTTATCGGAATCGTTATCGGTGCTATCGGAACGGTGTACTAACACTCTCTAATAACGGTCGAACGAGGGGGAATAGACGATGGATGGATGCATGCATGGCAGCTGTTGTCTTCGAATCTATAATATCTTGTTTTGCCCTAGATTAAATTAAGATTAAGCCAATTTAATAAGATTTAACCTCTATCAGTCCCCTGATTTTAGCCACCATTCCTCTAACCTTCTTTTGCTGAGCTCCACTTCTTTTAAACGTTTTATTTCGCCGCTCTCATCGAATCCCAGGGTGCCGAGGAAGTCCGCCTTTTCGCGCGATGTCCTTGGGTGGCCGAGCCCTTTACATTCCACTATGACATGCTCTGGCGTTATAATGCTTTCCCGCATATGATGCACGTTGTATCCATCTCTTGGTATTTGCCCCTGTGCGTCCTATTTCTCGAAAACCCTGTCTTAGCCTCAAATGACAACGCCCGCCCGTCCGCCCTTATAAATCGACATAGATGCGGACTAACGCAACCCCTCAGCGATTAGTTGGCGCTTCGTATGCTCGAATCGCGGCCGATCGCGCTCGCTAAGACACAGGAAAGCGCCCGCAAGGTGGCGTCACCGAAATGTTTCTCCCCCAGTAAACGACACAAAAAGGAAGACTCACTTTAGTTTCCCAGCTGAAATTAAAGACGATGCGCGGATAAACAGCCATACCTCGCCATTTCGCGGCCATTGCGCGCGATTAGCTCACGCGCTTAAAGTCGAATTGAAAAAAGGAATTAAACGGCTTTAATAGACTACGGTCCCCAAGCAAGGCACAGTGCACAACCTCGAGGCACCGTTATTATTCGTCCTCAACCGGCGTTGAGCAACATTGTCGCAATAGACCCTCTTGAAAAGTAAGCGCAATCTAGTAGCTGATGCACCAATTCTCTCGGCCACTGTTGGGCCACGTGCTCTGGAGCACGCATTGGACACGAGGGCTGAGTCAACGTTTGGAGAAGGCTCGGATCCAAGGATGGATGGATGGATGGATGTTAATGGCTATACCCTTTGTAACGGGCGGTAGTTTGCGCCACCTAGCCCAAGTCTAAAAAAGACAAACCTATGATTCCTTCTGCCCTTCTAAGCCAATTTTCTCCCCTAACTACCACCAGGCAGTGTGGGATATCACCAGGATGACCTTTGGGAGATCGGGCAAAAAAACTAAAAACACACACCCCCCGCCTCCTCCCCCTCGGCGGAGAGTCGCCAATTTTCCTCTGGTCAAACCTTGTCGGCGTTACCCCAGCACCGGACCCACTGGGAGACAGGGTTGAGACTTTGGGCCGGAGCCACGCGGGAGGAGTCCCAATTTTCCTCTGTCCCGCCTGTCCCCAGCTGTGCTAGTTAGTTGTGCATCATTCAATTTTCCCTAGATAATTTCCACCAATCCTCTAATCGCCTCTTTGTGACTGTAATCCATTTTCTCTTCCGTCCTTCCATCGTCGCCAGCGAAACCCAGGGCCCCGGCCAAATCTGTTACCCCTTCAGGAAGGACAAGGCGAAGCCCTGTGCACTTCAATACCAAGTGCTCTAGTGTCTCGCTCTCATTATGGCAGGCAGCACATAATGTGTCTGTCTCCTGAAATTTAGCCCTATACATCCTCGTCCTCAAAACTCCCGTTCTCGCCTCAAACAGTAAAGAACTTCCCAGTGAATTGTCAAACACATTTTCCTTTCTTATGTCCTGTTTTTGTGTCCTGTACATTGTTAGAGCTGATTTTTCCTGCATTCTTACCTCCCACATTTTTCTTTCTGCCTCTTTCACTCCCTTTTCCACTGAAGTAGTCTGCTCAGCCCCATCACTAGTGTGTAGGTATTTAAATGTAAGCTTTCGGGTTCGGTTTGTCCATTTTGTGTTTAAACTTTTCATGTATAAATACTTGAATACCTTCCGTGCCCACCGCGTATCATCCGTTCCGGTCAACCTTTGTTCAAATTTCAACTTACTAATTGCCTCCTTGCTCTCAAAAGACAACCAGCCCACGTTCCCCTGTAGTCTCTCATTTGGTGTCTTTCCCAGTGTCGATCTGCCTACGCTTCTTTGTCGAATTTCTAATCCTGATTGAACCTCGGATTTCATGCACAGTACCCCATTGCCAAAAGACAGTCCTGGTACCATCACTCCTTTCCATATACCTCCGAGCTCTTCATATCTATTATAGTTCCATAGTCCCTTGGGCTTCATAATGGATGAATTTCTTTTCCCTTTTCTAATTATATTCTCCTCATGCTCCTCTAGGTATTTCGTTCCCTCATTGAGCCAGACTCCCAGATATTTGTATTTTCTCACATGGCCTATTACAATGTGTTGTATCCTAAGGGGTTCCCTCTATTCGTCGTTAAACACCATTACTCCAGACTTGTCACTACTAAAACTCATGCCCAAGGTGACCTCTTCCTCTCCACATATTCCAGCTAGTTCCTGTAGCGTATCCCGGTTATCTGCCATAAGTACTTTGTCATCCGCATACATCAGTCCTTGTATTACCTGTACTACATTTCTCCCTCCTTCCATATAACTCACATCAAAACGTAAGTTGGTCTGCTCTAATTTATTTTCCAATTCACTGATATATATCATGAAGAGCAGAGGTGACAGTAAACAGCCCTGCCTGAGCCCTCTTTTTATTGCTGCGGGTTGTGTAGTTTCTGCTTGCCACGTTATAACTACGTTATTGTCTGTGTACACCTGCCGAAGAAACCTAACCAAATTTGTATCTAGGTTATACTTCTTCAGCTGACCCGAGAGTTTTTCCTGGTTCTCATTATCGTACGCTCCCTTGAAAAAGCTAACCATAAAGGAGTTTAGCTCTTCAATGCTATTTCTATACATTGTGTGGCAACGAATAAGTTATCTTCAAGAAATGACAACCGCCAATGTTGCTTGACGGGTTAGGGACGCTGCCGGGGCTAGGGTTTAGGAGTATTCATACATTCCGCTTTAATGAGGAGAGAGCCTAGAAGCCGGGCCTTCAATAGGCGTCCAGCGAGGCTACACTAAAGCTCCCCTTTTAAAGATTACTCCACAAGACACCGATGCGGATGGCAAAAGCGGCCCGCCCAATAAAAACAAGCTTGCTCGGGAGTATGCGACCCAAGGGCAGTGCACACTGCACCAGTCCGCCGGGCCCGGCCTGCGAGGCATCCAGCGGACCATCGCAGGAAGCGAGGACAAGGCATTGCGAAAGGCGGTGGCACAGAAAGCCGACGAGGCTAGCCGGATTGCGCAACCGGGCACATACTCGGGGAGCCCTATCAAGTACGCCCGCGGCGCCTTCCCAGCAAAACCACTTTCTCCGCGCAGCCAGCGTAACGCCGAAAGGGAAAGACCCCCCCCCCCCCCTTTTCCTAAAAAAACAAACTAAAAAAAAAAAGCGACATAAAAAGAAAAGAAAAAAAAAGAAAAGAAACTGCGGAGGGGAGAGGGGGGGCTCACCTGGGACGGGTAGCCTAGTTTTGTCTCGATGGGGGCAGGCAAGAACCGGAGACGGAGCAGGCTACACGAGCCTCAAATTGGGATAGATCGAAGCTCGAGGAACGGGAACGAATGGGGGAAGCACCTTGGACGCGTCGCTATGGCGACGGCGTCCCATTCGCCTCGCCCGGGGGAGGCCCAGGGACGCCCGGAAGCCCCGTCGAGCCCTTCGGGACACGGACGCGAATAGACCGAAAGGGGGCACCACGGCGGGCATTGTCAACTGCAGACAAGGGGGTGTCCACCGGCTGTCTGTGAGCGATCCTCGCGCGGCAGACAAACCGACGGTTTTCTCGGGACCGCCGGAGGAAGGAGGCCGATGCGTCGGAGGCGCAAAAAACGCAATCACGCGTACCCGATTTCGTGCCGTCCTTTGGAACGGAGGGGAGTCCAACGACCTCCTCCGGGCAGAGCGGCCGCTCGGGCCAAACGGGACGGCCCGCAGTGCGTCGATTCATCCGCGGAACTCGTTTCTTGGGAGACGGAAAAAGAACGAAAGACGCTCTGCAGTTCCCTCGTCGCGACTAATCCGTGGGAACGAAATGAAGCGGGGACGGCCGTAATCTTGTCGCAAGCTCCAATCCAGCGACACCAGAGTACCCGAGGCAGAGCACGTATCTGGCGAACCGCCCTTCGCTCAACTCCAGAGGCGGGAAGAGCACGAACCGAGAATTCCACGCAACACAAAAACAAGGAGCCAAATAAAAAAAAATAAAAAGCAAGGCGCCATCAGGCCCGAGCAAGATGAACGACCACGCGATGCGCGCGCCCAAGGTCGGCGTAACTTCGCAGCGGATCCCCGTCCTTCCCGAACGTAAACAGCGCGCCGCCGGCGTTGACTCAACCGCCGCGTCACAAGGTCAGCCAAAACAAAGCCGAGGGGGCGGAGGCCTTCGCGCGAGATCCGGCGCGTCGAGGGAAGCCGATATTTTTAAAGCCCGAGCGTGCAAGACCGCCGGCTGCACTGCCGGAGGGGCCGCCGCTGCAACCGTTCGCTCGTCGCCCCCGAATACCAATCAGCCAGAGCTGCAGACAAGGGGAAGAGTTTGACCGAGCTGGCGTGGCCTACTTGACAGCCCGTCGACTACGTCACTGACGCGTCGAGCGAACGCCGTAGCCACGCCCCAGTTCGCCATCTTAGATCCGCACTAACGCCGGGAACCTATCCTCGTTTGCGCCGGCGTAAATTCGAGATTTTTAGTTCTAGCTAGTGCCTCTTGTTTCTGAGCGGGGCAGGACGATCGCAACTTGAATTTGCAGTTGATGACCTTCCAGTAGAATGTTCGAGTCAGCGAGCGTAGACGGGCGATCAATTCTTCAAAGAGTGCCATTCTTACATGAGGTCTTCTGGAGTGCGCACCCGCGTTTTCGAACCAAATAGTCCCTTGAGTGTAAGTGGGCTAAAGCTAGTCGTCCGAGATGTTAGTTTTCCGGAAGTTTGTTTCTTGTCAATGGTGCTTCTCGATCATACTACGTCAGAGTGTCAAATTGGATGGCTCGCTCAAAGCGATGCTTCTGGCATGGGATGATAATGCCGTACATGCCTATCGCGTGCCTGAGCCGAGCTCTTTCAGCTATGAAAAAACGATCGTGTTATCTTAACACTTTCCAAGAAGCTGGACGGTTACGAAATTAACTGCGACCGACTCGGCGTTAGATGACTATCTGCGAATCCTACGGTAGTTCGTTTTAATATAATAGATTTAAGCTCAATCGATTGGTCGCTCCTAACGGTGGTGAAACCTCAGCATTCATCGTCATGTGACCAGTACATAAAAAAGCCATCTATTTAATTTACAATTCATTCGGTTCATGTTGTGGTGAGGAAGGCAGGGAAAAAAGCTGCACAGCGTAGCATGAGACGTCCCCGCCTCCATATGTTTACTCACGCCGCATGTTTTTACAAAGGGCTGTGAGAAAAAAGATTCAGGCTTGGTATCGTCACCCATGCACGGGCTTCGATTACAGATAGGTAAGCTTCTCCTGCCTGTACTAACTAAAAAGAAAAATCGGTAAAGTTTTGTCAAACATAAAGGTCAATAGACACGTTGTTAATATGTATGAGCAGCATCGCGACTGTATTTCAGAAATACGTTTACTGTCTATATTTCTGTATCGCGATGCAATTTTTCGATCGGTATCTGCATCATTTCAGTATCAGAATACATTTTCGGTGTATTCCTCGAATCGCGATACAATCCCGGGCCAATGTATCTCGTTACAATGTTCAAACTCAAGCGACTGTTTCCTTTCTTTGTTTCGTACTTCAGAGGGGCAGAGGGTACAGCAAATGGGACCTTGAGGCTTTCTTATCGTCCACAGTGTGGACGATAAGAAAGTGTGGAGTCCACATTGGTGTGGACTCCACACCAATGTTGGTTTGGAACATTATGCCCCCGAGATTAGCGATTCCCTTCCCTGTTCTCCAAAGATTCAACATATGTCTTCCGGGCTGCTTTAGTTGGACGACTATTTTCCTAGATTCAAAATGTTGAAGGCATTGTGGGTACAAGTTCTACAAGTGTACGTTGCACACCCAGTCCTATTTACTAGGGCGAGGGTAAAGTTTGCCTTCAGATCATCAAATAAAATCTCATCACTGCATTCCAAGGCGACGTCTTGAAATATTTGCAGAAAAGGCACCGAGATGGGACTATACGATGCTGAACTTTCGGGAATAGTTGGGTAGAAATAAAAACAAATCTACAGGTTCATGTGACACTGCTTCATATATGCGTGCAGTATATCTAAAGAAAACTGTACTGCATTCTGGATGGAAAGCATTACAAACCTGTTGAAAACCCGCAAGTACCTACAGCTCTATGTTAAAAGAAAATCGAAATTTTATGTGAAAATAAATTCGGGCTCGAGAACACCCAAGTTGAACTTCAATCTTTACCTAACGGTTAGTGTGATTTTTTGTTTCCACTGGAGGATTCGTTTCTCACCTTAGAAGCGCTTGGCCCGTCAACGAAGCCTACATATCACCACACCCAAGCGAGGTGTTTTTATGCATTGGAAACCGAAGAAATTTAAAACGTTCTTACTGTGAAAGCGGTCTTTGTTCGTTTTAATACGAACCAGCGTTCGTCGACACTCGTGGAACGCTTAATCTCGTTCGCTAATAACTCTTTGCTTAAATGGACAGCGGCTGACCGACGAGCCATTTAAAAAGATACTTGTCATCAAAAGTAGTAAAGTGTAGCATCAAAGTCGTATATTTCCTTTTGTTTTGTGTTTCGTTCATATGAAAAGATTAAATATGTAGCAAAAGGTACTTTTGTTTCTGTTTTAGAAATAGCAATTTTTTGCGGGTAATACAGAGTTCACATCGCAAATATATATATATATATATATATATATATATATATATATAAAAGCAAAATGTATGTCAGTAGTACTGCCTCGGCAAAGCGTAATCCTGTATTTGTATTTTCAAAATAATTTACATTTTTCAAATGTATTTCTGATATCTATCGCGATACTTTTGCACGGGTGTATTTTAGTATCAGTATTTTAGCTGTCTTCGTCACGTATCGCAGTATTTGTATTTCCAAATACATTTTAGTGTATCTGTGCCCAACCCACATGAGCTCGCGCATGTACGTTCCCATATTTGTTCCAACTATCGTCGTTTTGTACAGCGAACTTTGCTTGTACAGGAGCAAATAAAAAAACGTGAAGCCGAAACTTACTAGCGCGTCCATGCTACCTCTCTGCTTACAGACCGGGCCGCAGGGATATGTGTTGACATCGTACCATTCGCAGGAAACGTAGCCGCTTGATGACACATTCCCAAGGCGGCCGCGGCCCGCCGGTCTCTAGCTTCGTTTTCTTGCCTCCGTTAAAAGGGCGGACGTATAGTTCTCGGCGCTCCAAGAGATGGCGCTGTCAATTTCGCACGTCCTTTATTCTCCTCTGGTATACCTTGTACGTGATCTCAGCCTGATTTTCATATCATTCTGACTCGAGGCAGCTGAAGTTTCTTAAACTCGTGCAATCCTATATGGCTATTATAGGCGTTATTCATCGGACTATTCGGGTGACGTCTGAAACAGAGACCCCAGATATACATATATAAACCGATGCAATAACCTAACCGCAATTTCTGGTTTATGGCAATTGAATGATCGTTTACCACTATTCTGCTTTCTCCTGTGCAAAACCGTTAACCGCGAAAAAAAAATCACTAGGTCAGGTTATCGCCCCATAAATGACTATACACAATTGGACACTTTGTTGTGCTCGCATGGAACATGAGCTGGAATGACGTGCACAACGAGCCTAGCGCCAGAAATTCTACGATGCGTTTACGGCCGCACGCCGCCTTTTGGTGTACGGACGTTGCAAAACATGAGCTTTTCGATGTATATTCATTAAAATCCTGGTTCCTTTTTGACGATCTCTGAACCTACGGCGCATATATTATTACTTACACTGCTTATACGCACATCTTCATGCAATATTTATGTTGCACCTCGGTATGAATGACTTTCATCGTTGTCTCTACAAAAAAACAATTCGCTTACTCGCCATGTTTATTAATCGAATGACTAAAAGATTCGGCTTACTTGTCCCCGATCGCTACTCTGTTGCCAGTGCAGGTGGCGACTTCTTTATACCATCGTTTTGCCTTACCTAACTGTATACGCTAAACCAATCCTTATTATACGCTTAAATAGCATCAATGCCTGTTGCTAGGAAAACACGTTGCATTTTTGTAAATTGTATGAATTACTTACTTAGCCTTTCATAATGACTGCCTTCACAATCGTATTTATTCAGATATCTATTCGCGCACCAAGATTACTTCGAATATAATATTGTTGGATCGAAAAGCAATTAATTTTATTTGTTGAAGTTTATATTTCCTATATTTTCCATCATAGGTAAAATCAGACAGCTAATTAAGACAAATATGCAAACCCTATCAATAAATCCTGCACATTTCATGCATCAAAAAATAAAATATACAAAGGTCTGCAATGTCTCCTGGATAACTATTCATTTCCATACACATATCGTGTTTACAGCGAAACGTCCGAACACCAGACGCTCCGCACCGGGAAGTCCTACACCAAAACGTCCGATCCCAATAAATTAAAAAAAAAAAAACAGCGGCCGATTATTAATTTTTATATAAAAGCAATACCTGGGACAATAATTGTAATCCTTTTCGGAGATCTGACATAAATATTAAGCTCAGGAAGTTTTCCTGCGCGATTAAAGATTGTTGGAGTATACATAATATCGTTCACACTCTGGTGCAGTCAATAATGGTGATACACGTAGCACCCACATCTGTTTTGTCAATATTCTCCTC
Organism: Ixodes ricinus; assembly: GCA_037355805.1. Classification (NCBI taxonomy): domain Eukaryota; kingdom Metazoa; phylum Arthropoda; class Arachnida; order Ixodida; family Ixodidae; genus Ixodes; species Ixodes ricinus. The sequence continues at coordinate 324,646 of JAZHYW010011507.1, read as the reverse complement.
GGTAGTTGAGACGGCGAAAAATCACAGGCTGTCATAAGCACAACGTTGAGCGAGAATAACATAGTTGTAACTCAACCGTGGAGATTTCAAAAGGAAAGCCACCCTGGGAAGCTATTCCGAGTATTGAGAATTAAGTTTTAATTAACTTGATTCCTGAAAAGCATTACATTAAAAATATAATAATAATAGAAACTGCACACGTATGATAAAGAGGTATTGTATGTAATCTCCTTCAGACATTTATCAGATCGTGTGCAATATAGCACTGTTTAAAGCGAACCATCTGATGTTGGTCATTTACATTATCGCGCACCTAGATTTCTCATATACAGTGAATGATATTTATAGCACGCGGCATATACAGCCGACACCATACTCTATGCAGACGATGCAAATATATTTTTCCCCCAAAGAAATATAGATGAGCTTGAAGTACTGGAGAACAAGTGAACGACTCATGTAAGCGCACGGTTGGCAGGTAATTAATAAGAACGAAACACCGAGAAGCCAGGTATATATCATATCTGGAGTAATTAATATATAAAGCTAAATATTCATCGAGCACTTAAATAACTACTCATAAAAACAATAATATCGCTTGTGTAAAAAAAAAAACTCTGAGCTTAAACGCGAAAGCATTGTCTTTGCAGCGTGTTAACATTCCTTACGTGCCATGGCGTGTCATTGGGTCGCATTTAAATGCGAACATTTCTTCTCTACAGAGACGTTTGGATTTCTTTGTCCCGTTGCTAAACTGTACAGGGGGTCTAGTCAAGCGACTCCTCGTGCCCCACCCACCGAGACGCACGTCGAAACAAAAACGTTGGCCACGTGCCCACTGTCGGCGTACACTCTGCACCGTTTGTTTCGGCCGCGGCAGTGTAGTGGCCGAAAGCGTGTATACGATTACGAGCAATCTAGCTATAGCTCGAAACAAATGGCTAGGCACTACTTCGTAACTTGCGGCATAGACAAAGCGAATGCACAAAAGCTTTAGCTTGCAAACCCTCGCCTGCCCCTCTGTTATTTTTTTGCACGTGGCTACGCTACTTCTATAGTACAGACGGTGCACAGGATCCGAGCATGGAGTTGCGCTTCCTCACTGCCAGCTGCTTCGTATAGCAGATGGCATTTTGTCATCGCTGTCAAACTCTCAACCAAAAGAAAAAAAAAAAGGTTCGCCGAACACAAACGTTAGATAACACCGACAGCGGAAAAGCCGCGGGCCCGGGAAAATCTCCGTGGCGTCGAGTCCTCGCACGAGGAGCAGGTGTGCGCGCTGCACAAAGCCTCGGACGCCTCGCATTTATTTCATAAATAGATTACACCCGCGAAATGAGACTACCCCACTCATATGGGCGGCGCATAATTGGCATCCTCGCGTTGCCCGCAGGAACGCTGCCCAACACACGCGCTGTCGCGTCGCAAAAGAAGAAAATTCGAAACACATCATCAAACACTCGCAAAAAAGCACCCCTCGCCCCCCAGAGGCGACAAAAATGGCACAGTCGAGGTCAGCTCCGTCTAGCCGACCCGTACTATTAACCGGCCTATTTAACGAACTGGTCGTTGATGAGGCGTTTTTCACTAGATTGGGCTGCATCTGTGTGGGGTCTCAAGCTCTCAACAAGGATTGGCAAAAAAAAAAAAAAAGCGGATATTTTGTTCGAGTTTAGGGAGACGAGAAACTAATTATTGCTCGTACCATTCCTACGAGTATGGCGAGCAGTATCAATAAAACTAACAATGGGATTTCGTACTACCGATCCTGTGGAGAAGGCAGGTGTAAGTCGGAACGACGCGAGTGGTGAGGGGCTGTTTTCCCCCGATAGAAGACGAAATCGCTAAGCTCTTCTATAATGAAATAAATTCGAGGAATTGACCTCTATCGGCAGTTATAGCATTTCCCATACCCGCCCAAAAGGTTTCTCAATCAATAACCTTAATTTTACATGGCGCTTGAACCAACTCTCCTTAAATGACCTGTTAGTCCAAGGACAAGTAAGCCGCCTGACGAGGTATGACCAGCAGACATAAAACCTCCAACAGTGCGCACAAAAATATCTAATCATAGTCAGGGCATTCGCAAAATCGATCCAGTTAAAAATAAAGAAAGCACAATAATGCTCAGCACAAAACACGAGCAACCGTTTTTTTTTTCTTTTTTTTAATATAAACATCTGTAACAAACATTGTGGCCATTTAATACAATAATACACATTTTAGAAAAACTCGTAAGGGTGCAGGCGAGCTGGCGAATATTTACCATGTTGAGTTAACCTGAGACTGGGAGTTGATGAGAAGAAACATCAAAACGTAGAAGGGACAGAAAATAGACAGGACGACGTCTCCACATGGTTTGAACATGGTCTAAAAGCGGTTAAAAAATGCTGACTATACTCGTTTTCACCTCAAGAAAAAGGAAGTTTTGCACATTGTTCATACGCTGCGCGAAGTAGTTCTTGCAGGATTTGGTTGCCGGAGGAAGAAGCGATGCTTTTGGCGTTTGAAACGTGTACGTCTTGATAAGATAACACATATCTAGTCTAAAATAAAATTACATATATCCTAATTCTTTGCATAAAGGGGGAAATTAGTAATGCTCCTCGAGGACCCGGACTTTTTTTAGTACGGTTTTTGAGGTAAAAACGAGTATATATATATATGGCAACAAATCCGTGCCTACAATTTCGTTTTTGAAGAAGCAAGAGCAACAAATATTGATAAGAACAAACATATATATCTAGATACGATGTTTAGTCACCTATGCTTCCACTGCCCTCTCCGAACTTCGTAGTTCTCATCTAAAGACACGACCCTTTAGAAAGTTTTAGTAGACCGTTTCGATACCTCCGATAACGATATTCGATAACGATACGATGCATGCGCAAAGGCGTCGGCGAAGTATCAGGTATCGTTATCTGAGTTATCGGAACGATATATTAAAGTCTAAAACTCTCTAATGTCGAACAAACTAAACGGAACACCCTCCCTCTTCCCTAAACGGGTGAGGTAAGGGATCTAAGGGAATATTGTCACTGAAGATCCGAGTGCGTCCACTTTCATCCTGGACACACGAGCGTCAGTGCTCCCGGAACGCCCATCGTGAGTGAGTAGTTCCACTTGATAAGTAAAGTCGGATGTTCGACCGCCAATACGGTATGGCTCAAAACGGCGCGACCAAAGTTTCGGAGAGGGACGAACCTAGCGAATCGGTGACCCGATGAAGACAAGGTCACCGATTTGGTGGTGGCGATGCCTCTTGTTCTAGCGGCTGACCTTTCTGCGTGCGATGTTGGACGAGGTGACCACATTCCAGGGGTACGTCTCGTCCGAGAATCATGCAGAATGGTGAGCATTGTGTAGTAGCCTCGTGAACCGCTGCGTCGGCAGGCGGAAGTTACGGAGGGAAGGATGACTCGGTTGCCCCCGCGGACGACATGAGCTGAAACACCCGATCCGGCATTTTTTCTGCGTCTGCGGTACCCACAGCTCTATCATCTTTCAATTAGTCAAATAGTCTGAAGTCATGGCATTCCACTCCGGACCACAGCTCTCTCAAGAACTGACGCCAAAGAACGACTAGCTCATATTGTCCGCGATATAGTACATTAGTTGGCCAGGTTACGGAACGCCTTGGACGTACGTTACGTAGTTTTCTTGTGGACTTTCGCTGTACCAAGTCACTGCGGCGTCCTTCAGGTAGAAAATGGTGTTCGCAGGCTTAAAGCCTGGTTCACACATCTGCGTCGACCGCGTTGTGCTGCGTTGCGTCGTGCGCAGCACAGCGCCTCCCCATTGGCTCGACGTACGCGTCGCAATAGCAACAGCTCGGCGCAAGCTGTCTTAACGCGAGGCGCAAGTGGTTGTAGTCGCAGACGAACGCAACTGTGTGAACGAGCCTTAAGACGCGTTCACACTGGCGACTAGTGACAGTCGCGAGAGCGACACGCGACCACCGACGTTCACACTGCCGGCGATCGGCGAGTCGCTTCTCAGGTCGTGTTCCAAATACTACCCAAATAGATCCGAGTTACTCCAGCAGGTCGTGTCACGTGACAACACAGATATAGAAAAACGCTGGACGCGGGTATCAAACGCCAAGGCACAAAACCCTTACCCTGGAGTAAGAACGAGCAAATTTTGGAACACAGCCTCGGAAGCTCTCGGGAGCCGGCGTCGATTCAGTGCACACCGCTAGGGTTCGCATTTCGCTGCTTTTCCATCTACGTCGTCTCACAGCTACGCACGCGTCGTCGTTGCCATATGAAAAAGACTCGTTATGTTGACCTGAGTTCTTCGGAACCGTATACAGAAGCACAATCGCTACATCGGAGTGCACTATCTCGATTTGCTGCCAGGCCAAGCTCTTTTTCGAGCGCTCGTTCAAATCGGGGTGCTCCGTTTGTAAAGCAATAGGCATTTTTTTAATAGCGCTGACCAGAGCCGCCGTAGACACCTCCGTGGCTCTGTATCCACGGCCGCTACCGCGAACTGAGGCGCTGAACAGACATGTTGCTTGCTGATACTCCCACAAAAGTTCGGCGTGCCGGATGTAAATAAACGCGAGGCGCACCGCACGCCACTTCCGAAGCGCCGCTGATTGGTTCATCCGCCGAGCGACTCCACGAAAAGTCGCAAAATTCGGTCTGGAAGCGACTGCTCCAAACCTGTCGCTTCTGCGACAAAATTTGTCGCGCGACAGCTGCGATTTACCGGTGTGAACGGGGCGTCGACGTGGAGAAGCTCCAAGACTGGACGTCGCACCCCCACCATACACGACATTTAACCACAGGACAAGCGGACGTGAGCTTTAGTTACACCGTACTTTAGTCTGTGTCTTTTTTCTTCGGGAAAATAATCAATTTATGTAATCTGCAACGAACTTTTTAATTGAGAAATCTTGGTTTTTCCAGATATCTGCGTCAGCTGTGTTCGCAAACTACCGGCAACGACAAAGTCATGGGGTCAACCGTGCTTCGTGTGCTGCATGGTAACTAAAGGCTGGGTCACACAGTTGCGACGGTGGCGTTCACAACAACCGAGACGACCCGAACACCGGTACAACCCTGACTTGCATCGCTTGCTACGATGTGCACGGCGAACACTTGTCCTAGTGATTTCGTCGCTGCTGTCGTGTCGGTTGCTGCGAACGCAACCGACACAAAGGTAATGTAAATGGGTAGTTCATGTCGCTTGCGACCGACCAGTCAAATAGATGGAGAACCATGTAACAATACACGGGCGCATCCTTTCGACTCGTGATTGCTTCTCGCATCCAGTCCTTGTACCTGTTGCCGCCCGGCGCTTAGAGAGAGAAAGGGCGGTAGCCTTCCTTCCCCCCCCCCCCTGTCCCCCTTTCCTTCAATCCGCCCCTGAACCAACGCAATTTCCCGAACCGACGTAACGCCAAACAAACTAATCACAGAATAAAACCAGCCCACGAGGATTTGTGTCAAAAACAGGTCGACAAATCCCCAGGTCGCTAAACTCAAAACACTAAGATAAAAAAAAAATTAAACGATTGACCAATTGCAGTTCGACAGAGAAAACCAAAGTGAACTCAATGGCAAGCGAGCCGGAACACGCGATCGAGCGAGAAAAACAAACGAACTGGTAATCAGCTCCCACCGGCGACAGCAAAGTGTTTAATCGGTCAATGCCTCGACACTCAACAACGATAAACAAATGCGACGACAAGTACAAGAAAAAAATAAAGAAGGAAAAAAAATCAGGTGAGCCTTTATCGACGGAGCCGCTACACTACGAATCACGCTCCAGATATCACGCAAGTTCAAACCGAGAGGCAGATGTCTGCCCGTGCAAGACACCTGCTTCGTGTTTTGTTTTTAGTTTTTTATCATTTTCTTTCGCACGTTTCTTGAATTCTTGGGAGCGAGCAAAAGTGCTCGCCGAGCATCTGTGTGCACGCGGAAGCTTGCCCCGTAGCAGTCACGTTTTCGGTTGCCACCTCTCGTTTGAACTCGGTCGCACCGTATCACCTTTTCGTCGTGAAATACGGTACCTCGGCAGATAAAAGAAACCGACTACTACTAACCAATGTGGAAATATCAAAACATAACGCCAATAGCGGTGTGTACATTGCGATATATATATTTTGGTAATGGAAAGTGTTGGTACACGGCGACTCACGCGACTGTGTTGATTCTGTCATTAGTTTATTTTGTATTTATGTTTATTTTCTTAACCCTGATAAAATATATGCATAGTAACGTGCAGTGTGTATATTCGAGTCTATGTTTCTATGCAATGAAATTATACATAGTGAGACAGGATTACCAAATAACTAAACATATGAATCTTCTTTTTTTCCCCGCTGTTGTTATTGTTGTCCTAAGTTTTTGCCGCAACGTGTAGTAAAAAAAATATACGAAGAAATCATACAAAGACGACACGACGCCCGACAAGCCGTTGTGGTATTGACAAGCTCCATACAATGTACCGTATTCAATAAACCAATAAAGACATATTATTCGTATAAAAAGGAGTGTACGTTTTCGAGGACTCCAGATAACCTAGCTGTTCTGATTCCCGATATGTGTCATTGAGAAATGTAAACTTTCTAAACATACTTGAAAAAAAAAAAAAAAAAGAGACAGAAATAGCGGTCTGTTGGTTTGAACGGCATCAGCTGGCGCCCGAGAAAGCAGCGGCGGCGAACAAACGGCCGTCCGCGTACCAAGGCTAGTGCGGCGGTCGTCGGGGGTAGAGCAGCATGCCCCACGTGCGCATCGAGACAGCGACGGCGGCGGCAGCAGAGAGGTGCGTCTACCCGGGCCGCTTCGCAGACACCGGCGGGAAACGCCCTAGTCCGGCGATCGATCGGGCGCTGGGCCGCCCCTGCGTGTTGCCGCCGCCGATTGCCGAGCTGGAGGAGAACCCGACCAGCTTTCCGATCCGCTGCAGCCCGGCATCTCGGAAAGTTTCCGGTGTTGACGTTCGCAAACGAGGCTCGAAGCGCTCACGGCTAGCTGGGTCTTCGAAAGCCCGCACCACGAGCGTAAATAGACTAAAGGCCGGTCTCAGACACTAGGCTTGAGTGCGTTTGACTGCGCTGCGGCGAGAGCCGAAAGCGAGTCACCGGCACATCGGTGCTTCTGTATGAAGCGTGGAATCCAATTCAAGGAATCTTCTGGCACGCGATATAAGAAGCAGGGATGTCCTGGTGTCTCGCTGCCGCAACGCAGTCAAACGCAGTCAAACGCAACTGTGTGAACCGGGCTTAAGAGAAGCTTGGAAAGACACGCGTGGACTATATGCGCACGACGTTTCGATTATGATGAGGATGTGCTGTTCTTGGCACAAGGGCAGCAATTGGGCACAAGGGCAGCAATTGGGCAAAAAGCGCCAGTAGGTGATTAAAAATGCGCGTCTGCTTGCGACCAAACCATGGATGAGGTTGAAATAGAGAAGGGATAAAGAGCATGTTCTTTCAAATAAAAAATCCAACCGTGCTTTTGAGGTTGCGAGCAATCAGTTGGTCTCCGGCCAAAAGAACAACATTGGGTAAATGGAATGTGCTGCAAGCGTAGAAGAGGAATTCCAGAGCCGAGATTGTCCAGGCTAGGGTGCCTTCATGTGTCCTTTCCTTAGGGTGATGACAACTGACCGCACTATTCCAAAAGCTTGTTGTTGTTTTGAGCGCGTGAAAAAGCATTTTTAGGCGTTAGCTCTTGGCGTTGTCTACAGTTTGTTTTCGATCAATTTATTGCTTCGTATTTTCTTTGTGAGCGCGTGCATCGGGTACAACAAAGAATGTCATGACCCTAAACGGAAATTCGAGACCAGGCGCCACTGGTCGAGATCCGCTGGATGGGTACACGGTGCAATTTGCCGTCGGTCAACTAGCGGGTGACACAACCGCTAGGTTGGAACCGGCCTGCAATCTGGGGGTCGGCACCAATTGGGAGCCTGCAAATGGTCCCTCAACGAAGCCCGGCACGTGCCCTTATTAAAGGCAGATTCCGCTCTTTCGTCTATTGCTTCCTGCGTATCCATCAATCCCCGGTGCCAATCACCGTGTCACCCAAAACGTCCGGCTCGGCCTACCGCAACGTATTTGCTCACCATCGACACTTCGCAGTCCTGTTCCCGAGGTCCCGAGCGGGACACGCAGTCGCTGTCGTCGAGGGGCCGAACCAGGCAAACCCGTTCTGCGACGTTGCCTCGGTCAGCGAGTGCTCGAATATTCCGCTCCACTCCACAAGGGGCACGCAGCAGCCTCGCAGCACAAGCCACCGTTCCAACGTTTACGCATTCACAGCCCAGCGTGCGATCTCCGAGCACGCGCATGTCAGTCGCTTCGGGAAGCGAGCAAAGCACGCGTCATACGCACCAACGCAGAAACTGGCCGCGACCAAAGGCACCTTCTCTGGAGTAGTCTATACGGTCGCGTTTATCAGACCTTTGATTAGTAACGGGCCTTGTTCCAAACAGGTGGCAGGACCGTTCGCCGGACGACAGTCCGCGGCGGGACTACTGAGAGCGTGGATAGCCAGGACAGCAGGAACACCACACTGTGCTTCACCGTAAGTCAGAACGCCCACGGTGTAAACGAAGGCCATGAGGCCAAACAATCAGCGCCACGCCACGGTGTTGGTCGTCTTTCTGCGCGCGTACAACCACCGGTTAAACCAATCAAGCACAGCGCACGCGCTGTGACCGAAATTGAGGTTTTAGTAAGCCTGTCCGCGTTTTAGTATTACTTCGTAACCTTCGACTGCGCTCTAAGCCTGCGGCGAATCGACGTAGAGTCGCGCAGAACAATTCACCACAGGGCAGTTGAACAACTGTCGAGGAGGTCCAACTATATATACGCTTCATCCGGCGTGTCTTTTTGTACGCACGGTTTAGTTTCTCATTGGTCTCATATTCTGTTGGATCACAACGTCAATGTCTGAGTCTTTGCGACTGATCCGGTGACCTTCGCGAAAACTTTATTTCAAAATACTACAACCTTTTCCAACGATTAGAAACGCAGGGAGAGGTGAGTCCCGACCAACTAATGACCACTCCGCAGCCAATGAGATTTGCGGCAGTCGCCGATCACAGCGCCGAACAACCATTCACGAAGCGAGAAACGTCAAGATAGTGAGCCACGCCCTGCACTTCTCGTCAGTGACAAGTACACGGACATCATTTCAAACTCAAATACAAATGTGACGTGATCTGGCGAAACTTCCCTCAAACGCTATGGGAGAGCTTGATACGTGACTGGCGACGCTGGCCGCCAATCTAGCCAGCACCGCTGGCAGTCTGGCAACCTGGAAATGCGTCGGAATTTCGAACCCCTTTGAACAAGAGATTTATGAGACACACATAGATGGATGGTAGTGACACGTCATCACAACTGACAGCGTTTCTCGTCAATGTTGGCGTCTTCCACTCTGTACGCTCAATCAGCTCCTCAAACTTGGATTTCTGCAACGATCTTCAAAATAATACTATCGATCGTTACGCCTTTTTCTTGCCTACAAATGATTTTTCGACACCGCCATCACCATTAAACTTGAGCACCGCGAGCAGCGCCATCAATAGAGGCACTGCGAATCGCTCCATTGCCTCTTTTTCGCTAGGATCGTTTTGTTCGACAGCAAACCAAATTATTTGTAAGTTCCGTCCTTAGATATCAATAAATAATGACCGGTACTTGCATACAGTGATCAACTACAACAGGCTTAACTAATTTTCGGGGTACAAAAAACCTTTTTCTTTTTTATCTATTTGTAATCGTAAATTTGGAGCGGCTGACCCAGAGTGGATTGGGCAAACGAAAATGCCCCCTTAAGGAGGGTGGCCCACCTAGTGGAAACTATTTACCCTGTACAAATTTTGCCCGAGTTTTGTATTGAAAGACGCTGGGTCATCCTCATACACGACGAGGACCGTTAATCGCAGGTCTTTTCTACACCGCTCATCCCTTCATTCATGTTCACGACTGGTACAAAACACTCAACATGGATTTTGGTAGTCAAAGAGTGGTTGTGTTGCCCACGAGGTTTTGCGGCGAAGCAGTTCAAAGCTGTGATTGGGTTTTGTGTTCTACTTCTACAGACTACGCCGGCGTCTTCACCCTTCAAAATACAAAAAAAAAAAACGTTTTGCGCTGAAGTTTTTTTTTTTTATTTTTTGCTTTTAGTTGAATTACATTTATTTCTTTATTTTATTTACAACGAAGCACGACCTATGAAGAAATGGACTCTACGAGTCGCTCTGCAGCGAAGGGCCTTTTGTCTAACGATCCGTAATCAGTGCCAAAACGCACGGAACAGCCTACAAGACTCATGGTAATAAAACCCGAGACGTTGTGTTACGTTCGCCCCCTTCTGTGTTCCTAAGTCTCGGGTTTTATTACCATGAATCACCACCAGCTAGCTTGTTTTTTAAAGTTTGTTGCAGCCTACAAGATCGCAGCAGGTCCCGGTGAGTGTACATTACTGAACTAATCACGAAGAGACGAACCCCTGATATTAGACACCAAGCGCAGTTCTTAAGCTGTGAGCACACGTCACTTGGGACCTACTGTGCACCACAAGTATCCCTCAATTTCAGCGCGTTTCGCTCGTTCATCTAAGTTCGTACCACTTGGATTCCAACTTGGAAACGCATAGCGCAGATAATATTCCATATTGTTCCATCCTGTGGCGTAAGACAAACGAATCCGTGTCAACACATCCTATGTGTCAAATGTCCAAGAATGATCCTCTTGACTACTTGGTGCACTGACTCGTGCACCCGAATCGCTGTTGTTTTTGCATCCAACGAAACGTTGCTCCGTTTCTTTTGAAAAATCTGTACTCTCTTCTAGCCTACCTATAGGCTTCCAGTGGCGCGGCATGGCTCTGTATTCTAAATGTACACAGCAGGAAAAGTACCCGTGCGCGCAAAATCAATATGCACATCATGGAATGCGGCACCCTGATACGTATTGATTCGCTGAACCTTCTGATCAGGAACAAGCTGGAACCCGGTACACTTCATCTTCGTTACGAGTAAACGAGAAAGAAAGATGTTATCGGGTCATAAACAGAGGGCACATTCATTCGGTTGTTGGGATGCCCCCTCCCCCACTGTGATTAACAGAGGGGCGAAACGTATTCGCGACGAGCGAACGACCGTCAACGCACTGCGGCACGGGATGAGCCCAAGCAGCTTTCCCCGGACAAAAGGAAAACAAAAAAAAAAGAGGGAGGGGAAACTCGCGACTTGTGCAGAGTCAAAAGCAAAGAAAAACGGCAATGGAGATTAAGCGAGGGATTCAAGCGCCGCATTGCGTACGCCGAGCCCCGGTGCCTCGCCAGCGGAGCCTCCCATTCACGCTATCTGGCCGTCCGGGTTCCTGGCCCAAGCCGACCCAACTCCTACGCACACACAAAATAACCCCGAAACGGACAGGAAACCAGAGAGAAAGAAATGTTGAAAGGCCCCCCTTCTCCTCTCCCCAAGTCCCAAAGCAAGCGAGCACACACAACACGCCACAAATATAGCTCCACAAAAGAAGAAGCCGGCAATGACAGAAACACTTGCTTCTTTGCCCTCGCCCCTCTTCCGAGGAGGGGAAGCGAAGAAAGAAGGAAAAGCGCGGCTTCTTTGGGAGCAACGCTTCTTTGCGGCCCCTGCGTGCCAGCCAGGCAGCGCAAAAGGAAAAGCCCAGAACCACCAATCAAAAAGGGGACGGGAAGAGGACCCGCCGCGGCAGAAAAGAAAAAAAAAAGGACGAAGCAGAAGGGCAACAAAGAAGAAAGGGAGGGAGCAGCCAGTCTCTCCCCTCCACCGGCGCGAATTCCCAAAGAAGCCAGCAGCGCGGGTAGAAACAGTGCTCCCCTCCGGAGGGACGCCCCGATCGAAGCAGGGGAGCAGCATCCAGGTCGTTGCCATGGAGACGCTTTGAAGCGCCAGGCAACAGGGGCCGAGCACAAAAGCCCGCTCGGCCACGGACAAAGGCGAAGTGCACGCGGTCCCCCCGCGCTCCAAACGAACACGCGCAAAAAGGAGAAACAGTTTGAAGTGCGATCTCGCGAGAGAGGGGTCGGCCCCTCCTCATTTGCTCCCCCCCCCCCCGCGAGAGCCCGTCTGCTGCGCGCCTTCGTGTAATACTGCGGGTGCAGGAGTTCACCTTTGGCCGGGTGCTTCTTGCACGAGGCGGCACCCGAAGGGGAAGCAGAGCGTGACGACTCGTGCGCCTCGCTTTCGGCTTTTCCGTTCGCTCGACGCCGAGTCGACACCGCTCAAAATTACTCGCAATCTCTCTGCTCAGCTTTCTGCGGAGAGAGAACCGAAGGCGTCACGCGGATTTCGAAGGGGCCACCGTGACGACATGGCGCTACGCCGAAATTATTCGGAGGGCCGCCGGCACCCTCGCTTCCCCGGTCCGTACAACCAGGATCCAGCCGAGCAGCGCGCTGCAACATGCGGAGGTCATCTCGATCACGCGCCGTTTCATCATCGTGCGCGCCTGACACAAAAATAACCGACGGGCGTCGAAACCGGTTAGCTAAACAAACAGCAAGGGGAACAATCCCGATGCACGTTTCGATTTCGCGCGTCGGAAAAGTGAAACAAACAATGGGACGGAGCTCTCGATTCAATATCCACGCTACGCGGGCGTCGTTAGCAGTCCGTTGCAATCACTGCTGCACGCTAGTAGACATCCATTATGCACTAAGCTCCCGTCTCGCTCCAGTCGCCGTGGGAGGAGGTGGCGCGTCTTCCCTCGCTTCCGTCGTCGCCAGACACGCTTTTCGCGGAACGACGCCGCTCAAGACCGGGAAAAAGAGCCAAAGAAAAACAAAGAGCGCAAAGAGGCAGCCTCGTGGCGTGCCAGCGCGTCTCTCTCTATTCGAAACTACTTTCGAACGCGGAGCGAGCGCGGCGGAACACCGGCCAAGTTTCCGGGGCATGGACGAACAACAATCCAGGAACGATTACCGGCCTTTCAATGGAACGCTGCGGCTACGAAGACCAGAAGAAAAAAAATAAAGAACACGAAATCCCCCCGGCAGAAAGAGCGCATTGCCGGCGCGGGCCATCATCGCTACGCTTGATGACTCGGCCAAAGAAAATGAAGCCGCGTCTGGGAAGTAAACTGGACCAGCGAATCGCCGTCTGCCCGAGAGCGAAGAGCATGACGCGCAAACGTCTGCGAGGGGTTTCCGGCGAGTTTTATTGCCAGCCCACCTGGACGAGCTACGTGCACGACGAGACGCTTGACCACAAACACTGGCTAGACTAGACAAGTGTTTCTACAGCTTGAACGAGTCACCGGGTAAACACCTCCAGCAGTGAAAGTCGGCCAAACCGCCGACCTCACCGCTGCAATTGTTCGGTCATCCACACTGTCCCAGGCAATCACTTCCACCGTCCACCGCAGTGCAAAAATCGAGAAACCCGCGAAGCACCAAAAACACCCGATTATACTGATTACGTGAAGAACTAAAGTTATCACGGATAAAACACCAGGTAAAAAAAAAAGAAAAAAAAAGAAAAACACGTTTGAGCTATTTCTCTCCCCCCCCTAGAAGATTATAATTTCTGCTTTTAGTTGTAGACTCGTAGTGGTCGAGTGTTCAATGTCGCCCGCGTGTCTTTCAGAAGCGCCCTTTCGATCTCGAATGAAAAACATCCGAGAACGACCCGGTTGACGGTTGCTGTGGTGGTAGTCATGTTTTTCGCAGTTGGGCGATGCTTTTCTGCCTACGCGGAGCGCAAGTTCGTCTTCTTTTTCTTTTGCAGGGGTTGTGGTGACGTCAGAACGTCGAGATTTGATTGGCTCTGATTGAAGGATGGTGGGTATATAGCTCAAAGCAAGCTGCCTTGAGGTCTACCCACTATCTTTCCAATCGGAGCCAATCGGAGCTCGACGTTCTGACGTCACCACAACCCCTGCAAAAGAAAAGGAGACGAACTTGCGCTCCGCATTCTGTGCCATATGGCAAACGAAATGCCAAGGCGATGAAACACAGTACGCGGTGGCCGTCCAGATGGAGGTATAAGGGTCGGCTCCAAATAACGCAGTCGGGAGTAGTCCATTATACTGCAAGTCCAGAATTGTTTTTCTTATTTTCTTGGCAACTTCCATGAGCAGCGGCATTCGCCTCACCCCTCCTATGTGGTGTGGGAAAGGTACAGGGAAACGACTGAGCCAATTTCGCTGCATTATCAGTAGCTCCGTCAGCGGCGATACAGCAATTACGTAGTAACCATTGGAACTGCAAGGGTGTACGGAGGTTGTGCGGAGCGATGAACGAGCGAGTAAATATCACTCACCACATGTTGTCAAAAAGACTCGGTCGCCTGAAAAGCGGACTTGCAGTCAGTAAATGTGGTCCAGGATTGGGTCCGTTCATTTTCGACCTGACGGAGCGCCTCTCCTAGGAAATTCGAAGGCAGTGGACGTTGGTTTGTGTCCGAGTTGCACTCCACGAGAAAAAAAATTCTACTTTTGTCGTGGAGCAGCTACTGTCGAACCAAGTGGTGAGGTCGAACAATCGGTGAACATAAGGACGGTGCTTAGGTACAGCACCATACGTAGGATTCATACACGCTAGACACGTGCAAATGGACCGCAGGATCAGGCCACGCGCTCGCGCCAGCAGACTCGACAGCGTTACTCCAGCAAAACGGGGATACCTAGCGGGAAAACATCGAACATAACGACACAGGTCCTTTCGGGATTTCTGCTCGTGGCATGCGGATTCCGTGATTACATGTTGCCGACGGTTGGCGCGATAAAACAGTTGTCCCGCTGGCTCTGTTGTGACTGTTGTATCAGCGTCGCGCCAAGGTCAGTCGGAACCCAAGGTCATCGGCACAGCAGTCCTTCCATCGCTTCCCCGAAGAGGGTCAAGCCTCCGGAAGCTCCCTCACGCCAAACACATCGCCGCAGGTTTGAAACGGAGAGCGAATGAAAATCGGGTTCAATGCTTGCCTCCTGAAACCCGAACGCTGTGCGTTGAGCTGGCACATGGCAAGGCAAACGACCTGTTCTAGACCGCCATATATTCCCCATAGTCGCTGGAGTCGCGAATGTCCTTAAGCACTAATAACTCGCAGATACGCTACCCACTAGTGAGGACAATGTTCCAATTTCCAAGTACGCACACGCTAAAAAAACATAACAATCCGGAGCGTAAGTTCGTCTGCTTCTAGCACAGGAGTTGCGACGATGTCAGAACGCCGAGCCCTCATTGGCTGATTGAAATATAAAAAAAAAATAGTGGGTAGACCCCAAGGCATCTGGCATTGAGGTCTACCCACTATCCTTCAAATCAGAGCCAATCAGAGCTCGGAGTTGTTCTGACCTAACCCCAACTCCTGCACAAAAAGCAGACCGACTTGCTTTCCGCATAAAAATCCCTCGAGAGGGGGAACAAGGGGACAAAGGACAAACACCAATAAATCTCCAAGCACAGCTATGTGACTGGTGCGCGACTGAAACATTTCCGCCTGGTCCTGGTATCGAACCAGGGACCTCTCCATTTCCAGCGGAGCGCTCTATACCAGCCGAGCTAACCAGTAGTTAGACGTCAGTAGAGCAAACGGGTTTTAACAGCTGCCACCAGTTTAACACCAACGAAACTGAACGGCCTGATTTTGATGGCAAACAAGGCTACGGCTAGCAATTAGAGATGCAGCGAACCTCTTTTTTCGAACCTGAGGTGCGAAGACCGAACAAGTGGTTCGAAAGGTTCGATAATTTTCGAACTTCCCAACCATCACACACAAAAGAAAAAAATTCAATACTTTTCAAACTTGTTTTTTTTTTTTTCATTAAGAAATATGATTATTTTCGAACTTTCAAATTTGTCGCGCTTATAATTTCACAATGTTCGAACTTTCGAACCTGCGAAGTTTAAAAGTTGGACGAAGTTCGAACGAACTTTACCCCAAAGGTTGTGGGCAACCTGACTGCGCAAAACGTTCGACCAAGTTGCCCGCATGTTGAACCATCTCTGACCATCTCCACCGCCAGGCGATCAAGTGTAATCGACCACGCAAGCGTGCTCCGTCGCTGATAAAAGGCCGGTGCGTCGTGAGGGTCGTGGCATTCGCGACGATGACAGTCAATAAATTACTACGTGTTTTTAAACTAGAGCCGTTGGCGCAAAGCTGCGCTCTGAGAGGAAATCGAAGCCTAGAAACGCGTCCAAACTATGCCTCTTATTCGGAACGTCGTTAAAATGATGCACGAGGTCTTTCTGGAATTGGTTGATTTAGTGGTTTCCGATTGAAACAAGGCTTTTCTATTCTTCAACAATTAAAAAAAAAATAATACAGAATTACTTAGTTTTTGCGAACTATATTTTTTTCCTAAATAGCAAAAGTCAAACAGACTTCCTTTTGTGCGATGCGTAGTTTTTGCAAAAGCGAATTGGCCGGAGTTTCGTGAAATACCCTGTACAATTAATTTACCTTCTTTACCTCACCGAACTAAATACGACCAGATAGCTTTCATTTCCGGCCAATTCGCTTTACTATGCATATATCTGTTTGATGGCATGGTGCTTAGCGGGTAGTTTTCCCTAGCCATTCAAATTTAATGGAAATCTTGCTCTGGGATGCAAAACAATTTGTCCTATGCAACTAAGAAAAACAAGTTTTTTTTTCTTTCATCTTTACAATTGCTAATCTAATAGTATGTAGATGTTATGTAATTTACCTAAAAAAAAACGCGTTATCATGCTTGTTCACCCGAGTTCATACTCAATGTTCGATCCGAGGAGCGCAAACGGCGCACGGCCACGAACGCGATTTGGACTGGTGATTCATTAATGTTTACTCCATTTTATGAATATCTCCCTGTCACGTGACAGTTCAGCGATTATTGTAATAAAGAAAATACCGTCCTAGCAGAGCATGAAGACTGACTCGCCACGGTCCGTACTTTGAGGCGACCTAATAAAAACGAAGTGATTCATTTTAGCTAGGGGTCATGTTTCGGGTTATGCCTGATATTGCGAGCAAGACACAACAGGAAATGCGTCATGGTAAAGTGAACTTTTTGCAACATTTGTTATTTCTGAGCCCACCTTCACAAAAAGCGAAGAAAATAAATACTGGCTCTTTCGAGAATACCGTCCTCAACTAAAATAGATCCGAATTATCCATTTTTTACAAGCACGGATTACAAAATAAAAAAAAATAAAAGAAGGCTTATATATTAGTTGTCTTAAAGATACAAAAAGGGTGAACCAATATTTGTGTTTGGTAAATGTTAACCTGATAGGCAACTAAAAACGAAAAAGAAAAAAAAGCCTTTTTTTTTAAAGAAAACTTTTTTTCAATATTTCGAAATTTTATATGTTTAACAAGTTTGGAGCAGGATAATATTAGTTTCATAACGGTACACTACACAAACGATATATCATCAAATAGGCCATGCTTAAAGCTACATGCGGATAGCTGTTTCGTGACATAATTCTTAACGGTTCTTTTTCTACAACATTCTGAAATTGAGGTTTGCGCAGCAAGTGTGCGATTTTGTAAAAATAAAATAATAACATCTAAAAAAATAAATCCTTTATACAAAAAAATGAACAGTTTGAACTGCTTTTGATACATATGTACAAAAAATAAAGAAAAGGAACTCGACAGTTTGTAACAAACGACCAAAGTATCGAAAATAACAAATCATGTTTTTGACGGATCCCACAGGGTGGCACTTTATAATAATTTTCTATTAAACTAACGGGTATTTTTTTTTGCGCAATTGTGTTTAATGTAGTAATTGAACTATCACTTGCATTTATTTCGAAAAAAAAAACAACCTAAAGGAACCACCGAGAAGTCGACTACAAATGGAACCACCAACAGGCTTTCACGCTTCAGAGTGTCTAGCTTTGGGAGCTTTCGTTTCGCTTTCAGGTCGTTGTCAGATTGCTAGTGGACGCCGGTGGAAGCTCCCATCGTTATTTCGAAGAGCTAACTGACCACGCGGCTGTGGTCAAGCCCTCCACCCGCCCCGTACCTGTCACTAAACGTGTGAAAAATGGGGAAACGCTAATATGCATCCGTGTTCAAATGACAAAACCAAATGCAGCGTAAAAATAAATAAATAAATAAATAAACGGCGACAAAATGGCCTTTTTGACGAACCGCCCTTCGACGGACTTTTCTACTGCGAATTCCCCTGTTCGACGAATTGTTCTTCTACGAGCTGGCCTTAAATCCAGCGGTACAGACAGTACAGACCAGGGAAACAATCAAGTAAGGCCTAAGGTTAGCGCAGCTTCAGCGCACAACGACGGCCTACTGGCGAGTTGTTTGCACCGGCGAGGGTGCAAATCGGGGCCACCCCACGCAGCGGCCGGACGAGGCATGAGCGGACTCACCAGCGCCGGGACGGCCGAGTCCCCCGAGTTCCGGACGTGCCACGCTAGGGTCTCCTCGACGAGAAACACCGAGAAGCGGTCCTCGTACACGCGGATCCACTCGCGGCGCTTCCAGTCCAAGCTGTCAAACTCCACCAGCACCTGCGAACCAAGCGGACTCGGTCACCTCTCGGAACAGTGGGGCAGACGCCCGTACCGAGGTGACGGCACAAAAAGGCAGATCGGGACGTGCAAAAAGCCCACTCTCCAACCCGACCATTCAAAATGCACGCACGCTGAGGCTGTATATCGCCAGATTACACCAGCAACCACGACACACAAAAACGCCGAGGGAATGCGACTGATTTACCTTCGTAACACGCACTGTACCTCCAGAAACGCGGACGAAGGTGACAACAAGTACACGGATCATGTGCAGTTATGAGTGGCACACGGCCCACGCGTAAAATTAGCCCCGTTGTGGCCATTTTTTTTTTCTTTAAAACTTTGGTTTGGGCTAGTTGGTTATACCATTTTTTTGTTTTTTTTCGTATGCACTTTATACCATTTTTTTTTTCTTTTTCGTATGCATTAGCCAAGGCGTCATCGCAGAGTTTCCACATCAATCGATATTACCGGTTCAGCGCGAATTTTGTTTGGAACGGCTTTGCTAGGACATTGCTGGGTACAGAGCGCGGCACAGTTAACACGCGGACCCCGGCTGTCTACCTGGTTCTACAAGGACTGAGGCAGTCGTTGAATATACTAGCCAGGTGGAATGTCCACGTCTGGGAATCGAACGGGTGGCACTCAGTTGGTCGAACGACGTTCTAGCGAGCGCCGAATTTTCATCGAAGGACACTTCAGCGAATGGTCGGCCGCCACGAAACGGCGTTTCGCGCCGGCCGACAGGCGACGGTGGCGACAGGCCCACGCAAGTTTCCCAATGTCAACTTTTTAAACAAAAAAAAAAATCGAAATACAACAGCTCTTTTTCACGACAAAATGTTTAAAATATTTGGGCAAC
Organism: Ixodes ricinus; assembly: GCA_037355805.1. NCBI lineage: Eukaryota > Metazoa > Arthropoda > Arachnida > Ixodida > Ixodidae > Ixodes > Ixodes ricinus. The sequence goes on along the minus strand of JAZHYW010011507.1, from coordinate 305,290 downwards.
GAAATAAATCTGGGCAACGTTTCGCCCGTGACGTCATCTCTCTGCAGACTCCCCACCTCCTTAAACCTGACCCATTAATCTGCCCCCGAGTTGATTTCATGAGTTCGAACCCTCCTTGGGAGAGGAAGGGTGGGTCAGTAAGGAATGAAGTGCAACGCTCGCCGATGCATGTTTTCCCACCAGCTCCGCCATCGAGTTCGTACACTCTATTTAAAAGGAAGTTGCACAGCAAAGAGACCTCGAGCTTTGTCCAAGAAAGGAAAAACAAAGTCCATTTCACAGGTGATTAAACCTGCGCAGAATTAGCCACAAGTAGTCATGTCCGTCAAACAAAAAAGCTACCGCAATAGTTGAGGAAAACGCGGTCACAAGAAATGCTTCAAGCGCAAACTTATTACGTGCGTTTAATAAAAACATTCGATAGTCGAACTCCTTTATAAATGAGGGAAAACTGAGACGAGGCACTGAACAGCACAATAGAATGACATCTTTCATCTTCCCACTTCGACAATGGCAATTCCGGTGCGAACTATTTCTTGCCGGCTTATGGTCACGCCACCATGCTTGCTGCCGCTTAATTAGTATTGTACACTTTCACTTTATGCTCGCGCCCAAACCGTGGAATGGCGCGGGTGAACCGCGTAAATACGGTCTCTTGGACCAATCTCTACAGTCTCGAAAGAGCCTCCCCTACACGGGAAAGAAACCTAAACACAAAAATTACGGGGCAATTTAAATGGCGTCCAGTGCGAAGCCAAGTTTTTACGTGCCAAGCCCACGGCAAACGCTAGCGAACAGAGGTCATCGAGTCACTTGCGCGCCCAGCCAGCACCAACACAGAGGCAGTGATGCTAACTACTTTTTTGCGAAAAACCCTACACACGCCCTCAGTAATCCCTACATGTCCCTACATCAGACAGAAAAAGTCCCAGCACTTGTCCCTACGCAAAAAAAAGGCGAAGAATGCGCCGCAGATTTTAAGCAGACGAATACAAAATGTCCAGGAACAAGTTGTTTAATAAAAACAGTCATAGAAGCGCGTTAAAATAAGTTAGTGTGCGCATATTCAGCATGACATACATTATGGACCAAATAATACACACAGAGCAAATGTCATGTACACCCCCCCCACCTTAAAAAGAAACAAAGAAAAAAAGAAAAAAACCTTTTCTTTGTTTGCTTACAGCAGTTCCGTCCCTACGTCCACAAAGCGCTCTAGAACACCAAAAGTCCCTACGCGTAGGGGCAAATCCCTACGGTTGGAATCACTGCACAGAGGTGAGCATGCGATCCCGACCGACAGACCGTGGAAAAGACATCAATGCTTTCATTTATTCGGCTGACTTTTTTTTTTTTTTTTTTTTTCTCCGAGCGCGCACGGTGTACTGTTGCGGAGCGAAGCCGCACGCGAACCGGATGCGACTGGAGAGAATTCCCTCCGTCCCGTCAAAGGGCAACGGTGTTTACCGACCGCCGCCTGGGAATCGACGGCTCGAGGCTCCGGTTCCAGCCTTTCTCCGCGGTACAACCAGGCTCCGGAGCCGCACGAAGAAGACACCCGAGTCGGCATCCGCCGGCGAGCCGACGGGAACGGGTAGACTCGCTCGCATTCCTCCGGCCGTTCCCAGCCACGCAACGGAACACACGCAGGAAATATCAGCCCAAGGGGTCGGGCGAAGGGCATACACACAGGTATCAGAAGACCTCGCCTCGCCGAAACAGGATACCCGTTGGGAAGGGTCAACCATACGGTCATGCGCGACGCGGTTCAGTCGGTGTATCGGGTGCGGAATCCCCACCGAGGGATCCCCGCCAAAGACAACTTGCTCGGGACTCGGGAGCCATCTCCCAGAAACTGCGCTCTCGCTGGCGGACCAATAGCCCGCGTGAACGAGTGTATCGGGCCAGCGACGACTGAGCAACGCAGCAGTCGCTGCTCGACCTGTCCCAATTCGCTCATCGGACCACCGTGTCGAGAAAATCTTGCTGACACAGTCGAAAGGTGACGCACTAGCCGACAAGTTGAGGGAAGGATCCTCCCACCTCTGTCCACCTCAGGAGAGCGAACACTGGAGAGGAGGTCGCCTCCTCTCCAGCGTTCGCTCCGCTAGAGTCCTGAACTCTTGACCGGCCGACTGGTGCCCCATACCTGCAAGCACGTGAAGCTCGCACGTGGACGTAGCTTTGGCAGGCTTGCAACTGCACGAGCATGCTCGCACGCGCAGAGACACGGCGGCGGCCAGTCACCCCCTTGCAATCGTCCTCCACTAACGCCGTCACATTCGGCTGGCACCTTTTGCAAAGCCTGCAGCACAGTTCGCGGCGTCGAAAGGAGTGCCGGGACCTCTGTCGGCTGCTACAACGAAGGAATAAAATGGTATCTGCTTCCCCCTCCCCCCCCCCCAAAAAAAAAAGAAAAAAAAAGAGAAGCAGACATAAAAATAAGGGGAAAGACAAATAATAAATAAAATGAAAACATACATGAGAATACAAAGAAACGCAGATATACATAATTCATTAAATAAATAATTAAAGGAGAATAAGCTTTTTAAACTGTATCCAATTAATTTTCTTATATATTCCATTACGAAGATTCTAAACAAGAGCAAGACAACTTCCTCCTCGTCAAGAACACCGAAGAGAAGAGGCAAGACCAAGCGGAACAACAATTAATAACTTAATACCAAAGGGGAAAAAAAAACACACAAATAATCATAAATGAGCGCATAATTGTTCAAAGTTCGTTCCAATGCCAAGGTTGAGCTGCCTCCCTCTTTTTCTTTTTTAATTGGCGTTAAGAACTAAATAAACGTTTGGCCAATTACGGCCTTCATTTTGTTTTTAATTTTACATTGGATTAAACGTGTTATACCGTCAGGTGGTGCAGGTCGAGAGAAACAGTTTATTTCCTTTATTTTTAACTCTCACTTAGAAATTGAGTAATTGAGAGGCGACCCTGAAGGTGATGGGGAGTGGCCAGTGCAGGCGAACAACTGCGCTTACGTAAAGCCCATCAATGTGTTTGCGTTAGTCTTCCAAGTAGCGTCAACGTCAAATGCGCCAGTGCACGAGGCCCGTGTCTCGAGCAGCCCTTGGAGGCAAATGGCGGCGCAGCACCGAAATAAGCGGCCCTCGGAAGCTAATGGCGGCGGAGCACCCGCTCGTGGCACGTGTCTTGCACCTTTCCACAACAAGGGTTGGCGGTACTTGTAAGCGTGATTTGCATCAAGGGACTTTACGCTTACCCTTGCGCTAGCTTTAATAATAAAAAGTTTTAGAATAACGTACGCAATTTTAGCGCACGTAAGCGCTAGATTTAGCGCTTCTGTTAGCGCAGGCTACGCCAGATAATTTTAGAATAGCGTTTCTCCGCCGCGACGCAAAAGCCCAAGCGTCTCGCGGTTCTCGCGCTTGCAACAATTTTAATTTCACACACAAAATGCTAAAATAAAGAAGAATTACAAATTAAAGGTTGGTGTTTTTTTTGTCTTTACTCAGAGCAACATTTTAGCTTGGTTCAAAAATGAGTGCGACGGGAGCGGTCCATCGGTCGTTTCCGCTTGTGTCGCCACTGACCTTGGCCGAGAAATGCTTGCGCTTAGCAAGCATCAACTTGCGGCGGTCGTTGCCCATGTTACTGGGTCTTCCAAGCGGACTGCAATGTCGTCCTATGTTGAAAATCGCAGTCGCAAGGATGCCGCCAACGTCGCGCTCACGACGCCGCCAAAGCGGCCGCAGCCGCGGTCCTGGGACCCGCCATTTTTTAACTGTGTTCGTCTTGGCTTTAGCCAACTTCTCACCACGAATCCTCCTTGGAGGAGCACAAAAACTGTTCGCGTACGCACGCAATTTCAAAGAAAAAAAGCGTACTCTAAAATAGCGCACGCAAAGCGCAAAACGCACGCGCAGTGGCGACGACGCTAATCTTTGCGTGCGCAAAGCTTTAGCGTGCGCTATTCTAAAACTGCCTAGTGTCACGTGGTAGACACTGCAAAGGCAAGAAGGACAACGCGCGCGGCCTTTCGGGGGATTTTTCAAAAGCTCAGTTGCGGCCGAGGCGGACGCCGAACGTCCATGGAACCACTGGCTGGACACGGAGCCCAGCCGACCGCTGATGCGGCATTCGTGGCTCAATCTGTCTGCGCTCGATCTCCCCGTAATGACGTCGAAATTGCCGTGCACGGCTTCAACTATTCTATACTTCGTTTCACCTCAAGCCCAGGGGCAGCTGACGATAAGTACCGATGGGACTAATCAAACAGCGTGAAAAGCGCACCATCATGGTGTTGATCATGTTTCTGCACGTGTTCCATCAGCGCTGAACCAATCATAAACAAACAACAAGGGTCCAGTGACCTGCGCTTTTGACGCTGCTTGATCGGTCCCATTAGCTCGTATAGCATTGGCTGCGTCTAGACTTAAGCTGAAGCGAAGCGTAGGCGGTGTTGGCCAGCCGCGGCATACGTGGCTCGCACGAGACGACGCCGCACCATGCTGGTCGTCAATGCTGTTTGTTCTTGCCGAGAAGAAGCAACCTCGCTGATGCAACGCGTGTGCACGCAGAAGGTACACGCGCTCAGCCGCAAGGCAACGACAATGGTCTCGGACGTGACGTCAGCGCAAACGCAGATTTGCGCACAAACCCGAGGGTGAACACACGAGCATGAACTTGCCATATATGCTATTAAAGCGCACAAGTGTACGACACGTGGCAGATAAAATCGCACTCTTGCCTTCGGGAAAAAAAAAAACGCTTCGCGAATGTTTTCCACACTTTCCCCGCAATTATTGCGACCCTCGTTTTCGCTCTCAAATAACAGGCAGCTACTAAAGGTCCCTAATGACAAAAAGCCAGACCGCATAAAAAAACACACAGAAAAAACAACAAAAAAAGCAGCGATTTTTGATAAGTTATTATCACGATGTTCAGGTGCTCAGAATTTCAGCGTGGATCGCATTCTTGAGTTCACAAATTTTATTCCGCATCTTTTCATCCTCTCATCTTTTGTAAATCGCGCTGAGTGTCTCGACGCCATCCTGGCCGAAAAGTAAAATAAAAAAATAGACGCGCAGGTTTTGTTTCCATATTCAGTTTGAGTATAACTTGGTAAACAGCGAATGACTATGGGGCCCCTTCGGGTCAATCAAAAGCAGGACCACAGCACGGGACACATTTCTGCAGGAGGCATGCACCGCTCCGACTGGCTCTCTGGGGCCGTAACTTTCGATGCTATCGAGTTATGCTGAAACAAAGTATTGAAAGCTCGACATGGAACGGCAATACATATTATGTTGTTTTGTTTTCAGAAAAAAAAAAAAAAGAAAGAAAAGAGCTGAAAATATACCCTTTAAAAATATTTAAAAAAAAGAAAGAAAGAAAGAAAGAAAGAAAGAAAGAAAGAAAGAAAGAAAGAATGCAATTTGTATCCGTTAGACTTCCGCGAGCGTGCCCGTATGGTCGCGCATTAAAACATCTTCAAGACCGAAAAAAAAAAAAAAAAAAAGGCGGGGGAAGTCCCGGCAAAATGTAAGTGACGACTTTTGTAAACGCGTTTCTTGCTGGAACACAAAGAGAGCCCTTCAGACCTCTGCAACGTTGTGGCCTGATGCGATGAGAATGCGCAACAAAGCCGCGTTTGTTTCATCGGAATTCCTGCTTTCGCGATAGCGAATAACATATAATGTCCTTCCAGTTCCCCTTTCCTCGACAGCAAAAAGGAACACTCATGCTAGCAGAAGCCGCACTGCTATACACGACTTATGGGAGAAATGAAAGAGAATTACTGAAATAAACGAATAATTGTAACTCTAGTGCGTTTATTTTTACTACCGCAAACACCTCTCTTGTCTCTCTTCTCTCAAAAACAAAAAAAAGGATTTTTTTTTAATTATTGGTGGCAATTAGTTTATCAAACTATGTATTATCGACAGCTCCGATTTTTTTTTTTTTTCTGTAATAAGCTGCATAAGACTTCGCCGAGAAGCGGTGTGTACGGGTCGGTCAGGTGGGTTAACATTTTTCTAACGACCCACCGGCCGCAGACTCTCCCCGAAGCGGCGTAAAAGTGGAGGGGGGGGGGGGGGGGGGTAGTGGGTAGTGTTAACACGCACCCCAGTGAAACACGCGCGAGGAAATGTCCCTACAGCGGTGCAATTCGCGTAACCAGTGTCGATTAAACGTTATAGTGTCGACGAAAACGTGTGTCCATAAAACGTAATTCCAGGAAACGAGTTTCGACGAAACGATAGGGACACGTTTGTTACGACCCCAGCGCGGTTGGCATTAAGCATTACCATCAAGAAAAAGCGTCGTTACATCGCAGATTTCATTAAAATAAACAAAAACAAAACACCACTCAGTGCACGCACCGCCATAATTACCAATCGAGAAGGTTACCATCGCAAGAAAATGTATAGACCAATTTCGCAGTAAATAAGATGTTTCAAAATTAAAAAAAAGAGCCCAAACTAACGGATGTTGAAGGAAGGAACCAGACATAGTTCTGGAACCTCTTGACGAAAGCTTTTAATCGAGGAGCCAACGCTTGGCCAACACGTAGTTGGCATTCAGGCTTCAACCTCGGGCAAAATCGCACGAAGAAAACAAACAAAAAACGGCGAACCAGCGCGTAGCGATTGGCGCGAACCCAGTGGCGAGTCGATTCGCCACTCACCCGAATAGCATTTGGGTAGATTGCCCGTAGAAATGCCCGTCTGACAGGTGCATAACAGTTATTCCGCGCACCGCACTCTGGCTGGAACGAACGTCGCAATACACCGGTCCGGCAACGCAACGCCCCCGATAAATGGCGAGGTCCGCGCGCCAGTCAACGAGATCGTCCTTTTTTTTTTTTTTCTCGATGTTTAGCCAGTAGCAAACGAACACACACACGAAAATACGAGACAAACAAACCGCTCGTTCCGGAAAAAAATAGCACAATAAAAGGGTTGCAGGAAACGGCGGCGCATGCAGCCAGATCGGTCGAGGATGGTCCGGAGGCCTCGGCCCCGGCGCCAGCCCTCACCCGGCGCAATTCTAAGGGTCCCGCTAATGAGGCATCCGCGGGGCGGCCACCGACAGCCCCACTTCCGAAGGGGGCTTTGTGGCGGCCCCAAGGTCGTCGCGCACAGGTCCCCGACCCCTCCGCGCGGCCCTCGCTCGCTGCTCGCCGTGGCCCGCGGGGCCGCCCGACACGCTCGTCACGAAGCCACTTTCCCTTCAAGGTGAAGTCGGGGCTTCCCGCGCGCGCCCGCTTTCACGAGACACCACCACGGGCCCCTCGAGCCACAAGCGCGACAAAAAAGAAAATTTCACCGTTCCTGTCAAAACCATAAGATTGCTCAAAACGGAAAAAAAAGAAAGAAAAAGAAAAACAAAATTGGAACTAGGAAGTTCGGAGAAGGTGCGGGGGACGACGGACAAAACCTATTGTCCCGGAAGCCCCCGCTGTGTGTCACATGGCCGCGCTTTCGCCGAGCGGGCAGGAAAAGGAGGGCGAACCCGGCCCACCGACCCGCGACAGAACGTTTTTCGGGGTCGAAGCCGCGGCTGAGCGCACCGCGGTGGGCGATGTGTCTCGGCGTGAGCACGCGCGGCCCAATGCACCGGGGGGACCCGGTATCGAGCGTCCCTTCCGGAGAGCAACGACCTCACGCGAGGAACTTGATCAGCCCGGGGCTGCCAATCAATACGCGCGCGGCTCCGGCCTTCCCCGGAACGCCATGATACGTACGCCCGGCGTTTTCTCTCGCGCCAGCTGGGCGCCCCAGGCGCCTTGGCGAGGCAGACGCCCAGCGGTCCCGCTCAGGCACGCCCCCAGAACAACGGGCGCTGAAATGACGCTAACAACTCTCTGCCTACACGCTTCTGGAAAACGCGAGCCGGGCAGGCAATTCGGACTCGGCACCAAATGGCATGCCGTCACACGAAGGCGCGATCTCAGCCATTGTGTCGTTAATGTGTTGTCGTAATCACACGCGGTGCACAAAACAAAAAAAAGCAAAACAAAGTTACCTCGCCAGCCGTGAACAAATAGATTTTAACCGCTATTTGTATATACAAAAAGGTTGAAATGATACTTGAGCCGCTAAATTTGTAAAATGGTCTATTAACCCATGTGACAAACTGCCGTGCTACAAGTTGTATTGCTACAAAAATAAAATGTTTAAAAAAGAGTTAAGTAAATCAAATATATTTTATTGAAATCGGAGTCATTTTATTTAAATCACTGTAGCTAAAAGATAGTTCCTTTGTGTTCCTTTACCACCAGATGTATTTTTTTACGATGACACATTGATCAATTGTCCTATCACTGACAACAATGCGGAAGAAAGAATGACTAAATACAAAGTACAGTTTAATTCAACACGTTTTCTTGGTGTAGTTCCCGCCAAAAACAACTTGATTTTTTTTTAATTGGTAATTTTTTTTTCGAATTGTGATTTGATTATAGTACGACATTACTTTTCTAGTTTTCGTTTCTTTCCTTCGCGTTCTACTTTTGTTGCAATACTACGTTAACGTAGCTAACGAGTGAAGTAGAGGGTAGAAATCAAGCCCAACGCTCCAATTCGCTCAAAGGGCATTTCTTTTTACACCTGTTCAGCCTCAGATGAACATTTCTTGCTCGATGATTTCCAGATTTGAATACAAAAGAAATGCACATAGCATAAAATCATAGACGAACGGTAAATAAAAAGAAAAACATTTTCGGGGTTACCTTTGAGGGAAAGGTTTGATTTAAATCGTCATACGAAAACTGATCAGATTTAAATCAATATGTAAATCGCAATACGCATCACGATTTAACTCACGATTTAAATCATCTCGATATTTGTTCTCCACCCTGCTACAAATAGTATTTTGATGAACAGCCTGGACCCCGACAAAGAGCGCGCAACAAGAGCACTTTACGGTGTTTGAGGAGAATAACATAGAGGACGAAAACGAAAACACCGTAACTTTACCAGCACGCTCCACTTCCACGACAGCACTTTGGTTTTGGAGCCGTTAGTGTGGTTCTTGCTTCCCAATCGTAAGCAAGAAAGGACGGCTAGAGTCCGTCCCGTGTACCTCAAACCCGTCTGTGCCGTCTGGGAGGCCTCGGAGACGCCATCGGCTGAGGCTATTCGGGTGCGCGCCCAGAAGACCTTATCTGGTCGGGATCGCGTCGCGGCGTCCGCAGTGATATCTTACACCGTGGTCCTGAGCAAGTCGACCCAGGAAGCGTGGCTCTGTTTGATCTCAAGGTGATGATGACCTTGAGATTAAATGATTAAATCACTCCGCTCATCGCCTTTTATGTGGGTGGGTGTTTTCCAGTGTGCCGTGACGTAGAGGTTTTAGCCCGCCATTGTGCAGGGATTCCATTGCTGCCAAGAGAGGACAGTATTTCGAAAGCGGTCTATAGAATTGTTTGCTTGTCTTTTTCGCGAAGCATTTAAAGTTTTAAATTTGGTTTGAGAGGCTCTACCGGGGACCAACGAGATAGAGGGGCTTAGAGCGATAAACTGGTATCCCGTTTACCAGGCAAAAGTGACCTCCACCTGGCTGCCGCCATGTTGAACAATTTTGACCACTAGACACGTGACCGTACCAAATCCTAAGGCTTTTACGCAAAACTGAGCCGAGATTCGTATTGCGATCGCTGTAAAAAACATGATAAACTATTTTTTCAATACTGTTAGCCCTAGATATTAGTGTCTAGCTCCGATAATAACTAAAAAATACAGCACCGCGGCTGACGGCATCAAGTCAGTGGAGGCAATGCGAAGCTGCCCCAGTTTTTGTCATAAAAGCACACTTAAACGAAACATAACTTACCTCGTCGGTACTGTTATTAAAGATCAATAGGCAAATATTTGTGCGCGGTACTTCGTTAAAATCTAGACGTTAAACTATAAGGTCACGTGTCTAGTGGTCAAAAATGTGCAACATGGCGGCGGTCAATTGGGGGTCACTTTCAGCTGCTAGTTTATCGCTCTAAGGCCCTCTACCTCGTTGACCGGGGACACTGAAAACGTTACGTCAGATGTTGTAATATGGAGGGGCAGCACAGCTTGTTTCCGACGTGATATAAGAAGTTTGAGGGCGTGAAATAAATTTTTGTTGAACTCACGCCAGCAAAACAAAACAAAACAAAAATGCACGAAATACAGGGCGACTTGCAAGTAATACAACAGCTGACGTCACCCCCCCCCCCCCCCCCCGGGAAGCGCGGAAAAATCGGAATGTTGGCTTTGACATCAACTTCATTTACCGTTTCATCATAGTTATCTGAATTTAGACATAATTGATAGGGATGCCGGAACGGGTAAAGTTTGGGTATTCGGAACGTGCGTTTAGTTTGGGTATAGCTAAAAAAACTGCCTTTAACTTATGCAAATAATACTACTACTAATAATAATAATAAAAATAAACGCTCGCAAATCGCTTATCACGCGAATAACAATTTTGCCCAACCATTTAATAACCCAGAGACGGAATATCGCAGAATTTCGTCCCCATAAAAAAATAAAATAAATAAATAAAAACGTTATTGGAAAGTTTGCGAAAAATACCACCAGCGAAAGTAACGTCGTCGTTTTCGCTACATCTTCGTTTCCCTCACAAGCTACGGAAATTTCCGCGAAGACACAGAAAAGCACAAACAACTGCATGCCTCGTTCTGTGCGGGCTCCAAGTAACAACGTACGCATCAGCACCGCCGGCCGTCAGCCCTACAGGCTAGAAGAAGACAGCGCGCCTCTAGACGTCCCGAGAGCCTTCGACAAGACACCTTCGTCGAACTCGAACCTCGACAATACGCGTCAGACAGCCATCAACAAAAGCCAGTGCGCCCGGCCAAGAGACAGCTGGAGCGAGCGAGTGAGCCAGCACAATTTCAAAGCCCCCCGACGTCACTCCAGCCGCGCCTCGAAAAACAGAGCGGTCTGGCAGCAAGCGGATCTGCCCTCCCCTCGACGGGGCTCGGCTGGTGCCTGTCAGGGAAGCCTCTTCTGCCAGGCGTCCGCCCAATATCCCAGCTTCCATCGATATGTTCGATGGCAAAGTACTGGGTAGATGCACAAGTTCGTATAAGGTCGAATTTGCACGTCAGTTATCTTGGGAATTCGGCGTGTAGGCACCCTTTTCCCTTTTTTTCTTTGTTTTCCCTGCTTGACACATTTGACGTTTGGAAGGAACCCCAGTCGTCTTGAAGTTTCTTTGACGGCAAATTCCACTGGTCGTTTTGGATGAATGGCCTAAATCCGACACGGAGCCAGTGCGCCTCCGACTCCACCATGAAAGGCACCTTATCCTAGCTCCAGGAGCGGATGGCCGGATGATGAGGGAACGACAAATATATAATCGGGACAGCCGCTTCTCCGTTGCCCACAGCTATTTTTGCCGCACGGGAACGTCGTCTTTTTGTGGCAAACATACACACGGGAGGGATTTTCTCTTTTATTTACCCGAGCATTATTTGTAATTTTATTTTTTTCGGGATGGGCCACACGCTACGCCAGGAGCGCGTAGACGACGACCTAATCAACACTACACGATCTCAACAAGAGTATACATTTGGCCAGAATCTTACTCTAGAAAATACGTAGAGACTTAAGAGAAGCGTCGGCGCTGCGGCAGTGGGCATGACGTTGCATTACGTTGAGTGCCACAGCGCAGACGGTTTGCTTTTAAGTTAAAGCACATTTTTCAGCGTCGTTGATTGCAGCCATTAGCTCTCCCAAGTGCTTTACGGGACTGTAGACGCTCAAGGTTACTTAAGAGGGTACATCTGGAGCATTCATTTGCCGCCAGAACCCTGGCAGAAAGTTGGAGAAAAAGCGCTGCATACTTTCGATAAAAAATATGATCCGAGACATTTTTCCACGAGGTCGAATGCGTCCACCACAGTTGATGAACTTATGCGTAAACATAACATGGAGGCAAAATTTGTTTGCACCCCCTCGAGGGTGTACAAAGGGTGTTACAGAGACGCTCGTACCCACGGCGCCCGCTCCTTCGGCGCCCTTATTTCAAGTAATGCGCGCTTTCTAACACCCGTCACTCGTTGAAGGGTTCAAAAGGGCGTTGAAAAGCGTGCTACAGTGGACTGGGGTGAAGCTACGATATTAGAAACAGCTTGAGCGCAGGTTGCTTCAACGAATGTGTTTAATTGCGTTTTTCTATCAGAGATAAACACCTCGGAACTCGAGAATTCGTGTGTTATGCGAAATATTGAGGATAAAAAAGCAACACATGCTCGTAACCTTATTAACGGTCGAGGCGGTGGCCGGCGAGTGAGTCCCTTTAAATCTTGTATTCCACAAGGTGGTGAGCAGTCAACAGGATACCGGTCTCGTGCGTGCCTGTCTGTGTTTGATGTTCCAGTGAGAGCTGTCTGTGGTGCTTGTAAACTCCATGTACGTACACGTGTGGAGTGCAGCCCTGAGAGGATATCTTTAGAACAACGCCAGCCTGTTCACCGTAAAAAAAAAAAAAAAAAGATGATCGCCACACCTTCTTTTTTATTTTATAATCATGCTTTTTCTGCAATGTTAACCAAACTTGTACACGTTACTGAAAAATAGTAAGGAATTACATTTACAATTACTCGAGATTATATTGTAATTTATTACAATTACAATTACCCTTCCATAAAAGTAACTGACCGTTACCCCAAAAAGTAATTCGTTACTTTCGTGGCGTTACTTTTAGCATTACTGTCTTGAATTAAGAAGCAAAGGGAAGAGGGTTATTCAACGCACGGAGCACGAACCGACTGCGGTTTACTCCGGTGTTCTCCAGATAGACGTCCGCTGATGCCACGGGCAGCGAAGGGCAGCTCTATAGCCCCATTCACGAACTTCACTCTCCCCTCAAGCCCAGAATATCAAGTCTACGTCAGCGATCAACATGTTTTATTCGTAAAGAATATCTGCTTGAGATAGGATACGTCCAGCTGGGGTGAAAACAGGAAGAAGAAGAAAGGAAGAGTATTACCGTTTTCGAAGCGCTCCCAAAAAGCTGACTCACAAAAAGGGTGACTGAGATGCGGATAACCTGGCTGGAATTCACAAATAAATTGGGCCAACCCTAGAAGTCGGACTAAAAAACAGTAAGTAGCTTTTAATACAAAATCAAATAAAATGAAAGAAACAAAAAAAAAAAATTCATCCGGCTTTCTAAGAGAAGATGATAAGCGTGCAGCAACGAACGAATGCTTGTGGCAATGACACCTTCACATATTATTACATCTCTTTTACTGGATTTTTGGGTGACGAGCGTTCTCTACTGTTGTGACATAATGAAAATGGTCGTAGTCACTATACCGAGAAAGACATTGTTAATTCTTCTCTGAGCACTTACCGCCTCGCGGTTCTCGAAGAGGCACACAATCACTTGGTGTCCTCCTCTCCCCGTCTTCGATCGCAAAGAAAAACAAGGGGACTGAAAAAAGCGAATATAACTTGCCAAATCCAAAAGAGCATTTCTACAACAAAACAAAAAAAAAAAAGAAAAAACAGGTTGGCCCCCTTCTTTTTTTGTTTTGTTGTAGAAATGCTTATTTGGATTTTTGGAGATTGTCTCTCTCTAAAAAGATAGACTCAAAAACTTGATGTTGCAAAAAAAAAAAAAAAAGGCTTTGCGGAACTGAAGAGTGCAGAGCCTCCTTTTGCGCTGTATGATTCGCGTGACAGTGTCACTGCGCTCGACTTTACCAAAATAAAAACCACCCTTTCTTTAGAAAGATGAAAAGGAGGGGGTTGGCCCTGAAAAAAAAATGTAACGGATTACAAGGAGTCCTTTACGTAAAAAATGTAAGGGAATTACTTTAAAATTACTCTAGAAAATATGTAATTATTCCGTTACTAAATTACTGATAAATGTAAGGAATTACAAGTAATTTCGTTACATGTAACGGATTACGTACAAGTCTGATGTTAACCATATAAAAAAAAGTTGCTAGCCGATCGGACAAGCTCATTTACATCCCTACACGCGCGCGAGTGTGTGTGTGTGATTCGTCTGCAGTTTCACAACCCACGTTGAATGTGGGGACTTTCGAAACCTTCTTTTCCTTTACGACCTAAATTTTACAACATACGCAAAAAAAAAAAAAAAACAACCTTAAAGATGTAAATTAGCTCGTCGCAAGGCTAACAAACAGTGTTCCCTGAGGATGTTCAGCAACATACTTTGGATGCTGGTGAATACCGGAGACATCGGATGCTAACTATCTTAGCAGCGTCCTAGAAATAGTATTACGAGTAGCAAGTTTAAAAGCAACAAGCATGCTATAGATGCAGTTATCGCATGCACGGAAACAGGATATATATATATATATATATATATATATATATATATATATATATATATATATATATATATATATATACTCGACAATCCAAAGATACTCTTTTGTAGGTGACCGCCTTCGCAATTGCGAATGTTACATGTACGTTGCTTTGTTCTCGTCAGTATTTCGTCAATGCATAGTACATCTAACTTCAAGGGATGTATCTCCAAGTAAAAAAAAAACAAAAAAAACATCGGTACAGGTAATAATCCTTCAAGGTCGTCGCTAAAATAACCTCAGCTAAAGCGGGTGTCAGTGCGGTGAACACCTTAAAAAAAACGGGTGTTCGCGTCACTTCACCGTAGCACCTCTTTTCACGCCCTTTCTGCATGCCCTTCAAAAATGAAGGGTGCATGCAGCACTTTATTATGTGAATGAAGGGAGCTGAAAGGGTGCGGTCATGGGCGTAAGTCTCTGGAACAGCGTTTTTACACCCCTAAGGGCGTAAAATTTCTTAGCGTGTTGAAAGTGGAAAACCCGACAGCCCCTTTCCAATGTCTAAAAAATCCAGCGCCCGGCGTGCAAACACCACGACCCGGTCCTGGCTTCGGAAAGCGAGCAAATCAACGCCGAAAACGGCAACGACCTTCAGTGGGAACGGTGCTGGGGAAGCGAGGGTTGCGCCACGTGTCGAGCCTCTCGCAGCGCTCATGTCCCCCAGCACACAGCGTCGCTGCACCTACCCAAGTTGCACAAAAATTGGATAAAGGCTAAAGTTTTTTTTTGTTTCTAAAGTTCATACATATTTGCAGAGTATAGCCGGAAGCCTCGGAATAATTGGAAATTTCAGCCTACATTCCATTCGGAATATTCGAAATGAACGTTTACGACACGGAAGGGAAGCAACACGGGACGCAGCTGCACAGGAAGCTTGTATCGAGGAAAGTGGCACAATGAACGCTACCCCGAAGCAACAAGAGAAGCCAGCTGCGCGACAAAAAAACAAAAAACAAAACAAAAAAACACCAACTAGAATAAGAACCGCCTAGCACAGACAACCGGTATTTACTATTTCGTGCCTTCGCCACGCGATGTATTTATACCGCGAACATCGAAACCCTGACACACGCAATATTCCAACTTGGAACGGCCTGGCCAAAGTCACTCCGGAGTCAGAGTATCGCCTCCCTTTTCCATTCGCCGCCAACTCCTCATTGGCGGAGAAAGGCTCACGTGCGGCAAAGTTCGACCGAGCCGCTTGCCCGGGAAGCGGCCGTGCCGAGTGCCATGGTTTGGGACGGGACACACTTTCGCACTGTGTTCGCGAAAAGATAAATATCCTGCAGTGAAGTCTGACGAACAGAAAGCTTTTTGAGCCTTAGGAAATCGTGTGTGTCACTTGAGACACGTGTGACTGTGTTCTTTTTTCTATAACGCAAGCGCTGCTGCAAAGCGGCCGTGGACATCCAGACTATCACGACAACAGGTGACGCAGCGCCCGCGTTTCCGAGGGACCCGGGTGACGCAAAACGGCGCATGCCTCATGTCGGGCCCGTCGCGTCTCTCCCGCAAGAGGGACGACTGCTGCGATACAAGCGGAGCAAATAGTTACTCTAGATTGGCCAGCAAGCAGGGCCTCACCCAAGCCCAGAAGACAACACCGCAAGGATGGACTCGAACATCGATACCTACAAACTGTGTGGGTTAAATGTAGAAAAAGAGCGTAAGAAAAGGGTGATATTTTAAACCCCTTGGAGGAAAAAAAAAAAAAAAGGCAATGTGCAGGCTAGCCGGTGCATAATTAATCATAATATTTACCCTGAGACTGAGAAGGAAACTTGAAGAAAAAGTAGAAGGGATAAAAAAAAGTGGACAGAAAGGGCGTCAAATCAGCTACAAAATGTATTTTATCCAAAGCCCCCCCCCCCTTTTATTGCCACTTCCGAACCCTCCCACCAACCAACGCGACCGAAAAAAAAAATCGTACAAAACAATTTTACCTTTAAAGCTGACTTAATTCCCATGCCCTTTAGTTCCGAAAGCTACTAAGGTACAGAACAATAACAGAAACCCTTGGAGTAATCCGAACCAAAACACATTCAATAATAATAATTAATAATAATAATAATAATAATAATAATAATAATAATGGAAAGAACAGGACATAAACACCGAGAGTGCTTGCAGGTAAAGAAACCGGCACATACATTGAAAGGTCTGTCTTCCTAGAGTTCACCGAGCACTCTGCACACGGACGTTGCGAACACCAAAGAAACGCCCAGAACAAAGATATCAACCCTCTTGTAAATAACAAAACTCTTCTATGCAAAAAAGAAATAAATAAATAAATACTTTAGATTGGTTTTGGAGTTGCACTAAAGCTTGACTTGGTGAATTGCCTGAAATGTTTATCCGAACCGTTTCTTTGCCTAGCGTTTCATGTCATTAGCCTCTCTGCAGACCACTCCTGTTCCTGACCAATCAACCGTACAATTGTTACATCCCTTAATATGTTAGCTAATTCCGAATTCTACATTCTATTCTTTACAGTTGCGTGTGTTTGATTAGTCTATCATTAAAAATATTGACGTCTGGCCAAGCACATTGAAACCCACAAGCCATGGGTATCTCGTATACCACCCTATTATTGCAAAATACCGACTTTTCACAAAGCTTGTTTTCATTTTTTACATTTGTTGTGGCAGTTTTGAAAAGGAGTCTGCACCGAACCTTTTGGCACATGCCTTCAAGTTCTGCGAGATGTCATGAAAATACAGTATAACAGCTCTCCGTTTACTTGGAGCGTGGTCTCTCTTCACTTTCCTGAACTGTATGGACATTTGCCTTTTTATGAATGCCTTCTTGATAGTCCGCATATTCCAGTCTCTTTCACTGCCTCTGCAACGCCCCATTCATGTAATGGGTGCACGACCTCTTTAAATATTTGTTTACCGAAAGACTTGATTGCTCTGTATTTGACGATCTTAGTGTAACAGCTGTTTTAAAAGGAGCGTTTTCGTTTACTTCGCTAATTTGCCGTATTTTTATCATAAGCCATCTCTAACTTGTAAGCGCATATCTAGGAATTGTAGCAATCCTTCCTCTAGTTTTTCAACAGTGAAGTGCAATTCGGGGGACGCCAATCGTAATAACTTTTCTAGGGAGTCTGACAAACCATCTTCAAACGTGGATAGTACACTGATATCATCAACCTATCTTCTGACAAACCCTACAATGCGGTGCCATTGCATCCATCTTGTCATAGAACTTTGTCTAAGCTGTTAAGATAAATCACAGCTATATATCAGTGCCACCGAAGAGCCTGCACACTCCTTATTTCTGTACATATTTTGACTTTCCAATTCTAAAACCATAGATTGTAAATGCAGATCCAACAACGCTAAGAAAATCGCCCAGCGACATGCCCGATTCAGATTGAAAGAATAAATTCAATCTGAGAACCATCCTCACCGCGTTCATCAACCTTCGCTTCTCGAGGGAATAACACGACTCTTTGATGTTCATGGACATCACCGAACACGTCCTTCCGGAATTATCACTCCAGATGCCAATTAGTCCTTCCGAATTTTGAAGACTGGTTCGTAGACCGTAATGTCAACGAACGCACGCGAAAGTCGATACGCGTTCGATGAACGTCGATGTGGCATTAGAATATAGACGAACCTTTTAGCCTATATACATATTATTCAGGCGAAAAGCAAGTCGTGAGCCACGAGGGCACGTGGTCACTGCTAGAAGCCGGCAAAACAAAACCAAAAAACAAAACGAAACAGGAAAAAACAATAATCTTACTGTCCCCGTTCGCAGAAAGTCGCGAGGTGCACGAGACGTTGCCGGTACCGTTAGAGTCAGCGACTCGTCTGTGCTTTCGGCTCGATTCTCCCCCGCCCCCCTCGCCTGAACCCTCCGTCTGAGAGCCTCAATACCAGACAGGCTAAACACAGTCGCCGTCAAGCAGATGCCTTGTACGAACATGGCTGCTACAGTGCCACGTTGTGGGCATACTAGAGTGCCTTTATGCGCATGAAGGCGGACGTTCTCCGAAGTCCGGCTGAAATAAACAGGCGCACTCTGGCAATTTTAACACTACTGCGTCTTCGAACAGGTTTCTGGCTTCCTTGTCGCCCGCCAAACACGTCGATGACTCGAATAGGCGCAAGCCGTCGACCAACGATCAGGATCAGGATACAGACTTTTTCCGCTCGGCTCGAGGGTGCAAAGCAAGGGAACAAATGGGAGGTACCTATATGTGCTTCTTTTTCTTTTATCACGATGAGAAACAATATTATATTGAATCACTCACCCTTTTATGCCCAAAGCTTTACTTGAAATACTAGAGACCCACAAACCCTGACATGGTTTTAGAACACACAAAATAACAAAAACCTGGTCTGCGAAAAAAAAAAATAAAAAACTTAATTTCGTAAGCATGTTCGTGAGATTCTGTCCACATTCTGTCCGTTTTTTCTTATTCTTCCTACGTCTCAGGGTGACTATGGATGTACAGTATAACAGAATTTAGTAACATTTGCGCCGGTCTTCTCGCAGTTTCGAGGCCAGTGGTGCACGCCACCATACCTCACATCCACTGTCGGCTTTCAAGGACGAGTGATCTATTTTGAAGAGACATTTCGATTCTCCACTTCTAAGCGCAGGTATCCTCGCCCTTGCGACAGAGGGCGCTAAATTTATTGAGGCGCTTTTCCCAGACTTCGCAGCGGCGAGGGGCAAGGCTGGAACACGTGATGCGAAAACAATGGACCGAGAATCGGAGCATCCAAAAACCCTTGCACGCGATTTTCGGAAGACGAGCCACATGAAGCATTCCATTCCCCCCCCCCCCCACGGAAATCGCAAGCTTTACGATTTTTGCGAGGAACAAACGCTCGAGCTGTGCGAATAATATATGTCACTCCAGATCTATCGAATCGTTTCCGATTTTCGCAAAAGGGGCGAGCCTAGCTCACGTCCGTATTTCGTTTGCGGTTTCAGGAGTGTATTCGGTCGTTTCTCGCGTCCTGTGTTCCAGTCTGAGGAGGTGGCGAGCGCCGACGAGCGCGTCCGGCGCGAACCCGAGCCTCCGATGCCAACAGATCCGGTTATCGAGCGTAAACGCAGGCCGTCGAGGACACCGCAGAACCGTCGCGGTCCATTGTCTTCCAGACATCCCCGGCACGTCGGCGAACAACAACCGATTTCCGGTCGAGCGCGAGCACGCGCGCGTGACCTTCATTCGTCCTTGGCCGCGCTCGCCGCGCTCCCGGCCCGCGGTGCTCGGCGTGCTCCCATCGGCTGCTCCCTTGGAGTTTGTCACCGAACCAGCGACCAAGGTACGGCGACAGGACGCGTCGCCACCGTTTCCCTCGGCCAAACGTGAGCCTCCTGGAAATCGAACCAGATTCCCGAGTCTTCAGAGTTCGCGGAACCAGAGTAAACAGAGACAAAAGCGGGACGCAAACTAGCCGCGCTCAGCGCAACCCCATCAAACTCGGCGCTCCGTTATGCGGCCGCGAGTACGGTACCAAATAAAATAACGAGGAAAGACAGTCCAACCTCGGGGGTGGGGGGGGGGGGCACGATCGTCGCCTGGTGCGGCGAGAAGAGTGGCCCGCGGCTCAGGCCCGCGGAAGAAGGAAGCGGCGCGCAAATGCCTGCCTCGCGCGACGCTCAAAGCCTCGTCAAGGTCAAGCAACCCGGCAAGGACAACCTTCCGTCCGACTGCGCTCGCCTTCGATGACGACCCAAGGAGGAACTCGGGAACAGCCCTCTCCGCGTCGGCAAAACACTGCCAGCGGACAGCCCTTCGCTTTATTGCGAATGCCTGACAAATTACACTGACAAGCGCTCCAACAGATACAAAAGCCAAAGAATAAAAAGGAAAGCGCGAAGCGAGCAAACGCCACGCAAAAAGAAGGAAACGGCCCTAGCTCGTCAGAAACACGCGCTCCAACAAAAGCCAAGAAATGAGACCGTACTAAAATGGGACCGGGGATAGAGGCCTTTGAAACAGTTACCAGGGCGGGTATAAAAGTTTTCCCCTTTGCGCAAGCTCCCGCACTTTGTATTATTATGAAAGAGCCGGCGGAAGGCGATTTTTATCCTCGCCGTCGTTCGCCGTTGCCTCGGGCTTCCCTCAGCGCGCCATTCTTCCCTCCCAGCTGCGGCGTTACTCAGAGGCCCCACCCCTTCCGCCTTATTATGCACCCAACTAGCCAACGTAGGCGGAGCTATGCAAATTTTGAGGCACGCTCCGCCCCAGGCCCGTCCTCTCCATTCGGCCTCGAGGGAGGACCTAGCGTAGCAACGGCGCCGACGAGCCGACGGCTACGCGCGTCAGCTGTCGGGCGCTGCGAGAAACGACGCCGGCGTCCCCTCGCCCTCTCGTACGTGGCTCGTCAAGAATGCGGCGGCGTAACCTTGAGCGCACTTTGTTTTCCTTCCTACGAGCGGGGCTTTCCCGCAAGCGTGCCCGTCCTAACTCGAGACCCACCCGATGAAAAAAAAACAGGGGCCACGCAGCTCGCTTTTGGCGACTGCTGCTGCCGCGTACGACGCAGTATCGACCCCCTGAGCGTCGTAAAGTACAGCTCAAAAGAATACGAGACGCGCGGGAGACAGGGCTCATGTCGCGCCCATGCAAGAGCGATGTTCACGGGGACGCCATTGCACTGCTTCCGCCACACTCACCGAGCATATAAAAAGGCCAGTTTCTCACCTTCGATGACGCTTGGCCGCCTCGTGATTAAGCTACTACCGACTCATCGATTAATACATTATTCGCCCACACATTTCTTAAACCTGTCAACCGATCCAAAGTCTATGGGGCTCTCAGGGGCATCATGTTTGTCCCTGTCGTCGCTAAGAACAGAATCAACGGCGAAACATATGTTCCTCCGGGACGGCAGGAGCAGAACTTGTCTCCTTGTCTCGAGACAAGTCAAATGAAGCGCCACATGTTTCTAAAAAAAGCAGTCCTGTGTTAATCTACAGCACAGTGACAGCAATAGCTGCGACAGGTCACGGCGAAGTCGTCGGGCATCGGTGTCGCGTTCACGTCCCCGTGGGGTGTGTGAACAAAAGCATCGGAACGAAAAACACATCTAACGATTTTGTTCCGAACGCCTTTGATTCTTTTTTGTTCCCGAGCGGGTGAAAGCCTGTCTCCCGGCACGAGCTTTTGGCATTTTATTCTCGGCGATTTTTTCGTATTTTTCCAGAGAGCAAGCGCAGTCGGCGTCGGGTACTACAATATGCTACTCTGGAATATGCTGCGGTCGAGTGGGATCCCTACACTGCACAGAATATTTCCTTACTTGAAAATGTACAAAAAAGAGCACTCCGTTTTATTTTTAACAAATATGGTCGTTTTGACTCAGTCTCAGTCCTTTATGAGCAGGCAGGCTTGCCTACATTGCAGCATAGACGTAAGGTGGACAGATTGAAGTTTATGTTCAGTCTAAGTTCCGGTCATGTAAACCTGAATAAATCTTTGTACATAACACCACCTGGGGCCCCAAGATATCCTTCCAGAAATCGAAATAGCAGAGCCTTCGCCGAGTTTAGCTGCAGAATAGATGCTTTTAAGTTCTCATTTTTTCCGCGAACAGTCAATGAGTGGAATAAGTTACCCGAGGAAATTGTTCATTCTTGCAGCTTGCCAGAATCTGTTAATCGCTTAAACAACTACCTGTAATTTCTTCCTTTGCTCAGTGTGTATTATTTTTGTGAGCTGTGACTGTGATGTGTAGGGGGCGTATTCTTTTGTTTCTCTCTTGTGTACCTTTTTGTTCTATTGGCGTGGTTGACCTTTGTATTTATGCTTCGTGGTGTATTTACATGAGAGCCCATTGTTCATTTTTAGGCATAGTCGGCTGTTGGACTGTTGTTTTCTGTATATTTTAAGTGTTTTTCACTCCTACCATGTCTCCAAATTAAAGTCTGCAGTATTTATAAATAAAAAAAAAATGGCATCACCCTAAACAGAAGAACATTGAGGCAGTGGTCACCCGCCAGCTTCACATGCAGCGGACCCAGGATCGAATTCCGCGCGCGGCAGGCGAACTTTTTCGAGGATTTGGCAACATCAACGACGTGTCCGTCGTCGATGTCGATCAACAACGACAAGAACTACAACATCAAGAACGGACGCCATTTCCAGTAGTGGGAAGAGGCCATAACAGCTACAGCTGTAAATAAACCTGGATACGAACGACCCCTTCCGTGTAACCTCCCCCAAGACGGCGTTGCAGGCTCCGCTACATCACCAAATCACAGAAACCAACCTGCGTAAGCTCTCGATCACAACACCAGGGCCCTCATAATAGAACAGAGGAGCGCGGTCCTCGAAGAACCGTTTTTCTTTATCTTTCCATTCACGCTCTCCACAGCAGAGTGTAGCCAGATCTTGAATGGGCAGATTTGAACGGACCTTTGAGTGCGGCATAGCCTGTGACTTCCCTACACCCTCCCTATGGAGTGTACACCCCTACTCCCCTTGTTTTTCTGAAGGCTCCCCTTTATTCGCAACAACTCGTCTATTATCAATGCCCCCCCCCCCCCCCCTAAAAATGTAGACGCGCCCCCTAATTTCAAATCCTCGGGAAACCCCTCGGCATAACTCAAGGCCACACGAACGGATAGCCCACAACCTGACTAGACTTCGTTCGGAACAAAGCACTTTTTGTCTCAGTAATGCGATCTGCGCAGAAACACAAAACATGTCATTAAAGAAATAAAAAAAAAGCTAACATAAAACTTTGGATTGCCCTGAACACTAAAATAGCTTCCTCAACGATATTGGGTAGGAATGTTTTTCCCTTTACACAAGGTGAGTGGCACTAGTGGGACCCCAGTATGCTCGCACGCAAACGCCACTGACAGAGAGAAGCTTCTTCGTCGCCGTGTAATTTCGAGGATCAAAGCGGACGTTTTCTTTCAGTCTCTCTTTCGCAAAACTTGATGACGAAGTTGGAGGTATTGGATTAATATTGTTGGTGTTGTCAACAAAGCGATCCCCAAGATTTCGTCACCAAGCCTTGCGATGCCCGCGATGACGATATTTAAATGCGGCTCATGCAGAGGACGCGAGCGCTGCGTAAGCATTCGTTTGCTCTCATAGAGAGTACGCACATTTCATGTCGGATATACCGCAAAACCTTTATTCAAGTTCATGGCCTCGGAGATCCCGAATTCGCGCGTGTGCTTCGGGACCTCGGAGGCCATGTGTCTAGTTGGTCTAGTTCATGGCCTCCGAGATCCCGAAGCGCGCAATTCGCGCGCGCTTCGGGATCTCGGAGGTTATGTCTAGTTAAATGAAGTTCCCGGACTACCGCACAGATGGCGCTAGCGTGTCTAATCGTGAGCGACCACGAGGCTACACAACAAACACATTGGGTTTCAACTTACAATCAAACGCAAGCGGGTTATTCAGACTTTACGTTTAGAAACAATCGAGGTTATGAATGTCTCCCCAGCGCAGCGCCTCGACCGAATTTCCAACCTGCAGATCCGTTGGCCCGCAGGTTACTTCGGAAGAACCTGGACCAGAGCGCCTCTTCGACATCAACGTGCGCTAAATCTCCTTCAGATGATCGCTGATTCGCCGACTTGTTTCTGTGAAAGCAAGTCAGCCAACCAGCCAATCAGCAGTTAACGTGAAAGCTTACATCATTTCAACCTATTCAGAGTTAAAGGGATGCGAGCTTTCACGTTAACGTGAAAACGTGAAACCATGACACTCGAAAGGGTACAAATTATTTAACTAAGAAAGGGTGTGTATTTTTATTGATCTCAATAAAGATACATAAAACGTTAAATATTAAAATTACTTTTTTATTTTGCTGGTTTGTTTGGGCATATGCCAGAACCCGTGCCGATTAACCGGCGCTGGACTCGCGCCAGCCGCTTTGCAGGAGCGGTCCATCAGTTGTGGAAGACCTCTGAACCAACGGCTGGCCTTGACGGAGAAACGTGATTTTTTACAATTGCCCCATCATGATCGAAAGGTGCGCTTGGGCGAGGAAGAACCTGTACTCGCACGCAGCAGCCTAGCTGCTGCCCGGCGCCATTCCTGGAGTTTGACAATTTTATCCGCTACCTTGCTGTCTGATACACGCAAATAAATGACTTCGAATCTTTATTTTCTTTGCTTTTTCCACCTGAAAAGAACAATTTTGACCTAACTAAAGAAAAACTTCCGGAACAGCTGGAGTAACGGTTTCTGGTTTACACAAGTTCCAAGAGCACAAAATGAGGCCCCTGGTTCGATACCAGGACCAGGCGGATTTTTTCAGTAGTGCACCAGTCACCTTGCGGTGTTTGGAGATTTGTATTTGTCCCTTGTTCCCCTTCTCCAGGCATTATTATGGCTATTCTTGTGCAGCTCGCTCGCACCTTCGCATTAATTGCATTATCAAAACAAAGAGAAGATTGTTGGCCCGCAAACTTATTCGGAATCATTAATGACACTAACACAAGGTTCAACGGTATTAATTTCGCATCCTCCCTCTTTGTCTTTCAATACCTTTCTTTCGATGCCTTTCTTTCGAGTGCAATAAAATCCGTTGCCGAACAAACTTCAATCGACGTTTAAACAAAAGAAACCACTATGCAGCGAACACCAGCAAATGTAGAACTTGGCTAATTCATTCGCGACTCGAGTGAGTCCGAGATAAAGAGAAGGCGGCGTCCAACTGCACGAGTTGACTGCCATCCCCGAGACGCGACGCTCATCGCTCTTTCGAGGACGTCGCACCCGTTCCGTCCCGGACCGAACGAACAAAGACGTCAGAGCACACCGGGACCTCCTCCCTACCGTCAACATCTCGGGAGTCACGCGTCGATCTCCTTGCTGCTCCTGCACTCGCGGCACTGGTTTTGTCACGCGACTGCACAGCGACGCAGTCCGATCTCGGCTTTACCCATCTGTCCATTTCCATTCAAATAGTAAAAAAGACAAGAAAAAAAACGTATTTTAGACGGGGGCACAATCACAATTCACACAGATAACGTTTAAAACCGTATACAAACGACCGGTTTCATTTCCAATGATTCGAGAGGGAAAAAACGCTAATATGTAATATCGCTTAGGTCATCTTTCTATAAAAACTGTTGACGGAACTGCGCGTGCGCAGAAACCGAATTCCCATCAAGTGAAGCGTCTGCGCATGAGCCGTGCCTACAGCAGCGCAACCGCAGCGGTGTGACGCCAGAGAGTTGTGTTGGGCCGCTTTCTGCTTCGTGATTAGCTCTTCGGTGAAATTTAAGCATCCCACCTTTGATTATTTTTTTTCTTTTTAAAGCATGAAATGTTTTTAAAGCTTCGCCCCAATAGCAAAATTTTGTCCGTCCGTCCGTCCGTCCATACATTTTTCCGCTAAATTTAGCGGGGAAAATGGCGTCACGTGACCTCTACAATTTGAGGAAATTGACGGCACGTGACCTAACGTCATCTCAGTTTTCCCGCTAAATTTACCGGGAAAATTTGCGTCTCGTGGCCCAAACATCAATGGAACTTTTTCTATAGTAAGCTTCTGCGCGTGCGTACACCCCATCCCCTGGCCTTGCTTCCCGCTGTAACCATTTTCGGAGGGCAAAGACCAACATATTCAGCACCTATCTTTGCCCGTAGTTCGTCTTTTTTGAAGATCCTTGTTTGGGCATAAAAGTCCACGAAGGTCGATACAACGGCACGATGCCAATGTATTTTGACGGGAGGAAATGGCAAGTTGGGGCTGCCCTCCCATGGCTTCGCGCGCTTCGGGATCTCGGAGGCCATGGCCCTCCATTTGTAGTTCGAAGACAACACCGCAGACGGCGCTCGTAACCGGAAAAAAGGTGCATCCAGTTTCCCCACTAAATTTAGCGGGAAATCGACGTCGCCTGACCTATACACCAATTCAATTTCCCCGCTAAAGTTAGCGGGATAATATACGTCACGTCTTCTATACAACAATTCAGTTTCCCCGCTAAATTTAGCGGGAAAATATACGTCACGTGACAAACCAATTCTCTTACCAATTCCCTAGAATGCATTCTAAACATTATAAGCCTGTGAAGGTAAAGGTTGCTGAATATTTGTTTTATTATTCCACTCTGTAGTTCAGAAATTAAATTCCCCCAAAATCTAAATTATCACCCTTCCGTCACTGGACGGCTATGTTGATGGAAATACAGCACTTGCTCGAGTAATAGCCGCACTCCTTATGACAAAGGTCCTTGCGTATATTTTTCTGCTTTCCAACCAACACAACGGACATACAGCCAATCATAAACGCAGCGAATAACAAGGTTTGAGAACGCGGTTCTTCGTAACAGTTGTGATCTCAGCAGACAGCATTTTCGAGTGAAGACGTTATCTCTATCCCGTATATCGCTACCCTTTATCTGCCGATCGCGGTGATTCGCTATTTCTGTGCTCTGCGAGAAAGCAGACCCAAAGGCTTTGTTCATAAACAGCGCGGCTATTACTCGAGCAAATTCGGTATAGTACTGCCACGAGCAGCCACCCTTGAATGCAATTTATTCATGCTGAAATACCATCGACCACGAGTAGGGTTCCGCGTTTTCGGAATCTACATTTTGCAAAAATCGAAAAATGCTTTTTTTTTTTGCCATAATTAATTGTTAGTCGGGGTTTATTTTTATTCGGTTTCTGATTCTCCGAAAATCGGAGTTTAGTATTGCTGTGTTCCTAAATTTCCAAATTCAAAGTGATGGTACGCGGACGAGTTTTAACATGATAAAAAGTCACGTGTGTCGAATGATATATCTATCTTGAACTGCATTTGGCATTGGCATCCTTTGCCCTTGGCAATACTAGCTCTCCCACTACAAAATTCGCAAAAAAGTACGGCTTGAACAAATGTCGATGTCACTAAAATCCTGGACGGAGTCGCTGGGAAGCTCATTTTCTTCCCCTCCCATTCCACCTCCAGTTTCCCACCTTCTATGAAATATATGGGTTCACAGCAGTCCTGTACACGTTACTCGAAAACAGTAATCGATTACAATTACAATCACTATTGGTTAAGAAGTATTCAATCAATTACTTGAAAAACAAATTATATGGAATTTATTTGAAAAAGTAACCGTTACTTTTCTCGGTTTCAAAACAGGTTTTTTGTACCGTCCATTATTAGAATAAAATCACCAAGCTGTAGCTATAGGATTCTGCGTTTTCGGAGTTTCTCTCTCGTGAAATTCGGAGGGTGTTTTTTCGGGGTCTATTCTTCGCCGAAAATTCGGGGTTTATCACAGATTATTTTTGTTAGATCCCAATTCTTTGAAATTCGGCGTTAGTTTTAGCGTGCTCCCAATTTGTAAAAATTCAAAAAATAAAAAAAGAAAGTCTAGGTACCATGACCCGTTGTCCCAAAGCAACCTTGACGAACTTTCGTCAGTAGATCGAGATTTCAAAGGAAACATGAACTCGCATCTCCCCAGGACCACTGACCTTGTGCTCCTATAAAGTTTATTTGTAAAACACCGTCTTCTTCTGATTTTTTATGTGTTTTCGCGACCTCGAAATTCGGAATTGTTTCAGATAAATTCGAATTAACAGAAAATTTAGCGGGGACTGTTATTCGATTTTTTTTTTTCCGGATTTATCCCCATAACACGGAACCCTATATATAACCTATTTATCTTCTGAATCTGGTAAACCAAGGCGGTTTGAGGACTCCTTGGTAGGTTATCTCGCACAAACAAAATGCACGATTAAAAAGGGAGGGGAAGACAGTAACGGCTACAAGTAATTTTAGTACTTTCAAAAGTGATTAGATTACCCTTGTGATTATTTTCTAATAAATGTATTCAAATTAGTACAAAATACTCCAAAAAGTAATCGATTAGAAGTAATTCGATCACTTGGAATGTGTAGCGTACAGAACTGGTTCACAGCCTTCACTCTTATAAAAACACAAACCCCCCTCCATCCTCTAAAAAATACAAATAGCATGGTCCAAAACGGAAAGCGGAAGAGTGGCCTTTGTCGTGGCCCAGAAGTACAATGCCCGTTGTCCCGAATGAACTTTTGACGAGATACACCTGAAAGCCCCTTTTGTCATTATACTCGAAGATTTCAAAGTAAATCAGTGACCCTGCACGTGCTCTGGCCGAACTTAATTAGAAAATATATTTTTGTTTTATTGCCTCGGTGTCTAAAGTTTGGACTTGAGACACCGTAGCAAGTGTTTATCGAATTTACCCGAAGACACGGAACCCCAATCATGAGCATAATAATATATGTATTCACTATTCACCATGTATATGCAAGGTGCAGGTGGGGGAAAGCTGTCCAAGCAACTGACTTATCGCTGCCGATCGCATTAACTTTGAACTGACTTGATGCGATTTCCCCCATTTTTCTTGTATCTTCTTTAGAAGTGATCGATATCGCACCCACGTTCTCAGAACGGCCAAACGCAGTTTCTGCAGGTCGGCTTCGCTGCAAAGAATATACTGCTTACTGTAAAACCATTTATTTTCGCGACCCCCATTTTTTGCGAATCGATTACAGAGGGCATAATCGCGGCCACTAAATTTCGCGAAATCCAGACTCCTGCAATCAAACTCTGAAGGACCGGAATTTTCGCGTGCCCCTAAATTTCGCGAAAATTCCAATTTGCGAAATTCGCGAAAATTATGGGCTCGCGAACATTAAGGGTTTTACAGTATTTTTCTGTTAAAATGCAGAGGGTAAATTTATTTTGATTGAGAACACTCGTGCTTGGCTACATATTGTTTCCTTAGTCCGTCCTTAGTCCGATCGTTAGCGGTGCAGCGGTTGTTCCATTATCCGGCGCGTAAAGCCAGGGCACAAAAGGGCGGAGAAAACGGAACGAGCTCTTTATGTAGCCAGACCGGGGTCATCTGTCCGCTTGTGCTATCCACAGCTTGTAAGGCTTGAAGCACCTCGCCACAGTACACAATTTTCGTTCGCAGGACGGCTCCTTGATACGGAGGTCAAAGCACTTTGTTGGAAAAAAAAATTAAAACAATGACAGGAAGCGTTGTACTTTTCGACTTACCGGAGAAAGAAATCGATACATTCAGGAAGCACGAAAAAGAAGAATGGGCCTCCTTACGTGCTCGCAAAGGATCACGTTCCTCACATGTGTGGTGCACAGTTCGCGAGCCAGGACAGGAGCCTAAGGTGACATTAGCACGAAATGTACAGTCTCACGCAATATGAAAGACACATTCGCCGAAGCTGTTTATGCAGCGGTGCAAAAACCACCTTGGCTGGATGCTCTTTATTTTGAAGGAAAGAATAGAACGGACATTTATTTATTCTGAAACCCAACCACCGACTAAATCGCGTCTCGCGCCGTCAATACTGCTTTTTTTTTTCCCCGCGTAAAATGACAATTTTTTTTTTGTGTCTTTAAATTTGGTGCGACAAAGTGGAGAAATTACACGTCTACACAGACATTAGGTGACTGATTTCGCTGCCTTCTGTGCATGTGGGAATCGTTGCTTCTTGGCGTTCAGAGATATCGATCAGTCTTGAACAAAACACAACACTTTATATTTAACTGCTCACACTCGTTCAAAGGGCCACCGTCTCCGGTTCACCGCTCGCTTGCTTTGGTTCCAGCTTTTTGTTCTGTCCGTCTCGACTTTCCACGCTGTTGATGTCCTCGGCTGCATCCGACCGCCGCGGTACAAAGTTCAGCTCGCCCCGCGCTCCATCGTCTCCGCAGAGGCAAGCCGATGCCGTTGTCGAAAGTTCCAACAGTTCATATTGCGTTGCTCGAGAATCGGACTATTTAAAGATCAGCAACATATTGTTTTACACGTGCATCCTAAATATAATATTTTACCCTTAATTAATAAAACTGACCATCGCCCATTGGTGTTTGTGTTCTGTAAAAAATTGTCTTCGCTTCGTGTAAACTCAGTCCGTTTTCCCCGCTTTTTTTCCCTGTAAACTGCGTTTCCTTTTTAAAGCGACAATGACAACCCCCAAAATTTATTCTTTATTTTTTTGCCAGGCGATTCTAAATGGTGTCAGAAGACTACCCAATCAATATTTTGCTACAGCGTCACATGTATTTTTATAAAGTAAAAAAAACAAAAAAAACTGCCCGAAACCGAAACTGGACTGGGGAGGAAGAAAAAATATAGAGGAGGAGAACCAGGTGGCGGAAGTCACAGGGCTGTGGTACTTTTTTCCCCCCAAACAACGCATTTGCAGCTTTTTAGAAGCCCCCAAAATGAGTATCATATTTCTTTTCTATTTTCAATGTAGCGTGCGTGCCTTCGATGACCTACGACTTTGATTACATCTGGTGGTTGTGTCTAAACCGTGACCACGGAGAAGAGAGTGAGCGCGGCTCAAACTGGCCAGTTCTCGATCGGCGGTTTTCGGGCGGAAAGAAAACGAATTTCGAGTTGCAAATTCTGTTCTGGGTAGTTGTGCTCTCACATGTCACGTACCAGGCACGTAGCCAGGGGGTGGCTCGATGGCCACCCCCCCCCCCCCCCAAATCTTCCATTTTGCTGGGGCCTCCTTTCTTCCCTCCCCGTCATACAGCATTTTGTTATGAGCGCGCCCCCCCTTCCCCCCCCTCCCCCCCCCAAACAAAATCCTGGCTACGTGCCTGTCACGTACAACTAAAACCCTCGGCGACCATGAATACACTGCCAGTGTCCCTTCAAAGAGGGACATCTGATATTACATATTTTTGATATTCACACAGCCGATAAAAAACAGGCACTTACATGGTATTTGAACGCACGCGACAAGACACATCGTGGATTGGCGGGCCGTGCCGGGTGCTTCCGGGGTGTAACGGAGGCGGGCCTATGGCGCGATGGGCCAGGCGTGCTGCACGTGCCTTACAAGCTGTGTATAGCACCAACGGATATATGACCCCGGTCTGGCTACATGAAGAGCTCGTTCCCTTTTCTCCGCCCTTTGTGCCCTGGCTTTACACACCGGATAATGGAAGATCCGGTGCACCGCTAATGATCGGACTAAGGATTGTCAGTTACCATCATTACAAAATTAAGAAAATACGATATGTAGTCAAGCACTAGTGTTCTCAATCAAAATAAATTTGTCCGCTGCATTTTAACAGAAAAATAAGCAGTATAATCTTTTTGCGGCAAAGCCCACCTGCGGAAACTGCGTTTGGCCGTTCCGAGAGCGTGGGTGCGATTTCAATCACTTTTAAAGAAGATACAAAAAAAAAAAAGGCCGGGGGGGGGGGGGATCGCATCAAGCAAATTGAAAGTTAATATGATCGGCAGCAATAAAAAAAAATTGAACGATAAAAAATGGGGTGCTTTGATAAAGCGGGTTCAAAATATCAGTAAATCTCGTTTTTGACGATATTTCAGATACTATATAAAATATTCTGTGAAAATAAAATAAAGTAAACTTATGCCCGTCGACAGCCCATATATAGGAACGACTACACTCGCATAGCCAGCATACTGCAACACTTGAGAAAAGTGAACCCAATCGAAGAGATCACAATCAAATATGTTGTACAAAAGGGGACCAAGATTAGATACCCGAGTACGGGGCCGACAAGGATCTCCGTACACGGACGAAGAGCGCCCCGACAAATAACCCTCGGTTTTCCATAATTGGAGCACAGAACTGCATACACTGACGAAGATTAGACACTACCGAGGGGCCCTTTATAAAGCCACGTCTCACCGTTAACATGTTATAAGGAACCCATGCAGGGCGCACAAAGAAAACACGCTGTGACAATCTTACTCTCGAAACAAAGTATACAAAACATGCTCAGATTCAGAAACTGAGTGCAGAGCAACAACGAAACCACCTGAAAGCTTGCTCAAACAGATCTACCCCCCCCCCCCCCACACACACACACAATAGTTAAAAAAATGTCGATACGGGCATATCGAAGAGGGCCTTACCAACTATGTTCAGCGAATGCTCCGTGACTTGCACTTTTTATATGCGTGTTTGTGGTTGTATATGCTTCAGCCTTCGACTGTGCTCTAACTTAAGATCAAACAAAAAAAAAAGAGGGAGAGTAAAGACAATGTGCGATACGTGTTTGCACCATTTTCCTTTCCTCCTACTTTCCTAAATAACAGTGTCTACCAATAATTAAATATTCTTATTTTGTTACGCCCATCTCGGCCCAGGTGTGGCGCAATTCTTAGCAAAAATGGCATTTTGGCGTGAATGGCGGAGCACTTCCACCACTGCAATTATATGTAACGCAAAACTTCCCTAATTGGAAAAAAAAAAAACGAAAAGAAAAAAGCATTGCGCTAAGAAGGAGAGGGAGAGACGAGATTGTGCGCGGGGCTGCCATAATGCCGAGCTCTGGTTGGAATGATTAGAGGGTAGATCTAAAGCTAGCTGTCTTTGCCTCCACTGTCCTCGTCGAACGCGTTAGAAGGCGGAACGCCGGCTTCCCGCATTCTAACGCGTTCGACGAGCACAGTGGAGGAAAAGACAGCTAGATTTAGATCTACCCTCTAATCATTCCAACCAGAGCTCGGCATTATGGCAGCCCCGCGCACAATCTCGTCTCTCCTCTCCTCACTTTCTCCATGCATTGACAAGGGTTTCCATTGAGCCAAATGAACCCATGTTTCCGCCACCTCTAACTCGCAAGTGCACTTTCACGATGTTTAACCTCCACGAACTCTTACATTTCCTTTCATAACCAGCGCAATGTAGTAGAAAGCAGTTTTCTTCATTTTGTTTTATTTGACGGTTTAAGTTTCCCCAGTGTCGGTTTTTTGTCGATTTAATTACGGAAAACAAAATCCCCAAAGCAACTACATTTCTATTACCATGCTGCTTAATTTGTTGACTACGAAACTTGGTTCCACACTGCGAACAAAACCAATTATAGGGTGCTTCTACATGACGTCGATTCGACATTCCGAAAATGTAAAAAAAAAAGTAAAAAAAATGTTTCATTTATAAAAAAAAGTGATGAAATTTGTTAGTTTTTTTACACTGCCGATATGAAGGTGTGAAATGAACCTTCGGAATACTCCTTTTCAGTATGCGCCAGACATGACAACAAAATGGTCAACGAAATTCTGTCATCGAAAACACCCTATAATAACGAATAAATACTGCGCATTTGAGAAAAACAACAACAACAAAGAACTGGGAGGGACTGCAATGCTCAAATATGGAACGGCTACCAATTCCGGACCCAAACCAACGAGGGACGTGGACGATTCTGAGCGGCGTCTGTGGCGGACAAGCGTGTCCACGTGACCCGACGCTAACCAGCAGAGCCGTGGCCGAACAACTCTACCCAGATGGCCAAGATGGAATTGAGCGCACCAACGCGGCCTCACTCCACATGGTCGGCCAAGCGTCGGGAACAGGAGTGCTTCGTGGAAACAGCCACACGCGGGCGGGTTGCCGCCGGTTGATCGTCACCGGGCCGGCCGGCCTAGAACGACCCGCCCAGCGAACCAGTTTCGGCGCAGATTCCCTTTCCGCGGCTTCCTTGTGCGGCCCCCGTCGGAAGGCCAGAACGGAACCTAGTTTCCTCTCGGTCGAACGGCAGCGCGCTCAGATCCGGATGTACGCCCCCGAACACACGTGAGCGGCCGGTACCATACACTGACGCCTGACGGGGCCATCTGGAATTACGGGGCATCGAGAGAATGCACTACCCGCTGAATACAAATCGGGAAGACAACGAGACGCCCATAAAACGTAAAAACGAGTGGGATGTTTCATAAAATGCAATTTGACAAAAAAACAAAACGTTTCAACGGAGGCCCTTTTATCAAACGCAGTTTCATCAAAAGTCATTCATCCAATGTCGTTTCATCAAACCCCGTTTCATCGAACGCCATTTCATTCAATGTCGTATTATAAAACACCCTTTCATCAAGTTATTCGAACGCCATTTCATCCAGTCTCGCTCCATCAAACACTATTTCATCGAATGTCGTTGCATATAACACCCTTTCAACAAAACGACGGGATGCGGACCCTGTGTGGGGGTCTCAAACTTCGTCCAGAATTATCCCAGGTGAGCTCCATCCTTCGACACAACAAAGCGTTTAGGGGCAGCTCCGAGTCTCTGGGAGCATATGAGTACCTGAAAGCATGTTCAAGGTGCCAAGGACACCTTGCATGTGCCAAAAGACAAGCTACGCAGCAAGATGTCGGAACTGCAGTAGCCGCTTGAAGACAGGGCAACCTGAGTACACAGCTGCGAATAACAAAGAAAAAGCTCGCCACACATACTGGCCCACTAGACGGTAGGCTGCGCAACGTCCAGAAAGAACAAACACAGAAGAGCCTCAAGGATGCTAAGAATGGTACACAAGTCAAGCTAGCTGGGCAGCCTGGAGCCTCTGGCAAAGAAGTTTCAGAAGGCATATGTCTAGAGGAGCCACTCAAGTGCTTTGAAAAAGTTAGGCTGAGCAAGGGCACTGAAGAGCTTCGAGCGGAGTTTTCAAAGATCATGAGAAGGGGTTTGGAGAGTAAGCACGACACAGGCTGCAGGGCAAAACCAAAACAATACCCACTAAAAAAAAAAAAAATATATATATATATATATATATATATATATATATATATATATATATATATATATATATATATATATAATGCTGCTTCTGGTTTCCATTCACCACCGCGGAGAGATAGATCACCAACACTGCTGAAAATTAGATTAGCAGAGGCTCCCAAGTTAGACCATCGGCGAGAAAATCGGCGAAATCGCCGACTGTCTCGCCGAGTGTTTCAACTTGGAGCCCCAGGACGAGCTTTAATTCCCGCCAACGGCCGACGCTTATTTCTCGTTAAACAGGCTCAACGCGTTTCCATAAATTTCCACCAGATGGCGCTAGGTGTCTGCTCCGACAACGGCTAAGGCGGGCATTCATAAACGCGCACCTTTTGGAGAGGAATGACATCTGTTTCTTCTTAGTAATGATATACTCTGGCGCAATCTGGCTCTAAATCGCCGCGTTGGGAGGTACTGCACTGTCAGTGTCCCTTTTAACGTTTCTTTCCCAGACAGAGAGATGGAACAAGACACGTCAAGGTGCGTCAATAACATAATGCGTGGAGGTCGTCGACCACCCCAGAGCAGCGCTGTACAAGAGTTCAATTACACTGACGAACACACGTCGAGCCCCAGTAACCTTTAGAAAGCAAGTAAAATAACACAGAATGAACTTGAAACGTGTCACGAATCAGAAAATGAAAACGGTGGATAAACGCGCCAAGCCCTCGTTCGTTAAATATTGTTAAATATACTACAGACCAGACTTCTTTTGTGAGACTAGCATATTCCACTCGCAGGGTTTGTTGACTTCAGCGCAAAATAATTGTTTAGACTCTAGAGTGTAAAAGCGAAAGGTTACTTAATTGAAGGATCGACAAACACGTTAACTAAACCTAAAGCACAATAAAGTTTTTCTAGACACCCGAGCCCATAGGCGTAGACTTCGGGGGGGCAACGGGGCTCGTGCCCCCCTGGTGAGATCCGGGGGGGCGCTGCCCCCCCCCCCGGGCCTGGGCCATGATTCTTACCGAGACGCTGTTTACGTGCCATGTAACGAGCTTCATGTAGTGGCATGCAAACAAAATAACGCCCACGTTGCCTTTATTGACAAAATACATGGGAAATGGAATCCCAGCGTGCTTTCGTTAGCTTCAATCGCCAGTTCTGGCGAAAAGATACCGCGCAGCAACCCCTCCCCGGAGAACTTCTCAGCCTGCCCCCTCCGGGAAAATGGAAAGTCTACGCCGCTGCCCGAGCCCCTGACGCGATTTTATCTATCCCTCGATTCACACGTAATGCGAAGAAGAAAAAAAAAAAAAAAGAGGGGGTCCGGAGGACCGGCGACCATGCGGACGCGCCAAAACTTTTTCGTCCTTCTGGTGCAGTGTAGCTTTCGCGTTTGTTTTAAACAAATCTGTAAAGCTTTAAAAAAAAAAAAAACACCCTGTACATATTTAAAAAAAATGCTACTGCTTCAGAAAAACAAGAAAAAAAAAAGGCGGCTACTTCTTTCCAAAAACGAGACACAGAGAGTAATGGGAAGCTAACGAGATACTTGTGAACGGAAGTAACGCTTACTACCTTTTGAATCTTTGTAACGAGTAACACAAGTCTTCGATCTCATGGGAAAAGGTCAAATTCCGCAGTTTCAAATAAAGTTGACAAGGATTCAGCTAAAAAAAAAATTGCGAAACGTGCGACAATTTTCATTAAAAACGCTGCACATTTCTTTTACGCCGCGAAGACTCCTTCCTTCTCAGTTGTACTCAGAGTACTAGCCGTACTAATCGTTCTGTCGGAACTCATGAAACAACCGTAGACCGGTTGAGCGAAAACCCAACTGTGGCGGTCCGCTGAACGTCTTCCATATACATGTTCGCAAACTGGCAACAATCCAACCGAGCGCCACCTGAATGCGACTATAGCATGAAAAAACAAAATTCGCAAAGACGACGCGTGCACACAGAGGCATCCAGACAAGACATTCCGCTTCCCGAAACATCTTAGTTGCTCTGTGTCTTTATTTGCGGTAGGATGGCCGGTCTCACATTCTTTTGATGTGCTTCTTTCAGCCCGCACATAGTTGGTAAAGAGTAAATGCTTAGTATCAGAGTGCGGAGCCTCGAAATATGTCAGAAAACGGCAACGGCCGACGGATGGTTTTTGACACTTGCAGTCTGCGCCAAGTTTGGATAAGTCAGCCTAAACTATTTGCGGTACATGACGTATACTTCTTCGAAAGAATCGAAGCATAGTTCTGCCAAACATAAAGAGGTTTCTTGTAGGCGGCTGAAATTTATGGGATTAAAGTCAAACGCCGTAAATATTTGAGCCCAAAGGTGTGCCTTTCGCTGGCCGACCCCAAAGCGCAATGCCGGGCTCTGGGCGTGTTCCGCAGAGGACGGCTCTTTTGCATTCCAAGATCGTTCCCTATTTGGAAATGCACGGCGTGCTCCCTCAGGCCAGACTCGATCCTTCAAATTCGCATAGGATTTTGGAGCTACTCTTCCAACCTCCTGCCAACGCGGGCGGAGACGCCCGAACGTCCCTCCGCCGGGAAGAGGCGACGGCCATTGATCACCATGCGGCGCTCAGTCATTTCGCAAGCACCCAGGCAAACGCAACGGTCATGCTCCCGGCGAGCCCAGTAAACGCGCGACCGATGTCACGTCGACGTCGGCTGACGCAGGTATACTGCACAAAAGCGCGCCGGCCCGCGAACGGAGGCAAAGTGGGTCACCAAGATGGCGCCGTGCGAGTGCACAAGAAACCAGCGCCAAAAAGTCCCTGACCTCAAAAAGAAGAAAGCGGCAATTTGCGAGCCACGCTCCGCCGTTCCTCGCGGACGTACCTTTCCTCGAACGAGGAGGAGGAGAGAAGACTCGAGCGGGACTGGGGCACAGATGCCCACGCTCGAGCTAAGCAAGCCAGGACTGGGGGCCGGCCACTGCTGAGAAAGCTGCCCGGCTCGAGCAACGTACGGCCGCCGAAAGGAAAAACACCGCTACTGGTGATACACGCCTACGCTGCCAGTGGGGTGGAAGATCCAAGCGACTCCCGGCAGCTCCGTCTTTGCAAGCCTGTCGAGCTTGCTTACGTCACCAGTGCTAGAAAGCATAAATGCTACACTGACAACATAGTTGGAGATTTAACGAGGGCCTTCGCCTGTACAATTCAACGTGTCTTGGAGGAGGCCATTTGGTCTACAAGAATATTCGAACATTTTTAACAGATCTCGTGCTTCTTTCTCTTGGCGTTCACCTGGGGGAATGGTTAAAGGGACGAAATGAAATTCCGAAGACAATTGGTTCCATTCGCTAATGGTTTTGGGAAAAAAAGGCGATTTAAACTGGTTTGTGTTACATTTGTATTCTCGGATAATTTCGTGATCCACACGATGATATATATAATGGGGGAGAACATGTAGTTTGCACGGTGTTCTACAGCCATAGATGTCATGAAATAGTTTTAGCCGTAGTTTCTTTTTTCTTGTTTCAAGAGATTCCCCACCTTAAGATTTCTTCCTACTTGTCACGCTGAGTTGCCTGCTGTAATTTCCAGAGACATATCTAGCTGCTAAGTTTTGAACTCTTTCAAGTTTATTTCTATCGATAGCTGTTGGTGGGTCCCAAACTGTACAGGCATACTCGAGAACCAATCTAACGTAAGTTTTGTATAGCAAGTCTAGCGCACTTTGCGGGAATTGTCGGATATTGCGTCGCAAAAGCCCAATACTTTACAAGCTTTTGCTGTGACGTAATCTACGTGCCTATGCCAACACAAAGAGGGTGTTAGGTATATTCCTAAGTCTTTAAAGTTAAATACAGTTTGGAGGGGCGTACTGTGAATGATGAATATATTTCTAGGTACATTTTTTGTTTCTTGCAAAGCATATGTGTACAGTTTTTTCTAAGTTTCGTTTCATATTCCACTCTCAGCAGCACATGTGTATCACGAACAGGTCGCGTTGTAATTCATTGCTGTCACCACACTTCTAATTTCTCGATACACGACACAGTCATCTGCGAACAGTCTCATATGAGATGTGATATTTTCTGAAACGTCATTTACATAAACTAGGAACAGTAGCGGGCCCAGAACTGACCCCTGTGGGACGCCTGACGTCACATCAATAGTTTGAGATGCAGCTCCATTTACAACTATATATTGAGACCTTAAATTCAAGTATTCTTGAATCCACTTAACTGCACGGGAGTTAATATTAAAGTAATGTAGTTTACGAACAAGCGAATTATGGTCTACGAGACTACACGGTCTATGCAACTTC
Source organism: Ixodes ricinus (assembly GCA_037355805.1). NCBI lineage: Eukaryota > Metazoa > Arthropoda > Arachnida > Ixodida > Ixodidae > Ixodes > Ixodes ricinus. The sequence goes on along the minus strand of JAZHYW010011507.1, from coordinate 266,210 downwards.
GCTGATCCAACTTTTCACTTACTTCGTGAACAAACTCTGTTAGTTGGGTAACACACGATACTTCTTGGCGAAAACCATGCTGGTTTGGATTAAGCAATGCATGCGCGTGTATGTGTTTTATAATGCTAGTATATAAAATATGTTCCAAGGTCTTACACACAATACTCGTTAAAGAGATGGGGCGGTAATTAGTAACGAGCTCCCTACGTCCAGATTTGTGTACAGGGACAACACAGGCTATCTTCCTGTCGCTGGGAAGGCAACATGTACTCAATGATTTAGCAAACTACACCTTCAGAAAAGGTGAAACAGATCGTGCACACAACTCTAGGATACTGCTAGGCAAGCCGTCCGGTCCTCCCGCTTTGGTTGCATCCGAGAGCTGTAATAGCATTGCGATTTCATGCTCGTCAATTACGACCTCCCCCATGGTTTCAATATTCATTCTGGCTGGGCTTGAATGATTAGAATTTACCGTGTTAGGAACACTCCCGGTTCTGAACTAGACGGTGGGTTTCGCAGTATTTGCCAGATCACATTTACGCGCTATTTTCTGGAAATGGTCGCTTGTGCTACACATAATTAACTCTTACGGTGAAAGAATAACGCCTAAATAATGAGAAAATATACCCGGACCGGAAGTGTGACAGGGCTACCCAATAGATGGCGCCACTGAGTTTGTTGCCAAACAAAAAGGGCGGAGTCATCCTGACCAAGCATGAGAGCTGCTACCTGGCGACCGACCTGCGCTCGATCTCCGGCGTTCTTCGCCATCGGAGCGGGCAGCGGGCCACCGGCACGCTGGAGCACGCCCGCCCGCCAGCCCCGAACGAGCCATGGGGCAGCGAGCCAAGCTGGCGAGGAAATCAGTTCGATCCAAAATTCCTCCGGGGCGCACGCCGCTAGCACGCACCTTCCTCTCGCGTGAAGCGAGCAATGGCGGACACCGTTGTCTCTGAAGTCAGAAACCAGAAACCGATCAAAAGGGAAAAGAACGCGGGGATGAGCAGTTTGGCACTGCTGGCGGGAGTCTACCTCCCACCGAGTTGGGCCAACTTTCTGATATTTTCTCATTTTGCGTTTCGTTAGGTGGCTCGGACAACCTCCGAACGACATATCAGACGGACTGATAATGTGAGGTGGATGGATACCTCTCACATACACAAGGAAACGATGCGAGGATACCCTTCAATTGCACACTTACAAATGCAGCCCATGCAACGTAGGGACACAATCAACTTAATCAGTCACACCCCGGTCAGTCAAGGTCCGATGAATAAAACGAGTACATGAAAAACTAAAAGCGAAAGGAACTCCAGTGTCAGTAAAAGGGAGCTTCTAATGTGGATTTTCCTGCAAAGTTTCGAGCAGAGCTCTCGAGAGGTACACCAAACGGCACACCTAACGCTTTTTCTTTCTTTTGCATGAGAGGATTAGTAGATCGTTCCGATGACTACGATAACGATACCCGATACTCCGCCGACGCCTCCTTTGCGCGTGCATAATATCGTTATCGAAGGTATCGGAACGCTTTACTGAAACTCTACGTTACTCATACGAGATTCCGACAAGCCAATAACGTAACCATTTTTTTCTTTTTTTGTAGGGGAGGGGAAATTAACGCCTAAAGTAAATACCCTCAATGGGTCTTTTTACTCGCGGTGGTAAAGACCGACACGCTGTTTACAAACAAGCCCGCGTTTGCCCACACCAGGTGTGGGCACTGCGCGTGCGCAGAAACCGAATTCGCGTGAAGTGAAGCGTCTGCGCATGCGCAGTGCCGTCGACAGCGCCACCGCGGCTGCGTGACGTCAGGGCCGCGTGTTGGTCTATATCCACGTAACTGCCCCCAACGTTGTCAAACGGCACGGCGTCTAGGGTCGGGTCGGGAACAAAGGCCGCTTTTCATTCAACATTCCTTCATTTGTTGGGCTGAACGGGTCGATGAGGGTAGGACCCCGTAGCTACGTTCAGTTTTGCTCGTAACGAGCTCGATTATTCGGAGGAAAGTGTCGATAATAGCCATAATGCGCGCTCGTCCATGCGCGAGCCTCGTACGAAAACACACAACGTTCGGCATCCGGAAATGGACGCGGCAAAAGGAAGCCGCCATCTTGTTTGTTATTGTTTACCTCGAAGGTGGGTGTGTACAATACAAAACTAAATTTCCTTTATTCTATTTTTCGAACATCTCTCCAAACCAGATCCTCAAAAAAAAAAAAAACAACAACAACAACAACAACATCTTACTAAAACCGTGCAGTACAGCCAAAGCTACAGGGGAAAGAGTGTATCCCGACCTGTTCAAGGGGAGGAAACGAGGAACGGGTGAATATCAGGCCGTTCTCTCCCGTTCTTCCTTTCCCTCCCATTGAACTGGTTGGCACACGCTCCCTCCCCTCTAGCTTTGGCTGTACTGTACTATTTCAGTCAGAAGCAGCATAGTAGCGTCGTGATTGAACGAAGCACGAAAATAAAGAACGGAAACACGCCGATGGTAAGCTGAGCCATCCACGTAATCTCGACGCGAAACTTACACAACTCCCAGCCATCGGGGGCATCAAGCTCGTCACAAAGCACAAACAATGAAGCCAATAAAACAGCGCAGGCGCACACGCAAAAAAAAAAAGAAAAAAAAAGGAAAAAGAAATAAGGTGTTAATTAGGCAAAAAGTAACGCGCAAGGGAAAAAAAAACATTACTTGAACCAGATTTTACAGACACCTGAAAGTAATTAGAGCGAAGGAAGAAAAAAAAAAAGATGAGAGCCCTCTCACTGAAGGGGAAAAAAATACGGCGCGCTATCGGGTTATTTCTGCTTCTGTCGACGCGAGAACCAACGTGTCCGATGGAGGGTTCAAGCCTGGCTCGGAGCCGCGTGGGTACCGCGCCAGCAACGCGAGCCGGGACGGGACGAGAAACGACCCCGGGGAGGATGAGTAGCAGGCGGAAGGACCAGGCAGTGCGGGCGGAGTCAACGACCCCGAAAGCCTCCGGGCGCAAGCACCCCCTCCACCGCTCTCCCAGAGCCCAGAGACACCCGCGCACTTGCAGCACGAGCCTTGGGAGACGTCGGGCTTACGACTGGCACTCACCCAGGAAGAGAGTTCGAGAGGAATTTCTCGCACTCCGTTAAGTCAATTTCACGACAATTCGAATCACGAGAACTCCTTTGAAAAATTGCGAACGACAATACAAAACATGTTGCGATTGACGGCGGCAGCTGTTGCGTTGTTAAAAGGTGTTACTAATTCAAGACCAACTATCTTAAAAACCGTTCTGGGGTTTCAGACCTTATTTCACATAGTCTTATAAATGTCCTTTGGGCATGGGTCGCTTAGTATTGAGAAATAACAATTCTGAGCTTAAATAAATAAAAAAAAAAATAAAAAACGTGAAATTATTTTTTTGTATAGAAAGGCTTCAACATATTTTTTTTTCTTCTTTTAATAAGTGCGACACACTTGTCAATATCAAACTAACGTATGCCGTGGAGCTTGTATTGTAGGTCATAGATATCAAATCATATTCCAAAGAAAACAACTTCCATAACACTTGGTCATGGAACTATCAATGTAATATTTTAATGGGACAACTTTGCCCTAGATGGCGCTCGCTGTCTAGCAAGCACGTCTGTTTGTATTTTGCGCTCGTCGTTGTCGTATTTTCTTGTTTTCGTGGCAGGAGGCTCCGCCCACAACCTTCCTCCGTTTCACTGCGTGCGTAGGCAGCGTAGGCCATCGACACGAAAACTGTCGCCTGCTTCCCGTTTTTCCCCAAGGCCTCCGGCCTTGTTTTTATTTGGACTTCCTTGAACGCTTTGTCAGCTCTCCTGAGCGCGAAGGAGGCATGGGTGGCTACGCTGGTGGTGCGGATGGCGTCTTCGCCATGTTCTGAGCTTCGCAGCATACTCAGCGTGACCTGACGACGTTATAGGATCTCCCTTGTCATTTACACTTCAACTGTGTATATCGTGTTTTTTTTTTTTTTTAATTGTTGGCAAAATATGACGCGTGTATTGTGTGTTGCAAAGTTAAGTTCCATCATTTCGTGTGTCATTTACGGCGGGACGGGTTAATAGAAGACGGGATACGGCGACGGGATCAGAGTAAGGTTTAGTCTAAATTTAGGTCTTGTTCTTAGGGGGCTGCAGGAGGGGTGTGGGAGGAAACAGTTTATGGGGCCACAATAAACATATATGGAGTCAATGCTTCAGACTTTTCGCTTTAGTAGAGAGTTTTAGGACGGCACCAAGCCCCTTGCGAGCGCATAGCGCAAACGTATTGCGGAACACTACAGAGCACATCCTGACGACACTTCTAGTATTGCGATGCTCAAACGCATGCCAACTGTTGCATCGCCATCTATGAAACAAACACGGACTGTCTGCGCAAACTACACGCAGGGCACACAAAACACTCTGCGTGCCGCCCGCAAACTTTCCAAAATAGCGTGCGTATGCAACGCGCAAAAACTGGCTGCGCGAGCGCGCAAGGCTACGATTCTATGCCATACTAAAACTCCCTTGAGTTCCGCGGGCCGCTACTACTGCGAACCATTTGTACACAATGAGGGACGCTAAATGCGTTGACAATCACGCAGTTGTTTGGATGCTGGCATAAATGTTTGAAAGACGCTCTCTTCCCAGTCGATCCCGCTTACGTAATATGTCTCTCCAGGTGGGTCCCGTATACTTGCGTTACTGCGCCGTCGTACGCAATCAGAAATTTCGCGGAGGGAGTCCTTGGCATCTGACAGTTGCCATTAGTCATGAGCTTTGTTTCTTTTCTTTAGAAGCCGCCCCTTTTCGTTTTACCTAGCGTTATAAACGATGCGAAAAGGTTTTCTTCTGGCGCTTGTTCGCACTCTATTTTCAGGGGGCACTTTGAAATGAACACGAAATTCAGCGAGAAGTTCGTATCTGGTGTTTTTAAATATCCGTGTTTAGAGTGTAGCGCTCTGAGCAAAAAATTGTGAAGGTAGGTCTCTTTTTTTTTGTCTTTTATTGTATATGAGGTTTACATATCGGTAGTTCTCCATAGACCACTTGCAGACTTGCCCCAACAACAAGGAGCATGTTGGATGTCGTGTGCACCGCGCGTTGCGTGCTGACGTCTGTAGCAGTATATTTGAAGCAAATAAATAGAAGGACGAGCATTCTTTGTTGCCTTATTTCAGTTATTCCCATAAATTATTTTCTAGAAAAAAAAAGGAAAAGAAAAAGAACCAACCAACGCGAGTGGGATAAAACTCATCAGCGTACTCCCAGGTGACCTTTGCAATTTTACTAGATAATCGTTCTCGCCTTTCTTTCAATCGTTTGGTCCACAAGTCGACAGTTTAGTGGAGGCCATATTGAATATCGCAACCACGACCAACAATGTGCCCGGCACGCCCTCTTATTCCAAGATACCCTTCGCGAAGAGCGCCGTCACGTGACGGGCAGTCGATGCTGGATATGCCTAACATGCGTGTAGCTTCCGATCTGCTGTCAGCTTCTGGGATAATAGAGTATAGAAATAACAATATCAAAACAAGTGAAAACCGACTTAGGTTTTACAAAGGTCGCACAATGCGTGTATTCTATTGTTTTGAGGAAGTGTCTCAACTGGATGGACTGTGCATATGCGTTTTACTCTTATTTTTCGTGATCATTCGCTTTTCATTCTTAACTTTCTTTCTTTCTTTCTTTTTTTCATTTACCCGTTTTTAATAAGAGCCCCTGCTGTCAACACACTTGGTGTAAATTATTTAATGTCCTTAACATTCACGATATTTCAGCTTGGAGAACATGCGCCTCGTATTTTAAACACCTCGAAAACGTCATAAGTGAGCTAAACGGAAGGGTGCAAACAAGCTAATAATACTTTAGCAAAACAAAATACTATACTGCGGGTCAACGACACTTTCACTAGAATGTTGTTCACCCGTAGTCTCGGAGTTTATTTGTCATGATGTCATTAGTCTTGGTTGGCCGAAACCAACCACTCTGCCACCAACCTCGGAAAGAAACCGCGCAGTGATGCTAAGAACATTTTTATCGAACCTGAGCCCTGGATCCCACTCGTTCGCGCAAGTATAAAACACATTTAATCTAAACCCAAAAATGCTTCTTTCACGCAGTTCATACGTTGCTGGAGGAGGAGGAGGAGGAGGAGGAGTGTGTGTGTGTGTGTGTGTGTTTTCTTGGAAAGAGTGATGAAATGTTCGTTGTCTGCGTACAAACGAATATACTACCTCTGTGTATAACACTGCATTACATGAAAAAATTGCCAATTTTATTTTCATATGATCTATTGTTCAGACTGGAGATATAGCGAGTTTCAGAGCGTGTGTCCTTTGTTTTGCATTTGCTACCTCTGACTTAGAAAACCGGCAGAGGGTAACCGAGTCTTTACGAAGCTCTAAATGACTCGCATATATTTTTGCATTCTTGCGGTACACGGGAGAAGGTACCATTTAATCCCTAATACTTGCCTAGACCTTCGCCATCGGTGTAGAAAAATGTAGGGTGGCGTTTTCCCAGTTATCACGCATACCGAGAGTACGCCGCCCTACATTTTTCCGCTCGGGCTGCACTCCCGCTAGCCGCCTACGCGGCGCCGCGTCCAAGTCCTTCGGCTAAGCCGCGGAGGATAAGCCAAGTAGCAACGACCTTCATATCCATTCACCTCAAAGTACAATCCCGTAGGGTGAAGAAACGCTCCCCAACAAGTACAAGCTGTCTCTTTCCAAACAAACGAAGAAAACGGTGAGACCCTCGCGCGGTGAGGCAGAACCGCCACCGCCTGAGGAAAATCGGCGGGCTTCCACAGCTCATTTACGTTGGCTTTCCCCTTGCAAAACGCAGATACGGTGGCACTCTGCTTCTGGGCTTTTGAAAAAGGTCGCAAAATGATGCTCGTGGGGGTTGGTGCTTCACAATCCTTTGCGCCTACCCCTTTTCCGAGTACGTGCATGATAGTCGGGGTCCTCTGTGCCCTTTGCTGTTCTGGGGCCCTAATCTGGACACTTGACGAAAAAGTCGGCGAGAAATCCGGCGGCTATGATTAACCGGCGCCAGGGTCAAGTGCGGCGTTGGCCAGTCACGGCCGCCAGATTTCTCGCCGACTTTCTCGCCAAGTGTACAGATTAGGGCCCCAGGTCATGTCCGAGGGGAGAAGAAGTGAGCGAGCGCTATGCAGAGACGCCCAACATGAAAGAGTTTTAGTAGTATCGTTCCGATGACTCCGATAACGATACCCGATACTCCGCCACGGCCTTTGCGTATGCATTGTATCGTTATCGTCATCGGGGGTATAAGAGGTATCGGTAAGATCTACTAAAACTCTCTAATGTTTGAGGCGGCGGCGAGAGGAGCCGATTTGTTTGTACTGGTGGTGCATGCAGCCGTATTTCGTTTGGACGGTCGTGGTTCGGGACTGTACTCGACTGAAGTGGACCGATTTCATGACGCCGCGGCGCGGTTCCCGCCGCGCTCTTTGGCTCCTTTAGTTCACTCGTTACGCCTACTTTTCTTCTTACCAGAGGGGAAGAGTCTTCTGGCACGCTTCCATTGACGCCGCGGAAAGGGGAGGAGGGGATCGAGCGGCCGTGGCACGACGTACGCAACAACGCAAAACCGAGGCGCAGTGACGACGCCGTTTACGCGTAACCGCCGACACCCGGCAGGAAAGATTGGCTCTCTTCGAAGACAGGCGGCCTGTTGCGACGTTGGAATTCCCATCCTTCGCCGAGTCAAAACACTTGCGCTAAATGCTAATGAATTTCGTGGAGAACCGGTGTAGCAATTTCGGCATCTTTTTTTCTTTTTCTTTTTTTCTTTTCAGGGAGGAATATTTGTGGAATGACATTTTATGACAGATTGTGGTAGCTGCTCAAGCAAACAATCTTGGTGCTTAAGTGTCCAAACTCCGGGATGGTGATATACTGTTCTGTGCCCCAGTACTAAAACGCTGGAGAATAAACATAGATTATTCATGCGCCTTGCTTCGTACAACACCTATCATGGGGAACAGGGTGTAATTTTTATTTTATCTTAACGAGAAGAAACTGAGGAAGGAATACGTCATCAAGCTGTAAACGGGCAAGCCAAATTCGAAAATCTATGATGTTTCGAGTAAATACTTCAATAGAACCGACTTCATGTACCCCGTGGATTCCACCGTGATATGTCAGTGGTGTATTTTTACTATTTTTTTTTTTTTTTTGCATTTTGCAAACCAATAAACATGTTTCCCCGAAACAGCCGACCAGAAAAGGCGGTGGCTGACTTTCAAGAGTCGTGTCCACTAAATGCCCACTATTCATTCGCCCATCCGTTGCAAAACGTGTCAAACCACCTTCTTGGTCTCGACACCTGCAAGATCTAGTGAGTCGGTGACACTTCGGCATACCGAAAATTAGCTAATACACCTGTTATAGATTGCGACCGTTTGTTTGCTTTCTGCGGACTCAACGCACATTTGTGCCGAATGTGTCGTGCGCTTCCCAGCAAGAACTTTCAAATTCATAGTTCACCCTTAACGAAAATGAGAGAAAACCAATTACCCAAATTGCTCTAATTTGGAGGGCCAAGCCCGGCAATTTAAAAAGTTTTGGAGTTCTTTTTCCTTCGCGTGGAAGTCGCGATATGGCAACATCCTGTGCCACACATTTGATTTAGAAGAGAAGAAGGTTACTTAAGAAAAGCAATCACTTAAACTTGGTCCCCATACTATCGTACAAATACTAGCAAGCACTCTTGAGCCGGACGGAAGTGCCGGTAACAACAACCCCCCCCCCCAACCCTTTCCCACAAAACAACAACAACAAAAACATTAAACACCTTATAAACGAGTTTTAAAATAAATTGACGGTTATCAACTGGCATAGAAGCAAACTAACATTCCGTGCGCTTACTTGGCGCGTCATCTGCTCGAGTCACACTCACTACGTCACAACACTTGGGTAGGAATTCAATTACTGTAATTTATTTACTTTTCTTGGTAATTCGTAAATGTAATTAATTACTTTTGGCTATAAAGGAATTGTAATTGTAATTTAATTACTTTCTAGCGTCAGTAATTGCAAAATTTCAGGCACAATTACAATTACTTGTGCAAAACTTTGCGGCGCCGACGGAACCTCTCTGAAAGCCTCGGGGCTCGCACAAGCGGCCTAGCTCTCGGTGAAACACTCGCACACCGACACACTCACACTCACGCACAACATAAACGTTGCATTGTTTGTTGTTTTGTTGCTTACACTCCTGGCTGAGAGAGAATTTTCTTTGGAGCCTATCTCACCGGCGCCGTGTAGCGCAGTCTGCGGTGCGAGAAAAAAACAATAGCGTAAACATGCCAAAATATTGGAAGAAAAAAAAATTGAGCTCCAGCTTTCAGCCGAGGTTGAAATCTTAATTGTATATGAAGTTTTTCTTTTTTTTTTTGCCAGTTTTTTTTTTTTAACGTCTCTTTTTTAGTATTGAGGCATACGCGTATCTTTGTATTATTTTCAAGTTTATTTCGTGTTGGTTTTACTTCGGATATTATTTGCATAAGCACTTCGGAGACTGACCTCGCATCTGAGAATATTGCCACCAATGATTCGGGAGCCCCGATTCAGTAATTGTATATTTCTGAGCCATTATAATTTAAACTGAGTGTAAATAATTTACCATACCATGATGTATTAAATGTGAATGTGGTCATATTAGCGCCTATGGATTTTACTTTTATATTAACACTTGTAAAATATTCCATTATGAATAATTGTCACATTCGTATTTGCGTGGCTAACAAAAGTCTGTCAACCGAATTTTTTCTTTAGCGATCTGGGGTCTTCCAGGAGGTAAACTAATTTATTGTTATTTATTAAAAATATAAGAACGTAGTACGTCATTGCACCATACTGTCAAGTTTTATCATAAATTTAACCAAATTCATGAAAAGAGAGTACAATACGTGAACATTGGAGTAAGGAATGAACAAATACTTTGCATTCTATACGACTCGTTAATTATATGGCCTAAGTCGGGTCGCTCTCAAAAATAAGTAATTGTAAAGTAATTGCATTACTTCTTAAAAGTAATTTGTAATTGTAAAGTAATTGCATTACTTCTTAAAATTAATTTGTAATTGTAATTAATTACTTTTCACGTAGTAGTAATTGTAATTGTAGTAAACTACTTTCGAAGCAAAGTAATTGTAATTAAATTACGTTTTAGAAGTAATTTGCCCACGGATGTACGTCACAAACAAGAGCCCGCAAGTGGCACCATCGAAACATATAGAGATTCCTTTGCCCATCTTCATTAAATCAGAATTTAATCGGGGATTAAATAGGTGATGGATTTAGAAGCTTTGCTATAGGTAGCGCAAGCCGCCACCCGAATAAAAGGGGTCAGTTGTATCCATCCATCCAAGCGATTCAAAAAGAATGGAGCTCCGTGGAGCAAGACTCTCCCACAACGAGGTCGTTGTTTGGGCCGGCTTATGTAGCCTGCGGGAAATGGATGCGCCCGTGGTTGACGGTAGTGGGTTCGCTAACCGGGAGTGACGGACGCGTCCAAGTATGAATGATCCCGAAGGGTGTGCCGGTGGCAGGTCACCCGAGAAGGACGAACAAGCGCCGTCCTAAAGGGCATACGGTCTCGTTTCACATCCTGTGTTGCCAGATAGTGGAGCTACCGAACAACCAAATGGCTGCCGCGAATTGCCCAAATGTAGCCAAAGCCATCAAAAAGAAACGGCCAATTAGCCAAAAACCCAAACAATAATTTTTAGGCTTTCTATTCGAACTTCCTTACACCCATGGCAATATGCTTATTGCACTTCCATCCCTTAAAAGTAAGGTTGCGTGTTTTCGGATAAATCCGATAAAATCCTAAAAACACTCACCCATAAAATTTCCCTAAATTCCCGTAAATATCCGAAAAACTCAGAATTCCACTGTCAGGATTCCCAAAAAGACAACAACAAGAACAACCATAAACAACACAGTATTTTACAACTAACATCAGAGCACAGGGTCTGTGGTCCTTAGGAGTGCCTCTCCAGTTTTCTTTCAAATCGCGGACTACTGTCAAAAGGATAGTTCTACCGTTTATCTCGTCAAGTTTTGTTCAAGGTAACGGGGTCATTGTAATTTTGGGCCATGACCAAAGGCCCTGTTCTAGTTTTAAGTTTGCACTTCAGTGTGGACGACTTCAGTTTGGACAAAGTCCTTTCCCATGCCACCGTTTCACCCCGCGCAGCTGCAGAGTGGGGAGGTGGAAGGGGATGAAAAGGAACGAGCTCTCCCGAGACGACGTCAAGGATTTCGGTGATTTTAAAGTACTGACACGTATTAAAGCCACACTTGTTTGCATGTTCTGTTCTGGCACAGTTAGTTTTACCAATGGCAAGGGTGCAGATGCCCAATCCAACCGAAGAAACAATAATTCGATACACACGAGTTCTTATGAATTTAAGGCATGGTTTATCTTAGAATATAACACTCGTTTTATATTGAAATCTTGAAAATTGGCAGATATTTTTTTTGTTAAATTGCAGTAATATTGTTGTTCATTGCAAATGTGCGAATAAGATCCGATGTTGAGAGAACGCTCTCTCAATTTAAATATGTGAAAATACTGGACGAAGACCCGATCTTTCAATACGACGTCGTATCTCTAGGCTATGCATTTTTCATAAAATATATTACACCAACGACAATCGAAAGTAGTTGTTTTTTTACAGCTCCCACATGTGCCATCTCGTACCGACCACCAATTGAAATTTGGTGTACCAAATTCTAGAACCAACTTGTACTTTGACTCCCTCGTCCTTAAAACAAGCCTGGACTGAAACCACCTTCCCGCCCACGTCGTCTCCATCACCGAACCCTTTGGCTTTTTTTTTATTTATTTCAAAATACTGCCAATCCCCGAAGGGATTACTGCAGGATTAAGGCTGCAGCGTCTAATCATATGTTGTAACCGTTCTTCGTGCATACGAATTTTTAACTTTGTTTCACCCACTTTTCTTTGTAACGCCTAACGGCACTGAGAGTAAATAAAGGCCTAGAATGAAGACAGAGATGCTGCGGATGCAAATAATGTAAGCCACAAGGATTGTGAAAAATCGGAAATCCCAAGTGAGCTCTCATACCATGTTCCAATGCTATCATCTCGTGTATTCTAATGACTTAATTTAGAATATATATATATATATATATATATATATATATATATATATACCAGTTATTAAAACCAGTCAGTGTTCTGTACTGTTAATTATACTTATATATTTCTTAATATAATATGAAAATCCAGAATTCCATAATAATTTCTTGAAAAGGACAACCAATTTCTCCCCGGTTCCTCATTTTTACCCCCTCCGATTAAGAAAAATGAATATATACATATCCCAAACGGAGGACCCCAACCATAAACAGCAGGCCCAAGGAAAGACCCATCCGCCCCGGCGGCGGCGTCTAGTGCGGCTTCAAAGCGGAAGAAACTTGTCATGCTCTGTGTTTACTTTTCCAGCGCTTACGGCCTCGAACGTCGAAGAATATCTTATTTGGCATACTAGGGAGCCTTCATGCGCACATGAAGGCACTCTAAGCATGTGTTCACGTATTTTCATACCAAAACCTCCAATGGGATATCGAAAGCATATCGCTCTGTTGCTGACTCTCGGCGAGAATGACATCTGCTCCTATAATGCAGCAAAACAAAAAAAAAAAATGTTGTGAGGTTTGCACTCGCGGTAAGGTCGTGTACTGTTCAAGTTGACGTCGTCCCGAAACCGCGTATTGCTCTTTTTTTTTTCCTTTCTGTTTAGTTTTGCAAGACTAAAAAAAAAAAAAATGTTTATCGAAAGCTGTTTGTTTCGTCACTGATATGGCAGAGAACTACAACGTGCAACATATTTTTGAGGCACCGCGAAAACACCTGACGGCAGTGGAGAACCTGCTGTGCGATACTGCACTGCCATTTTTGTAAGGAATCCCCGCACTCGTCGTAGGAGCGTGTACTTACTGCACAGAGGGCTCTTTGTAGCCGCAAGGGGACGGGGGAGGGGTGGGGGGGGGGGAGTAATTCACGTTTGAGTCACAATAAAGAAACACTGGGTTAAAAAAAGAAACAAAAATAGACGCAAGCGGTTAAAACGAAGCAAGTATAAACATAACTGATCAATAACACGCACTCATACACGAACAATTAGTGCAAACATGGAGCATACACAGAAAAACACACACACACACACACACATACAAGTAACTACTCTCCGAGATGCAAGACTAAACAAGCGCGGAATGCGTACGGGCACATGATTGAGGCTAAGTTTTCCGGTAGAGAGTTCCATTCGGAAATCGTTATGACGTATATGTCTCGACGAGTGCTTATTTTATGCGTGTAAGAGTTCCATTTCGCAACGCAAGGAAGAACAGACGGCAGTGCATCTTGACTCGGGGTGAAAAACAAGGCTTATTAAAATATCTAGGCATTGACTGCAGCCACAACCATGTTCAAGCGATGGAATGAAAGTTAACGGCCATTAAACAACCGGCCAATAACAACAAAATAATAAAGAGCTCTAAAAAAATGTTGATGCCACGGGCAGCATTTGCAGCAGCAAGTCATGGGCTTGCTGCTACGCGTGACTGGTAAATCTCCCCACGACAGCATGGCGGAAACACGCCACACGCCAGGCGGCGCCAGCGTGCGTCCAACTGGAAGCTCCCTGGAGACGGATTCGGCAGGCAGGAAACACGTGAAACTGATCTGGACACCTTTCCCAGCCCTTTCGGCGCAGCCCCACCAGACCACGCAACTCTATAGAATCTTTCCAAAAGGCTGGTTTCTACCAAAACAACACACAAATGCGCGGCTGGCATGGCGTTTCTTGCCCACACCCCGGACCGGAAGTGCGCCCGAAGCGGCACCACCGCGGTGTGACGTTGAAGAGCTGAGTTGGCATAGCGTACAAATCGTAGTAAAAAGGGGCAGAATATAATAACAACCTCTTGCCATTTCACTGTTCCGAGTTAACACCGACTGCGTACTACGAGCGTTGATTGAACTTCCACGATATTATCTCGCGGACAAAGGCACTGTTCCACGAATAGGCACACAACAGAAAGCTGACTTATGTTCGGAGGGTTCTGCCACAACGCAAAGCACCACACGATTTCCAAGGAAAGGGCAATGAAATGTCGAGGTTACGGGTCCGACGTCCCAGCAGATCCGAAGACGAGCAGAGGTCAGACGCCGTCATCGGAAGTGCCGAAACTACGAGACCACCGGGCATTCCTGCAGAACACCTCCAAGTCAAGGAGCGCTCATGGCACCAACGCAGCTGTTGCCATAGCAACCCGTACGTCGCAGATCGTTGCAGTCGCACTCGGTCGGACTCACGCGAGTGTGTGAATAGTGAGGTTTATTATTGCGTATATACGAGCGAACGCAGCAAGCACTGTGCGTTTGTGTTACGTGTTCCACACTGCGCGCCCGCGGAGCCCAAACGGCGGTCTTGACTCTTGACTGGCGCATGGCGACGAAGCGCGAAATACGAACTCTCTATTTTTCATGTCAACCTGGTAACTCCGGCAGCACAGTGCGGCTGCTTTCGCTTCCGTAGGAGCAGTCGATGCCGGTCGGTCCGGTGGGTGCGGGAACAAGTATCTATGGTCGTTGCGGTATTTCCGTTTTGTTCGCTCTGCTTCTATGAATTTTGATGCTGCAAGCTAGAAGTACCTGGTTTCCGACGAAATGCGAGCATTTTAAATGTGAAAGCATTTCTTTCGGTAGTTGAAATTGTATTTAATTAGAATTCAATTTAAAATATAACTTTTTGTATTTAAATATATTAAGACAAATACATTTCGTAATATGTGGTTAAACACAAACATACCGAAAGTCTTTTAAATAGTTGTACTTGAAATGCTGCCCATCCCGAGCCCAGGCTTCCGAACGGGGTGGGAAAAACGCTGGCACGATGCCCGAGGCAGGGCGGGAGGCGCGCAGAGCAGCGGCCGGGCCCCGCAGTCAGCTGACAGACGACGCGAAGCCCCGCTATCGATCCGCGACGCCGCAGGGTTCATCGCCCTCCCGCGCGAGGGGCCGCCGAAAAGCCGACCAGAGACGCTCCAAGTTTCCAGCATCCTGGGGCATTCAGTCAAACCTCTGGTCGGAACTATAGCTAAACCGCAGGAGCTCCAAACCATGCTCTGGCCGAGAAGAAGCTCCATGGCTTTCTCGGGTAACGCGAGACGGCGGCACCACAAGGAAAGTGGGCCGCAACCGGCATTTCTGATTAGCCTATAGCCACGACAGTCTCCTGTGCTAGCCTTCACGAACACATGCGTGGGAATCTATGCGGAGGTTAAGTCGTCTGCTTCTTGGGCAGGAGTGACGGTGACGTCAGAACGACACCGAGCACTGATTGGCTTTGATTGGTGCGGACAGTGGGTACACTCTAAAAAAAAAAGGAGTGTAGTAACTTTACTCCTCAGGGGGGTGAAGGTGACTTGTCCCATATACGACACCCCCATGGGTATATATGCGACACCCCAAAAGGGGTGCACACATGCACCTCATTTTGAGGTGCACATGTGCACCTCAGCGGGTGTATATGACACACCCCACCCCGGGGTGTACATATATTCCGTTTCTCACTTACTGGGAATACTGATACACCCCATTCTTAGGTGTACATATATTCCGTTTCTCACTTACTGGGAATACTGATACACCCCATTCTTAGGTGTACATATATTCCGTTTCTCACTTACTGGGAATACTGATACACCCCATTCTTAGGTGTACATATATTCCGTTTCTCACTTACTGGGAATACTGATACACCCCATTCTTAGGTGTACATATATTCCGTTTCTCACTTACTGAGAATACTGATACACCCCATTCTTAGGTGTACATATATTCCGTTTCTCACTTACTGGGAATACTGATACACCCCATTCTTAGGTGTACATATATTCCGTTTCTCACTTACTGGGAATACTGATACACCCCATTCTTAGGTGTACATATATTCCGTTTCTCACTTACTGGGAATACTGATACACCCCATTCTTAGGTGTACATATATCCTTTTTTCCACACCCTCTTCACTTATTGGGAATGCAGTTACACCCCATTCTTAGGTGTACTTATATACCGTTTTCCACACCCTTCTCACTTACTGGGAACACCGATAAACCCTATTCTTAGGTGTACATGTGCGAAGTCGACAAAACTAACACTAGAACATTTTCCATCAAAATTACAGGAAATGTCTTTGCAGCTCTATTTCCAAGCTTTTAACCGTCAAATGACGGTGTTTTGTGCCATTTTGATGTCCCATTTGTCCACCGGAAATACAATTAAGCCGCCAATCCCACATTTTATCGTCATTTCATTATACGGTCTGGCATCATTTTGACGTCCTAACTGTCAACCTGAAATACAATTGAGAGCTTTTTGTGTCATTCCTGCGAATATAACATTGTCAGGATCATGCAATATTTGATAAAATAAGCTACAAAAATTGGCATCTGTTCTTACATATTTATTGCTCATAAACACTGGGTGAAACATATACTACATAAATACACATTAAACTTGCAGCTTGCTGTGTGGTCTGACGAAGCATGCGCCAGAAACGTCGCTTGTTTCCTTTCTTCTTTTGCATGTCTTATCTCTCACACTTAGTTTTGTGCCTTGGGTGATGACCACCAAGAAGAGCCATGGAGCATTCCTGAAAAGCAAACGTAATTGTATACCATGATTAGATACATAGGACACTGTAACACCAACTCTTGTTTACAAACAAACCGGAGCGCCCGGAAGCGCCTCTAGGCGGACGCCACCGGCGCTGCGCATGCGCGATGGGGGTGTGGGCAACAAGCTCGCCGATCGCCCATGAAACAAACCATTGAAATGCGATGTTATCGGCTATCGGTGTGAGTCCCCCTGCTCTTTATCGCGCTTTTGGAATTGCTGATTGCGCATCTGCCTCGATAATGTCTGACTACATGAGCGGCGTCGGCGAAATCAACGGAGTCCAAGTTCACCTGGCTAAACTGCCGCCTGAATATCCCCAGCACGGCTGCGCACTTATCCGCGTGGACGTCGCAGAATGTACGCTATCGCAAAACGTCGCGTCGATAAGCTCACATATCGGCGATTCATTCGCGTGGACGCCGCAGGAATGCGTACGCTAAAGCCTGATTCGCGCGATGAGATTTCGCTCTCCGCAATTTTCGGTCGCGAGTCGCTCGTGCCGCAACAAGCGTGAACCAGCAGCTGAGATGGTCGACGTCGATAGTGAAAATCGCAAGCAGTAATCGGAGCGAAGCGAATTAGCGCATAACAAGTCGGTGATGGTTGCTCGGTAACTACATCAATACATCTCTTGTATCTACTGGCTTTACGTCGCCCGCGCTAAATCAAACCGGCACGAAGTCTGTTGAGTGCAGCGCCCACTTTAACGCAAGTACCGGGCCACCATTTGACCTGATGGCCGTGTCGTCTAGGATGAGCAGACGGACAAGTAGAAGCGTTTGAAAGAGCAGACGATGTCTCGAACGGGATCAGACGGCCGTTCGAACTTCAAGACCGCACTGAAACGTAGTCCGTAGGTGGGCCGTACAACTCGAGGGCTTTCCGGCGTCGGCGTTGGCAAACGAAACAAATAAATCTGATGACCCACAAGTATCCGTGAATTCAACCCAAAGTGCTTCCCGCCCAAGCAATTGTGGTCCGGCGGTGGCATGGTTTACCACTATATCCACGTTCTCGGACGAACCGAGAACATGGAAACTGGATCTTCAAACCTTACGCTGACTTCTTTTGGCGGCAGCCCCAGTCGCGGCGGTCGACGAAAAGGCACAGTTCCAGTCGTGGCTCCTTCCAAAACAACGCAGGAATACGACGCTCAATAGGGGCCTTCCGCCCGCAGCCCCAGAATCGGAAGTGCGACCGACGCGCCACCACGCGCCGCGACGTAACAGAGATGAGTTCGTCGTATAGGCCCTACACCTTACTTAATAAGCATTATCAAAAACCAATAAATCAGCCAACTTCATAAATATCTTGCACACCATTGAAGAATAGTGGGGTGGAAAGTTTACCACTTTAGATACAGGTGCAAGGCTGTCAAACCGAAAACTAATAAAAAAAGCATGTGTTTCTAATATATTTAAACAACTGATCTTGGCAGTTTTCAACTATGCCAGCCTGTTTCTTATTGCAACTGTGTTTATTTTTACTAATAAAACGCACAATTAGCCGAAAAATGCCACAAGCAACCTTGTTCTCAGTAGCCGCCAAACCAGATAAACGAATGCCAACATTAGTAGTGTCCTAATGCAAGCTTCCTTTAACAAAATTTCGGACCATCTAAAACAGTGTTCTCAAACTCATTTGAGTGTAGAGGCCAGATAGCCCACCCCCAAAAGGTCAAGGGCTTATGTAAGGCACGGGGGGAGGGGAGGCTGGGGGTCAAGAAATTTGTTAAAGGGACCTTGCGCTCTACTGCCGCCAACATACTGGCATTTTGTAAGAGGACAAGAGAACAAGTACACTGTTGTTGTCGTTGCTTACTTCACTCAGGATATATTCAAGCTCAACATGTCTCGAAAGAATGTCTTTAGTCGACAGTTCTTGCTTTTCTGAGAATTCTTGATAGCACCAGTCTGAAAGAATACTTTTACTTTAATGGTGATATTTTCTGCGGGCGAGAATCCAGAGTTCATAAATTTATCTTTGGTGGTTGCTTCTGACAAGCGAGAGCTCATGCAGTTGAGGTGCATCCTTGAGCAAAGAGCTCGTGGTTGCAGCCTACCAGCGGAATTGTCGTGCAGGTGCTAAATACTAAAAAAGACAGGAAGGAAAAATAGAAACTAAACAACTGACAAATAAAAACGGAACAATATTAACTATGTGATTATGTTATAAGAGCAAAGCTACGTTTCGAGCGTAAATGAATTAGCGACATGATATCATTAAAATGCATGCCATTTGTAAGGCTCGTTATGAAAACGGGGGCTTGCAGCTGGTTCCTGTGGGCCGTGTTCAAGCAAGTCGCGAGCTGCGTGTCCAAGCACTGAGCAGATTAATTTTACCCACAGTTATCTATTATCTGCCAGAGCATCATAATTTGCACAATGGTGACTATATTCCGGGTCACTACTTGCGTGCAGTACAGGCTAAGGCAATGTTCAAACGTGAAAACAGTGCAAACATTTGACAAAGGACGAGTAAAAGAAGTGCACGAACAAAGCGCTAAGGCAATGTCCGACGAGGGGAAAGGGCAAGCACTAGAAAGGCGGGTGAGGAGAGTAACCTCCTCCTATCTAACATTCCTAGTGCTTTCCCCTCTCCCCTAGCCCTCCCCTCCCATATGCCTTCCTAGTGCTCGCCTTTTCTCTCTCCGCATGGTGTTGCATTCACCTGCACTACACACAACTAGTGACACATAGTATAATTGAAGGATGGCACACTCACAGATGTCAAAGCACTTGAAGAGTTAGCAACTTCGGTGCAATGCCGCTGGTTGCTCCTTTGTATCGCCCTTCAGATGGGTTGATTTGCCCGAAGTACCTGGAAAATAATAAGAACGATAGAATAAATCAACGTGCTATAAACCAGGGGTGGGCAGAGACACTCCAAAAAGTATTCGGGAATACAAATACTGAGACAGATAGTCCTTTAGGCAATGGTGCATCCCCGAGACACTTCTGTGAAATTGGCGAAAAAGTATTCAGGAATACAGATACTTATAGAAATCCACTTGTTCCCAAACGGTGGTAGGTGGGGAGGGCATAGATTGTGGGGAATATGTATGGTCAGTGGCGTACCAACTTGTTTTTTGTGAGTGTGTGTGTGTGGGGGGGGGGGGGCAAACCAGCCCCCCCCCCCCCAGGGTTTCGGCCAGTTTTTGCCCTGCCCAGTGGCGGCTCTTTCTACATTATTTGTGTGCTAAACTGTAGTCATATCATCCATGTGCTGCTGCATATGGTTCAATGGCAACTGTGACTACATCGCTTTTCCAGTAGCAGGTACAATTAGGAAAAAAAAACATTAAACAGAGTTCAAGGTGATATATCAGTAAAAAAAGAGCCCAAGAAATTACTTGATGATAAATCAGTCAAGAACATCCCCTACATGTATTGAAGAGTAATGATAATGAAACACATGAGCTTCTCACATTAGTAGAGAACAAATTTTAAATTGCGACCTGTAGCACAAGACACCAATCTTCGTCCTGTCTTGTGCTGTTCTCATCATGTATAACGTTTACCGACTCGCCCAAATAGCTACCTTAGTACATCAAGCTGCATTAACAGAGCTACCAATGGGTATGTGCACTTGTGAATGATGCAACAAATAAAATACAGACACTGTAATTAGGCATGTTTTTATCAATGAACTACTTGTGTAAATATTGAGTAGCGTTCTCCCCTTTGCAAGAATAGGAAAACCTTTCTACGTATTTCTTTAGCACAATATTGGCAATAAAGAGAAAGCTTAAAAGCAACAGAATATAGCAACACCAGGAAAAATCTGTTGCTTCACATGGGTGACCACACCTTTTCTCAGGAGGAACCGAGCTTTACAGGATGTGTGAGCACAGGTAAATTTACTCCAGATGAAGTTGAAGAATCTACATCATCCCGAGTTGAAGCAACAATATCCTGAACATGACTATGAGAAACGTGCACCCATGAACCATTAAATGTTGTGGGATGTCCACATTGGATGAACACACATAGGATGTTCACATTGTGAATATATGATGTAATTTTGTAGTGTTTCTTATATATGTACAAGTTATGTAAAGGGGTCTGGCAAGCATGACAAAAAGATATGACAATACAGCAGCGTCCACAGGAACACCAAGTGCAGAAGGGTGTACCGGGGCCGACGGTGTGCTAACGTGTGTGTCACGTGCGGAGCGATTCGCGTCTGTGCGATAAAAATTAAGACATGACCTGACAAGTAAAAAAGAAAAAGGAATCAGTGTCCGCAGGAAAGTTGATTACATACTTTGCCAGACGGTGCATCAGGGTTGTGACGACCCGGGCAACGTGCAGATCTTCTAGCCTGTGCATCAGAGATTTGAGTCATTAGTGCATGTGATCTAACCAAGTATCAAGCCTATTAACACAATATAAAATTAGCAGTCTGACAAGTAAAGAAAAGAAAACTGGGTCCACCAAATAGTCAATTGCTCACCTTGCCAAATGGTGCCTCAGGACTATGGCGGCATCTCCTAGGTACAGAGCTTCTGGCCTGTGCATCAGAGAATAGTCATTAGCAAACGTGATCTATCCAAGCACCAAGCCTAGTTTCACAAGATACGCTTAACAACTTGAGAAAAAGAAAAACAGTCTGGAGCATAGTTGATTGCTTACCTTGCCAGACAGAGCCTCAGGACTATGGTAGCACCTGTGCTGCAGAGCCTCTCTGCCTGTGCATTAGAGATTAGAGTCATTAGTACACGTGATCTAAGCAAGCACCTAGCCTAGTCACAGAATTTTACTTGGCAGTCTGACAAGAAGAAAAAAAGGAAAACAGTGTCCACAGGATAGTCGATTGCTTACCTTGCCAGAAAGTGCATCGGGACATTGACGGCATCAGTGCTAGGTGCAGAGCTTCTGGCCTGTGCATCAGATTAATCATTAGTAAACGTGATCTAGCTAAGCACCAAGTCTAATTTCACAATATATGCATTACATCCTAAAAAAAAAAACAGTCTGCAGGATAGTTGGTTGCTTACCTACCCAGACAGTGCATCGGGACTATGGTAGCGTCTGTGATACAAGCAGAGCCTCTCGCCTGTGCAATAGAGATTAGAGTCATTAGTACACGTGATCTAATCAAGCACCTAACCTAGTTTCACAATATATGCTTAACAATCTCAAAAGAAAAAAAAAGATCAGCAGAATAGCTGATTGCTTACCTTGCTAGACGGTGCCTCGGGACTATGGCGGCATCTGTGCTACAAGCACAGCTTCCCTCCTGTTTTAGAGATTCAAGTCATTAGTACATGTGATCTAACCAAGCATCTCATGTTGTCTCACACACTTCACAGGTGCGTGAGATGACTTGCATAATACAAGCACAAGGAGACACTCGCGTTTTTGAACCATTAACACTTGAACACCGAGCTGTTGCTGTAGTGCAGGGGTGGCTAAGCTGCTGCTCGCGAGCCGCTTGCGGCTCTTTGCGCGTTAAACTGCGGTACGAGGCTCCCTTCCCTCCCCTCCCCCTCCCCCCCCCTCCCTCCCGGTCACACGAGTACTTCCCCAAGAAGAGAAATGGAATGCATGTTAAATCAAACGGAGAGCGGAGCTGCGCCTACAGCGCCTCGCGGAGTTTCGACGATAGGAGTACGCTTGCGCCATACAGCTGCCTTTACAGCAGAGTTGGAGTACTTATGACTGGCAGTTGACTCGGTGGTATATTGATCCGTACCGGTGGCTTCCTGCACGGCGTTTGAGGTCTGCCCTACGCGATCGGATATCGGCGATTAGCGGCGCGGCGGCACGTGGAAACCAGACGCGCAACTCTCGGCTCCCGTAGAATGACGTCACTTACGTACAGGCAAAGCTCTATGCTGCCACCATAGAGATATAGCGTAACTGTAACTCGTGCCTCCCTTACGAGGCAGGCGACAGTGAGTTTTTTGCGCCGTCTAGATTGGTGCACAGAGTGCGGCAGCTACGACGCGTCGCCGTGCTAGATCGCCGAGAGTCCAGATGCACGCTGAGCGACGCACCGCCACCTCAAATCGCCGTGCACGGGAAGTAGACGATGCACGCGCCCTGCCGTGACGTAGCCCCTGCTGTACGTACCCCTGCTTTGAGTGCGCTGCGCGCCTCGAACGCGCGGCGCCGCTAGTCGCCGAATTCAGTCACGTGAGGAACAGGATCAACATGCTGTGCAGGAAAGACGGCGCTACGGGGATGAACGCGCAACTCTGGCTCCAACTCTACGCTGCCCCGTCCCGGAGCGCAATCCTCGTTCCATCATCCGCATTGAAAATCGCCGTGCATAACCATACGTGCGAGCGAAGCCGGTAACAAGCGCGAGCATGTCACTCTGCAGTCGAACGGCGTTTCATCGACAGATCGTTTTATCGATACGCGACGATTCATCGCCAGATTGCTTGATCGACAGCACAGATTAGCTCCTTTCTGTAATGAGCCGCCCCAGACTGTTGCCACGAAGCGGCTAATACGTGTGGGATACACGCGTGACGAAATGTTCCTACACTGTTCAATTCGCGTAACGAGTGTCGATGAAACGTTAGTGCCGACGAACGCGAGTCCATGAAACGTCTGTCCACAAAACGTGTTTTTTGGCGAAGCGATAGGGACCCGTTGCTCTGAACGACGCTACGGGGATGAACGCGCAACCGGCGCAACTCTGGCTCCAACTCTACGCTGCCCCGTCCCGGAGCGCAATCCTCGTTCCATCATCCGCATTGAAAATCGCCGTGCATAACCATACGTGCGAGCGAAGCCGGTAACAAGCGCGAGCATGTCACTCAAGAACGTCTCGAAGCTGCGATCTCGTGCCCGTTTGCACTCTCAGAGAACCGGGCACCGCCACCGCGCACACATGTCACAAATACAAAAGCAAGGAAACTTTGACATAAACAGGAGAAAAAGGAATGGACGTCCTCAACAAGCAGGCTGATGCCTCGCAAAACGCAGCATCGAACGAATGCATGTAAATGGTAGACTTACCGTTATCGGGCGGGTGCACTTGGTTTGTGACTGCAGCTACGTACACCAAGCATCGCTTCGTTAACCCGAACTGCCCGAACCGGCTACCAACCACGCAAATAGAAATGGCGCGAATGAACAAAGACGTCGTCACCCGCCAGCGTGTCCAAGCACGCCAAGATGGACTGCAGGAGGGGCAGGAGGTGAGGAGGTCGTCTCCTAGCAACACGAAGGCCAGATAACGCGCGAAAGGCGATCGCTATCGCGATAGGTTGTCAGTCGGATGACGTTTTACAAAAAACCGTGGTCGCTTTCCCCTCTCCCCTGGTTGAAAGGGTGTGGGGGGGGGGGGGGGGTGCAAGTGCAGGCAGGGCAACGTCTTTTCTGTTGACGTAGAGGAGCCTCGTCAAAATTGACAAGTGATAAGAAAATCGCTGTTGGAATAGGATACGGCCCGCAGCTCGCTGGCAAGGCGCAAATAATGGGAATAAACTTTCCGCGCCGTTGTTCGTGCTCTCGAGAATCTGGCACGAAGCTGCCGATCTCCGAAAACGAACCTTTGGTGCCAGCAAGAAACACGGTAAATTCCGCAGTTTCCAGAGCGCTTACGCCTTCTCGACCGCTTAACTGGATATGCGCGATTGGATCCCGTCTGTAGCCAATTTTGTCAACCACGAGAAGACTAGACATTTGCAACTCTACGTTGACGTGACATTCGGCCGAGGCGTTGACCCAGCATTGCTTTAGTCCGTCTGTTCTCACTGGATCCGTGTCGACGGATCCTCCCATCGCCACGTCTAAATATAAAAGACGCGCTCATTCAAGAAATAAAATGTTACGTACCACGTGTCGCGAGGGTAATCCATACGGCATTTATTTGAGTTCTACGTCAAAAAAAAAAAAAAATATTGAATTGATGAGAACGTCGGTTACCGAGAACGGTGGTCACCACAGCCCATCGTCCCGAGATAGACGAGGGACAAAATTAGACTACTAACCATACATTCGAGGTCATTGTTCAGGCTATTCACACAAAAAAGGTCCTTAGAAAAGAAAAGAAGATCGTGTGGGCGTCCCCTTCCGCCCTTCCATTCAGCAGGGCTGCAGGCATGGAGCGCCTAGGCCTTTCCCGTAAACGAGCTCGGCTCCTTACGTCGGGTCCATATCACATGAGCGAATGACGTTTTAGCAAACAGCGACATCTGAGCGAATCGACGTTTTAGCGAATAACGTGGGCGCGGTCGTAGTGGCTCCTGCGACTGCTTCCGGGAATCATCGGCGTGTAGTTGAAGTTCTTTCTTTCCGTTCACTACTTCAAGTCGGAACGCGCCCGAAGTCGAAGACTATTTAGAAAATTTCCGTCGCTTGTCGCGGCAAGATGCGAGCGACCAGGACATGTCGACTGCAAAAAAGTGCGGAAGATAGCTCGGGAGCTGTTTTGGAATACCTTCGTAAGTTACGTAAAACTCGCGATCATTTCGCTTCGTGAATACGGATTTCTTACTTTTTTTTTCTTTTTCGTACGAGCGTTTCTCGTCGCAGGAAAGCTTTGCACATCTTGGCCTCTGTTTTGACGGCATAATATTGTGGTGCAATAAATACACAACAAAATATATGTTGGCAACTTTTTCTATTTATATGAGAAGTAAAAGGAGCCTTCAAAAAATCCATCTGGATTCAATCCATACGGCTCCGCCTTGCTAACCGGTTGTTGTGCGTGGTGGTAAAGGAGGTTATAAGTACTAGGAGGGGGCACGTTGCAATATTGGTGAAGCCTAGACATAAAAAGTTTAAACGATATTGTGCCCAACGTGACCGCAGATCTCTCTGGCGATTGGTGCGCGTGACATGTCACGTGCGAGATGGATGGTTGATTGTAGAAGGATTTCTTCGACATCTTGTAAACCCTGAGATGGGGAACGATAAAAAAACGGACAAACACAACATAATCTCAAACGCAGCTGAATTTTATTGATATGAGCATACCAATAAATAGACTTTCACACAAAAGGAAAAGAGAAAGGGCAAAAAGAACTCAAATGCAAAAACAAGATGGGCAACACGTTCATTCCAGACAGCCTGAGCCACTCCCCGGCTCCAACACTTTCGGAAAGGGATCCGACCACCCGAACAACAACAACCCCAAGGTCAACACACATGGCGACCTCCAAACCGCTAAAGCCTAATCCCCATTTCCTACTGCAAGCAAACGCTTCCCGGTCCCCCCCCCCCCTCCCCTTCTCAAAGTTTACAAAACCTACCGGACGGAGCGCGCGCAAGCGCGCTCCGTCCGGTAGGTTTTATTAGATCGAAGGCTGGACGAAGGCTGGCTACGGTCACGTGATGTGGTCATGATGGGCTGATAAGTGAGGAGAGTAAGGAGGAAAATGGGAAAGAGGTGAGGCGTCAAGGGAGCATGGCTTGTAGAGGCTACGCGGCTGACGTCATGCCCCCTCCTACCCTTATATCCGGCTTGGTGGTGGTGTAATGGTGCACCTGGCAACACCCTTACCTCGCCCGCCGATTCCTTTGGGAGAGGAGGATTCGCGTGATGGGTGTGCGAGTACGCTCGCCGGGTGTCTCCGGTCGAAGGGGGTGTAAGGGTGCGCGATACACCCACATACACCCTTTTTTTCTGAGAGTGTAGACCTCAATGCTAGATGCCCTACCCACTATTTTTTTTTTCAATCAGCTAATAAGAGCTTGGCGTTCTGACATCACCGCAATCCCTGTGCAAAAAGCAGACAAACTTGCTCTCCGCATAGTTCCCTCTAAAGGAGCCGACTTTCGTTAGAATGATCACACGCGCTCCACGCGTTCACCTGCACTCAACCCGGAGCGTGTGCGGAGGCCGGTCAGCAGGGACTTTTAGGGCTTTAGAAGCTCGTTTCGACGACTCCGATAACGATACCTGATACTCCGCCGACGCCCTTGGGGATGCATCTTATCGCTATCGGGTACGGTTATCCGAGGTATCGGAACGATCTACTAAAATGCTCTAATGACGATAAGCTGAACCGCAGAACGCCGTACACTTGGGAAAGTGCGCGGAACCCAGCACCCCATCTTCTCGTGGACCTCCCAAGAATGTACAAGAATTGGGGGAGTCTCGTTAGCGAGTTTCAGATAGGTTGCGAAGTTGCGCGTGTATGCGGTAAAACGTCGTTGTGAATATGCGGTAAAACGTCGTTTTTATGCGGTAAAACGTCCAAAATGCGTGATTGTCACAATTTTTGTTTTGCCTCACCTTTATTTTCTCGCATATTCCAGGTTGAAATGTTTCATTGTGTTTTCGTCCCGCATACCAGATACGGACCCCACGTGACTGAGAACGACAGGAAACAGAAAACGTCTATAACTGTCGTCTGCAGCAGTAACTATTCTAAAATGAAAATCTAAAACAAATGGCCCTTTGCACGGGCGTTGATCACCGCCCCAATTTGGTCATTTACTTCGAATATTTAATACAAAAAAAGGCGAACGGATGCAGCGCGTGTACCTACGTTCCTAGAATTGTTTTTAATGCTCGGGTAATTTAGCAAAAGGTCTATTCTAGAGACACTGAATAGGGCACAGTATTCAGTGACACAATATACTCGGGGACCACATTTCTTGGCAATGCACTCAAACGTACGGACACGCGTGCACTCTCCCATTTTGACGACGACTCGGACTCGGAGCTTTCTTAAAATAAAGTATCTCCCTCTCTCTCTCTCTCTCCCCCTCCCCTCCCCCCCCCCCCCCCCCCACACACACACACACTCACACACATTTTTGAGTGCTGATAAAAGCTGTACGCGAGCTCTCCTTTCCTCGAAGGTGTCAAGAGAAGTCGTCCCCGAGTCGAGCGTGCACGAGCAGCCAAAGCACGGCGGAAGTCAAGAAGCACATGATGGAGGCCGGGCATTCAAAGGAGTCGCCCTGCCGCACCGATCTGTGACGACATAAATTACTTTTCTTAATCCACACACTTGCAACTGCCGACGACCGAGCGCGTTACGACCTCTCAGACCGACTAGAGAACACACTAGCGCCACCTATCGGGCAACACTTGCAAAGTCCGCATTTTTCATTTTTTTTAGCATAACATTTTTTGACTATTGGTTCGAAAATTCTTTTGCCAATGTTATAAACGACCATGTCTCACAGGTCGTACGTACATTTGATCTCGCAAATACCGCAAAACCTTCGCTCTAGCGATATGTAGTTCCAGGGTCATCTCATAGATGGCGCCAGCGTGTCTTCTCTCCTCATAATGCACTCAGTCGTAAGCAGTCGCAAGCAGACTTGTGCGTAAAGGTCCGTTCACACTCTTGCAACCGAGTACGACCGTGAGAGACCAGACCGGTTTTGTCTTGCGACCTCTTAGGACCAGCGCATCCTGTCCTAAGAAGTCGCAAAAGGTTTAAAAACCGGTGTGGTCTCTCTCGGTCTCACCCGGTCGCAAGAGTGTGAACGGGCCTTTACAAGTAATGGATTACTTGTAATCGGATACATTTTACTGTAATTTTGTAACGCTTCAATTACTTCCTTTAAGGAGTAACAATTCTTGTAATTGAATTACTTTTTTGCTGTAATCGGTTACAAAATTACCCATTACAATTTTTCTCAATTTTTTTTTTTTTCGAAACCACTAAGCAAGGGGTCTTGAGGATACGTAAGCCACTTCACTATGCTACGTTTCCTGGGTACATTGTTTTGGTACACCGGAGACTACATCCGGGTATGTAAAATGACCTTATCCAGCCTCTTGTGAGTAATGTACTTACACAACGCTCTTTTTTTATTTCTTTTTACAAGAGTGATTGGGTGTGCTGGCGTCACTCACTCAGCTCTAAACAAAAACAAACAAGGCTTTTTTTTTTTTTTGAACAACTGAGCACGAGATTCCAAGGATTATGCTACCGTAATAAAAAAAAAGTTGAATGAAAAGTAAGGTGGGAAGTAATCGATTACTTTAGAGTAATTATTCGATTAGTTTTTTGAGGCTGTAATCGTAATTGCAATTGGTTACTTTTTACAGTGAAGTAATTGTAATCGGTTACTTTTTTTCAGTAACGTGTTCAAGTCTGGTCGCAAGGGTGCAAACCAGCCCTCTCGGGTGGGCACCATTTGCGGATAACACTTCCCGAGGAGTGCTCGGCTTCCCGCCGACACGGTCCCCGTGCTCGAACCCCGCGCGCGAGTGTCTGCTTGAGGCAGCGCAGGCCGGCGTCGGGCGCCCGCTCGCCGTGGCCGGAGAGCGGAGGCCGTCCGGCAGCCCACAGCAACAGCCCGCGGAGGTCGACCTTGCCGCATTCACGCCGGAAAAACAGCCCAAGGCACGCCAAGGAACGGCAGGGCCACCAGACACACGGGCACCTGCTCGCAGCACGTGCGGAAGCCATGGGCGGTGCTGCTCCGGGTGCGCTGGCACACGACCGCTCGGCAGCCGCTCTCCGAAACTACGCGCCTTTCAAAGCGTTGTCTATACTCGTTTTCACCTAAAATACCGCAATAGAAAAATAAAAAAAGTCAGTTGTTTTGCGGAACTTTATTAGTTTGCCGTTTCATGCGTTGAATTAAGATATATGCAGGTGCATCGGTAGATTAGATTTACGTCATTTTATCAAGAGTACACGTTTCAAACGCTAAAAGCAGCATGGCTTCTTCCTTCAACAACCAAATCTTGTGGGAACTACTTCGCGTTGCGCATAAACAACGCGCAGAAGCCGTTTCATTGAACGCCGTTTCAAACTCCGTTTCATCAAACGCCCCCCCCCCCCCCAAAAAAAAAAAATCAAAGTGATGACTTCTGCTGGTAATGCGGTTAATGAAAAACGGGACAGTAACTTGACATTTGATTAAACCTGTGATCATCGGGTGTAGTGACGAAGGTACGTCTCTTCAAGGACGTCAATCCTAGTCTTTGAAGAGACGCTTCGTATTCTGCTTCAAGAACGAAACCGTCCTTGAAGCAATTACCTACCTCCATTTCGCATGGAACATCTCCCCTCTTTGTTCATTTTTTCGTAATCGGCAGAACCGTGGGCCTGCCGGTGTTTCAACCAATGTACTTAGAAAGGAAACTATTCTTCTTGCATAGAATGATAACACAAGGAAAAATAAGGCGCAGCGAAAATATTGAATGGATGAATGGATTTAATCCATCCATCCATCCAGTCTAAAAAGACAAACCTAGGATTCCTCCCGCCCTTCTAAGGCCAATTTTCTACCCCCTAACTATCACCAGGCAGTGAGGGATATCACCAGAGCGACCTTTGAGGGATGAGAAGAAAAAAAAAACTAAAAACATCACCCCCGCTTTTTCCTCCCGGGGAGGAAGTCGCAGACTTGGACGTAGTTCAACTACTCTACTCAAACTACTGTAGTTTAACTACTTTTCCGAGTAACTTGGTAACTTTCAATTACAACTTTATTTGGGTAATTAGTAGTTTACTTTAACTACCTTTCTCAGGTAACTTCTACTCAAATTACTAACTACTTTCGAAATCTAGTGCTAATTTTGACTATCTCAAAAGTTTGAGCGCGGAAATATATAAGGCGCCGGCAGATGGGGATTCCCGAACAAGATGCCCCCTCACATTCCGTTCCCACGCACTTATATTCGGCAGCCGTAGAAACTGCATCACAGGTGTCCTTGTGCCAAGGTGGCGACGAGCAGCCAAAACATAACACCGGCGCGCACGAACGCAGGAACAGATGCTTAACAAGCCTTGGTCGGGTATTGACCTAATCCGGTAATACACGCAGGCGCCGCGCGTCTAGCTGTAACCGTGAAAGGCGGGGACACTCCAAGGATTTTTGTTGTTTTCGCATTTTTTGTCTTTAGTGCGTTCTGCCTCAAGCGGTTTGGAGGTTTCATAGGAGGCGCCACTGGATTGACCTCGCAGCTGGGCGCCTGTTCCCATGGTCGTTTCGTCGTCAGCGCATACTCCCTTGCAAAGCCCGACTCCCCCGCGCGCAAACGCAGTCACGGATAATCCGTTCATGGGAGCACGTTCCCGCTTCCAGCTGCAACTGTACGAGCGACGATTCTTGTTCACGCAATCCTTCGAGTCCTTCCGACCTTCCACGCCAGGGAGACCTCCTCTTTGTTGAAAACGATTTGCTTGTCAGGTGTGTCAGGCGCGTCAGGATACCGTAGTCACCTGCGAGGATAGCGAATCACCCTTGGGAGATCCATCTGTTGGACTCGGCGTCAGCGGCGAAGTATGCTTCGTTTCATCTTCTGTTATACCAAAACAATTTTTTTTCTTTTCAGTAGCGTAGCACTAGCACTGCAACGAGATGCGCAATCGTCCGGATGATCTCATCGTCGTGGCGAGAGACTTGGTCCCCTGACGGTCAGGTGCACTCGCTCAGCGTACTCTCCGAATGTCCTGGGATTAAAGAGGGGCCAGTCATAACAACCTTAAATTGCCGAAGAAAAAAAAATAAAAAAGGAGGAGAGTTTGTTATGAAAGACCCTCTAGCCGAGGGAAACCTCACAAGTTTCGTCATGGACACCTAACATGCCGACGCTGGCTTAAACGACCCTGCACAGCCTGTTTCTGAAATTTAACGCTGCCGTTCCATCCAGCGCGTCGGTGGAACGTCTTTTTAGCTTGGCTGGGGACGTCTTGGTTCATCTGGCTCTCTCCGATAAAAACTTTGAAAGTCAATTGCTTCTGCGAGCGAATAAACTATTTTGGTTAAAACGCAAGCCATAAAATTACAGCACTTAGTTTAGGCTCGCAGGGTTTTTCACTGATCAAAAGTGCTGTTCATTTTGCTACCACAAAAATATAAAAAAGTAACTTCGAAAGTAACTTCAAAGTAACTCGCTACTTTTTTACAGTAGTTAGTAGTTTACTCAATTACTATTACAAATGCGTAATTTCTACTCTACTCAAATTACTTTTGGCGTCGATACTCAGTAACTTAACTTAACTACCTTTTTTGAGTAACTTGTACATGTCTGGGAAGTCGGCAATTTTTTCTCTGGTCAAACCTTGTCGGCGTTACCCGAACACCGGACCCACTGGGAGACAGGGTTGAGACTTTGGACCGGAGGCACGCGGGAGGGAGTCCCAATTTTCCTCTGTCCCGCCTGTCCCCAGCTCTGCTAGTTAGTCAGTTGTGCATCATTCAATTTTCCCTAGATAATTTCCGTCAATCTTCTAATCGCCTCTTTGTGACTGTAATCATTTTCTCTCCCGCCGTTCCATCATCGCCAGCAAAACCCAGGGCCCAGGCCAAATCTGTTACCCCTTCAGGGAGGGCAGGGTACGTACTTCCCTTTGAGGAAGTGCGTACCTTTCATCGATGCCTGAAAAAAATCGGAGGATGAAGAGGGAACAAAGTGTGGTGGAGAACAGCCTCTTATCTAACCTGAAAACAGTAAGTCGCATAACCACTCAAGTTTTCTTAGGTTCTATGACTAAGTTACCGCCATTTTGGCGAAGAAGAGACCAGGGTAGTAATTAATTTTCGAAAGATTTGACAGCTGCATGAAAACAACCAAGAAGCGAGGGTAAAGCACCTAAAAAGCACTATATAATGCTCCAAACGTCCGTGAAGAGAAATTCGATGAAACGGCGTTAAATGCATCGGCGTTCAATGAAATGTCCACTTATTCGATGAAACGGAGTTCGATGAAACAAACAATAATCGCAAAGCAAAAAAAGAAAAAAGAAAAAAGAAGAAAACCGTACTTCTAAAGAAAAAAAGAAAGTCGTGATTTGGCTGCTGTAGTTTGTCGAATGTGCACTTGATGGGTTGTGCTCTAGTCAGAGGTAAGGTTCCGTGTTTTTAATGTTTTTTTTTCTTTTTTTTCTTCTTGTAATTTGAGGGTGCATTTTTGGGTTTATTTTTTTGCCACAGATTCGGCGTTATCCTGTATCTATTTTTGGTGTCGGACGAAAAATCGGAGTGTACCGGGCTTATGATGCCGAAAAACGGCATGTAAATCCCCAGCGGAACACGCGCGTGAGCCGAATATCCGTAAAACGTCCCCGTAGTGATAACAAGTACGGGGACGCCAGATAAGATGCGTGGTTCCGAAGCAAGAAGACTCGCGGGCAGTTCATTGGAGATGGCCTCCAAATTCCAATGAACTGTAAACGAGGCTCCTTGCCTCCGGGTCCACACAAAACAAAACTGTAGATAATGACAATCTTCCCGCGAAGCTTGGGCGTTGCTTCTTCAAGGTCAGCTCCAATTCGGGGTTCTTCGGTTTTCCTCGATTCTGATAAAAACCGCCTTGGGGGTTCATTATCGCGGTTTATCGGTATTGACCGAAAAACACAGAGTCCTAGTCATAAGCGACACGCTCGCACAGCAGGAACATGCTTACAGTATTAGACAGCAAACTGACAGCGAACTCGAGACGTTGCCTGTTCTTTTTCTGTCTTCCTTTTCCTACCCCAGGCTCAGGCTTACAATCGTGTTCAACTAAATAGTGTTAAACAAACATGGAGAAGTGCCGGATAGCAGGTACCGCATTTATTCTTGTCACCTGCAGATAGCTCGTCCCTCCCTCCACACTGCGCAGCTACCGAACGTTCGAGCACCGTCACGTCGCCTTTTCTTCGACGGAGCCCGCGCCGATCGCCACACCGGGAACACCGCGGCGCAGGCTCCGCTCAAAGGGAGGTTCCGTCACCCCCTGGGGCATCGAGCACTTTCCACGGCCGCTCGATCACCCTGACCATAAGTAGTATCGGGCCCTGCCCAAATGCTCGCGGGTAGATGACCCTCACCAGGACAAGGTTTCTGTTCTGTGAGAACGACGCACTAGACCAGGGGTCTGCAAACGTTTTAGCTACGGGGCCGGATTGGGGACCTTTCGCAGTCCCTAGGGCCGGAAAATAGATAGGACAACGCCAACCAGGAAATACTAAATAAATAAGTATTAAATACATTCAAATAAAAGCAAAAAAAAGCAAGGTGGATGAATACACACCTATACTTTATTTTTAAATGTAATATATGTTGCTAATTATTACATTACAAAATAATTGTGATCTAGAAAACTCACCAGGCATAAATCAAAGCGCATATTATCTTTGTCATATTAAAACAGGACAGAAGACCAATGAGAATGATAGATCTGATTATGACAATATACGAGAGTTTTGACACAGATCATAGTTACACAGACATGAAAAGGGAACTACGAATAGTAATGCTGGTGATGACAATGTACAACAAATAATATGTCGAGAAAACCCGCGTTTTTATGGAGATTTTCTTTCTCATATCCTCGCTTGCGCTTTTAAAACACGCCGCGGTAACGGTTTTTTTTATGCGTTTATTTTTGCGTTTTTAGCAGCGGGCTGCAAACCCAGGCGTCAATGAAAAAAAAAAAAAATGCTGGAAAAGACAGCGGTCATTTGCGGGCCAGACAAAGCGCCTATCTGGCCCGCGGGCCGGGGTTTGGAGACACCTGCACTAGACCAATGGAGGACTAGCCAGCAGGGGTGGCCAAGCCGGCAGGCCCCAGAAAACAGACGAATCGAACGCGGAAACACTGGCGAACGAGTGAGAGGTGAGCAAATGGCCCTTCGAGAACGATCTACTCCTAGCGTCGCATAAAGGACGTCCGCAGGCTTCGCGCGACAATCCGGTTCGCGCCACCGAATAAAAGCGAAGAGAGGAGGTGAGCCTGTTGTCGGAAGGAGGGCAAGAACCGCGGTCCGCCCCAGACGAGTCTGCACCGGGGAACGCCGCTCACGGAAACAAGGGAAGAGAGCAAAAGGGGGCCGGCAGAAACGGTAGACCGTACGTGAAGCCAGTCTGAACCAGTTTCGACGTTCAGACTGCAGCAACCGAACGTTTCTGTACGTGAACAGAAGCACTGAAACGGATCAGCATGGCTCCGACGAAATCGGACGGGATTATGACACCGATGCCTGGATCATCCCAAGTCGCTGACCGCTGCGCCAGCTGATGCCGAACGCCACAGCAGTCCGGGACTTCGCCAAGTTATCAAAAACGCGTAAAACAAACACAGTAAAAAAAAACACGTGTTGTTTGAGTGATTGGTATACCGAGGTCACTGCACTATAAAAAAAAATTGTGATATAACAGGAAATATCAGGAAAATTTCGGTCAAAATAAGGAAACGGTTCACTTGGATTAAAATACAGACAAGCTAATCTGTTAAAAAAATACATTGCTAGTGTTATTCGCCAAAATCACAGGTTTTTGGTAAATAAACCATGTAAAGATACTTCATTATCGGTAAAACAAAAGTTTTCTTACACCTAAACCCCGTTGTTTTTCGTTAAACACACTACAAAACGTCAGCCAATCAGACCTGGATTCTGCGGGATTGACTTCCGGTAAGCGGATTGAATGTAATTCGGTACTCTGGGAACATTCAGCGACTCAGCTAGACCCGTTTACACCTCAAGAACCGAAGTTAAAAAGTCCGGCTCCCCTCGCGGAGCGTTACTAATTTCTCCCTTTATGTGGAAAATTAAGATATATGTAGGTGCATTTTAGATTAGATATGTGTTATCTAATCAAGACGCATACGTTTCAAATGCCAAAAGCATCGCTTCTTCCTCGACAACCAAATCTTGTAAGAACTACTTCGCCCGGCGTATGAACAATGCGCAAAACGTCCTTTTTTCTTGAGGTGAAAACGAGGGAAGCTAAATGTTCTACCTCACCACTACACCCTGCGCAATTGCAGGGTGGAGCGGTGGAATCGGATGGCAAG
This sequence comes from Ixodes ricinus, assembly GCA_037355805.1. Taxonomy (NCBI): domain Eukaryota; kingdom Metazoa; phylum Arthropoda; class Arachnida; order Ixodida; family Ixodidae; genus Ixodes; species Ixodes ricinus. The sequence continues at coordinate 230,792 of JAZHYW010011507.1, read as the reverse complement.
AAAACGTGCTTTGCATGTCCTGCCATCTTCCTTCCTGTCGGGATTTTTTTTTTTTTTTACGTCAAAGATTTGAGTGATTTTAAAATATTGGCATTTATTAAAGCAACACCTGTTTGCAAGTTTGGTTGTGGGAGAGTTAGAGTTATCAATGGAAAGGGCGCGAACGTCCAATCCAGCTGAAGAGATTTCATTTGCAACAGGTGAGTTATATTGAATTTAGGGCAGGATTGTGTCCGGATAAATTTTTATAATAAAATTGTATACATCCGGCATAAAAAAAATAAACACCGAATTACGGAGAATTGGGAATTTATCACAAAGAAGCTCCGAATTTGCGGCAAAAAATAAACACAGAAAAACGCCCTCCGAATTTCACAAAAAATAATCTCCGGAAAAAAGGGATCCTACCTATACGACATTTTTACGGCACGACAGTGATATAGGTTCTGCATTTTTGAAGAAAACAAAATGAAATCCGAGAGAGACCTGCCGGCATTTTATATAGTGTATTTATTTTATTTCGAACATATTTATTTACAACAAAATCTGTAAAAGTTACACTAATGCGGTTTGGCCAGGTGAGTTATACGGCCAGGGGGACAATATACAGACGGCTAATCTTCACAGTAAGTCGGATAATTAACTACCATATCTTAAGAAACTTTTTAATTAGTGAAAATACAGATGGGGTTTCAAGTGGAAACTTGTTGAGCGTCATCGAAAACCCCTAAATCAGCTTTGAGAACGACGTGAAGCGCGTGGGTGCACCAAAGTGAACTCGTGCAGCAGGCGCAAAGCTAGGGGTGGGGAAACGCGGATAGTAATCTAATCAAACGCGTACCCCCCCCCCCTTTTTTTTTTACGGAGTTTTTTTATTGTTTTATTTTAGGTTGCAGTTTGTTCCGCAGTGCTTTGGTTGCGCGTGCCTGCGCGTTCACATTATGTTAGCAGGTAGCAAGGGCAGAACGCTCGCGCTAAAGGCGGAGCATCTATACTGCGTGTCACTAGTTCCGTGCAGTGCAGGCGAAGGCAACATCTGGCGAAGAGAGAAAGGGCGAGCACTAGGAAGGCGGGATGGGAGAGGAGTGAAAGGGAGAGTGAGGGGAGAAAGGGAGAGCACCAGGAACATTAGAGAGGTGAGAAGGTTTCTCTTCTCATCCCCAGCCTTTCTAGTGCTTGCCCTTTCTCCCCTCGCCTGGCGTTGCCTTCGCCTGTACTGCACGCGACTAAGGACACTTGTATTCTAAAGCCCCGCTTTGCTAGCGGGAGCTCGTGCCTCAGAATGAAGCATGGATTGAGCACGCGCCCGCTAGACCCGCACACCGCAGCGTATCTTGTAACGCACAAGAGCTTTTTCTTTTTTAATAGGTGTGTTATTTTTACAAAAAAAAAACTACGCAAAATTAAAAAAATAAAATAAAAACGCGATAAAAAGTTGGAAAACTATCGATGGATTTGTGCAAGGAACGAGAGCTAGGGATACGGAGGCCGTGATGCCACTCACCTCATTCGTGGCAAAAAAAGTAATAAAAATATTGGTGTGTGTGTATGTTTATACAGCCTAGAACTTAGTCTGCCTTAACGGGTGACTTGTCTCCCAGCTGTAGATGAGCAATTTAGCCAGTGCATTACAAACCGCTAGCCTGGGGTCTTTCACGTGCACCACGCAGTAGTGATACACGACCGCACGCCGGTACGATGCGCATCTGAATTCTGCACGTGTGTCTGACGAGAAATTCTAAAAATCTGAGCCAAAGCATAAAATGCAACTTTAACGCAGCTTCCTCTTTTTTTTTTTCTTTTTTTTTGTGTTGTTGATTTTTGCGTTTTTCTAACTGAAATTCAAGGGTTTCCTAAGTCTCGAAAAGGGGCGATCTCATATTCCGAGTTTTTCAAGGACACATGGAAAGTCCGAGTCCGTCGATCGACAAACTTGACCGGGCTGTCCTTTAGCGAATCCTTTCCTCCTTCCGAGGAGAGGAAAACAACGGTGCGCCCCTGCGGAGCGGGATATCCCTCGAGCTCGGTGGCGTAGCGAAGAATTTAATTCTGAGACTGAGGTGGCTGAAATGTCCTTGACTTGAGAGCAAAGGGCGGGGGGGGGGGGGGATACAAAAGTGACATTGTGTTACTATGAGCACATTGTTCCGGAGTCGGGCAAGCGACTTCCGTCGTCAGTTTTACACACTGTTTGTTTCAAAACGGGACTGTCCTGCCCAAAACGGAACGACTGGTCACCCTACTCCGAGGCGAAGCGCAGGTTTACGGATCCCCATGTGGCGGGTTCGAATCCCGGCCGAGGTGCCCGCAACCTGACGAAGGCTTATTGCGGAGAGGGCGCCGTGTAACCGAGCTTTCGGTTCCACGTCAAAAGATCCCCAAGTGGTCCACAATAATCCTCAGTCCTCCGCTGGGGCGTGCCAGATGCCCGTCGTTGGTTTGGCACGTAAAACCCCCAAATTTGATTTTTAAACTGCAAAGAGGTGGGAGGAGCTTCCCCAGAACTTTTATCTTGTCACCGACCATGGGACTCACAAAGCAACCAAGAAGAGACACATTCCGCATAAAAATACTGTGGATAAAAAAAAATTAAAAAAAACGCGCGCTTGCAGTATTGTTTTAGTCAACAAGGGCCAAGCTCCTCGCTCTACAATGGAGCTCTTGAGCGTATATTTCATCTTCTCACAAATTTCTGAAGTAAAGACAAAGGCGCAGGTGCGTGAGCCTAGCTCGGTAGAGTGTTTTTGTTTGTAGGAGAACTCGTGCATCCGAGGCACTTTCCAAAGCCACGCCCTCGTGCCCCTGTGTTTGTCTGCACTCCAGGTGTTTGTGAGGTGGAGTGCGTCGGTACACGTGGGCCAAAACTCACTGGATCCAGGAAAAGTAGCGCCAAGCTCCCCCGTATGGTTGCCATTTTGGTCCATGGAGTGAGCAGTTTCTCCTTGGCCTCTCTATTTTTGGTGAGCCGATCCAAATTCCCGATGACAGGTTGTTTTATAAAGATATCTCTTGAATACCGAGATTCTGATATCCACGCATGGGCCAAACATGCGCACATCTTCGCACCGCCCCCTGATATGCGGCGTCGGTTCTTGGCGGCATGGAAAAATAATCATCCCGTCTTTAAATACGCAAGAACAACAATACCGCTGTAAGATCTCTGGAGATAAGCATGACTGACAAGTTGATTGCGTGCACTGTGCCAAGGACGCTCACATTGGCGAGGGACGTTTTCAGTACGATGATGCTCCATAGCGACCTTGGTGCGACCAGGTTCCGAACGACCTTTTCGAAGCTTTGAACGGACCAAAATGGCGATTGCAATGGCAACGGAGACCGATCAGCCAATCACCTTGCCAGGTTTTATCTGCTTGTGTCCGGCTAGCAGGCAGAGAAGGCAATGGCGCTACTTTCCCAGGATCCCGCGACTATCGGCTTCAGAAAGAAGGTGCTTGATTAGAGCTTCCTGGCGTGCAAGTACGTGGCAACAGGGCCGGATTAAGGTACGGGCTAAGGGGGCTGCAGCCCAGGGCCCCCGACTCTCTGGGGGCCCCCATGACGGAAGCTCGTAGAAAAAAAAAAAACGAAACCTAAAAATATTTTGGAAAGCAATGTTGCTTTGCCGCAGCATTCGAGAAGAGGGATATACAAAGATAATGGCGATGTCAGCGAGGCCAGACGCGCATTTCGCGTAGCACACTCCTATCCCTGTACAAAGCCGGCCCTTTGGGTGGGTGACCGGTCCCTTAGGGTGCTTGTCCGCTTCCTTTTTGAAAGCGGCTTCGAGCAAACGAAGAAAACACGCGACGGGTCCCACGATCTGGGGTTTTTCGCTCCTCTTTTTTTTTTTTTTTTTGTCAGGAAGAGAATTGTTATAAACACCTCCCCCTTCACCCTACTCGGGCTCGTGTCTCATGCGCGCAAACACGTGTTTTTGAGCAGCGCTTACACTTTGAAAGTGCGGCCTTCGACGCTGCTGGGGAAGGGAACAAAGCTGCATGCCGCCTCCGCGGTGGTCTTGCCGGAGTGCTCCCTAGTTGAAACCAGACGGGAATGGTACATTTTTTGTATTTTGAGGCTACTTTCTATTGATTAAAAAATAAAGGAAACTGCAGTATTTTCCAGGTTCATTGCCTTAACCAGACATCATTATCATCATCATTGTAGCCATTATCATCATCATTAGGGCCCCTGAAGCGTCCTTAGCCCAGGCCCCGAAATGCCTTAATCCGGCTCTGCGTGGCAAGGTTCTTATACCGCTCGTATTTCACAAATGTAGAGTTAATTACGCGTCGCAGACCCAACGCTCTGCACTGCGCTGTTCTATCACGATCATCCAGATGACAGCCCCTAGAGTTCCTCGGAGCATATCGAGGAATTCTAGGGGCTGTATAAAGGAACTCTAACAGCCCGTCTGGTTAGCGCCATCTTTCGAGCAGTACGCTCCTACTGGTTGTTTAATGCGTGCGAACGTGTCGAGAGTCTTAGCCCCCGTAACATATGGTTTGAAACCCGAGGATATTCAAAGCGGGGAAACGCGTCCAGAAAAGCGGCATCATGAGACGAAGTCTCTCAAACGTCGTCTCGTGTCATTGCTCTCCTTTCCTCGGTGCGTGGGTCAAATGTTCTCAAGCTCGCAACCGCCCTCGCGTCATTCATTACGTAGTGCCAACTGTTTCTGACGCGTTGAGCTAACCGTCTTCACTGACCCCCCCCCCTCCGCCCCCCCCCCTTTTTTTTTCTTTTCCTTTAGACCTAGTTTGACTTTATGTCGCGTTCTACGTGTGGGCCATTCTGTCAAGCCCTCTTACTTTATTTCCGTATTTGTGGTGAAAAATAAACGTAATCAGAGCAGTGGCGTTCCTTTCCAAATTCTTTGTTTTTCTTCAAAAATGAAGAGGGGAGGGAGAAGAAAAAAAAAGCAACATAGTGGCAACATTGAACGGCCACCACGGTGATATTCCAAGAACGCGATCAGTTTAAACGCGTAGTAACTCTTTGTATTGGTTCTGCCGGAAATTGTGTAAGCGTCCCGTCAATGGTGATTGACAAGCGGGTACAAACTTTTTACAAATGTATTTTTTTATTATTTTTTGTATGTGTGTCAGTTGGTTGACCTTGGTAAGTGTGGTACTGCTGGAGATGTGTGTGTCCCGCCGATGGAAATTCTCAAACTTTTTGCAAATGTGCTTTTTTATTTTTATTACTTATTAGTCAGTTTGTTCACCTTGGCAAATGTGGAAGCGTGAGCAGCTATTTTGTTCGTCCTTGCTGACAAAATTAAGGGTGTAACTTCGTATGAAGATTCTTTGCGGTGATTGCGGTATACCCCTATAAAAGGATGCGGTTGGTTTTATACTAAACCTTCATTCGAGACGCTGTGTGAGTCGCCCTCTTTTTCGTGTCCTCCCTTTCCTTCTTCCGGTGTCTCAGGTTTAGTTATGTCTGCAATTAACCAGCTTGCCTGTACCTTTACTCTTCTCTCACATAGTAGTTGCTTGACAAAGCCCTACCTCCCCCAACAGCAAAACAGAAAAATAAGGAAACAGTCTAACAGAACCACAGACAAAAATTTAAGGAAACAAATTAACATAGCATAAGAACCATACCTTCAGTTTACATTCAAGTATTTTCAATACTGACAGATAAATAGCGTACACACTATTACAGACGTAAAATACGAAGAAAAAAAATTAACATACGATACTAGCAGCATGCACTCAGTTTGCATTCGAGCATTTAAACACTGACTGACACCTAAATAAACATCGTGCGTATATTTTTTTCTTCTAGTTGAACAAATAATATATATGTTCAGTGTGTCTAAAAGACATAAAAGATAGGGGAGCGTATATCTTAGCATTTGAGTTCCGAGTTTGTTTCGGAGTGCGGCACTATTCATTTTTCTACACAGCGGATTTCATGAATCACTTATCTTCGCTCAAGGTTGGCCATTGATGAATAAATATTTTAATTGTGTTGAAAATAGTTTGTGTGGGAAAGAGCAAGTTAGCATGGACGTCGGTAGAACAGGTGACCTATCGCCAGGAACGTGAGCTGTCAAAGAGGCACTGAGCTCGGCTGCGAGGGAACTCGACAACTGGAGCAAGGTGCGCAGATGCGTGACGCAACCGGTGGCCAACCGTGCCAAAACACACGGCATCCCTCCACTTTCCAAAGAGGAGGGGGGACGGCAAGCAGCAAGAGCCCCCGAAAAACACGTGTCCCGTTTCCCAGTGGGTTCGCGCGGCGCACAGGCGAGGGACACACGAGCAGCGGCGAGCAGCTGCTGCACGCAGCACGATTCCGATAGACGCCCTCCCCCCTCGCCCCGCAACGGAGCGGACTGACCCCATTCCAGGAGTTTCCATGCGAAAAACAAAGCGCGCACCCACACGGGGCCCCGTCGGCCGCCCAGGCGGGTTTGAGCCCAGTGGTCGTGACCCGAGGTTCGCGGGGCAACTCGGGCCGCGTATCACGAACCCGGCAGCCGCGGTTCCAACGACGCGCTCCGCAGTGCGCGCTTTTCATTCAACGAGCACGAAAAGGAGGCCAGTACCAGGGTTGCCAGGTGCTCGCAGATTAACCGGTCTATTTTTTTGTGAGATGTGGTCCAAACCTTCATATAACGTATTTGAAACATCTCTCGGGAGCACTCAGGACATAATGCACGTATTTACAAAAAGATAAAATAAAAAATAAGTTCAAACATTCCTATAAAAACACAGGTGCATCACTGCGGTCAGTAGTGGCGGATTCAGGGGAGGGGGGTGGGGGGGAGGATGTCCTAATGGAGGGTGGGGAAACAGAGGGAGGGAGGAGGGGGTTCTCATACATGCGCTGACCCCGACCACCCCTTGTGATTGGGATATTTTATTTTCCTACTCTCGAGTTGATCGTTGTTTCCTACCTGGCTCAAAGATAACCAAGTGCTGTGAAATTGCTCGAATCTCGGCAATGAAATAGCTCAATAATAGCCCAATGCTGTGAAAACCACCAGATTTTCCCGCCATCTACAAAACTAAGCAGCCCAACGGCCACTACCCGCGCGATAAGACGGGGTCCCCGATGATTGCCAGGGACGGCGGGCGAGGCGCAAAACAGAAAACGCACGCTCCATCACAGGGCCAGATAACGACGGCCGAGAGCCTGCGCAGGATTGCTCTGGCCCCTGCGCTGCCAGCCACAGCGTCGGAACAAAGGCCAGCTTTCGCGGATTACGAGCAAAGTGCGAGCAGTCGATGTGCATAAAAGAAGGCGAAAAAGGGAGAGCAATCTAATCTCGAGAGTAGCGTCGACAACGCGAACAGACCACGGAAGATCACGTTCCCGACCAAGTGGGCAGGCGGCTCAGCTGGAGCGACTGACTCGAAGTAGGAACAACGCTAAACCAACGCAGGGCCCGTCTGCCAAAACGCGCAACAGAACCACAAGCGCTCAGAAGGAAACTCCCAGAGGGCAGCCGTCGCTCCTCGGGCGTTTTGCCGCCGTTTTCTGCAAACGTAAACACACGGCGGGGGTGTGCACCGCAGACGGTGCTGCAAGCTGAAGCGGTGCTTCGAAGCGTGCAGCGACGTTTGCGGTGCACCTACGGTTCTGCATCACGTGCAATTAAAGCCCACCACATCCGATAATTGCTAAACAATCGCTCGGGGACCTGCACTCCCCGTGCCTCGGAGCTCCGAATTCCAACCCAAATCATCATCATCATCAACCGTGTCAGAAAGGCGGTGTGCAAGCGCAAAACCAGCGAAACTCACGTGCACCCGTGCAGCGCGTTTCGGCGGCTTCAGCAACTTCACCTGCAGCCAGTCGGGTCAGCCCCCGAGCTGGCATTCGGTGCGCGCCTCTGCGCCCGCATCGCGAATTTCGATCGGTCAGACGGAGGGTGCTCAGTGCACTACTCACAGAGAGCTCCGGGTGCTTGGGGTCCTTGTGCGACGCTGCACGGATTATCCCGGCCCTCCAATCCCACTCGGATACCTTGGAAAGTTTGCCTCGACCGCTCACACACAGAAATCGTTTGCCCACGATCTCTTCGCGGTGCTTGTAGGCCATTGCACATATCAAGTATCCATTCGGTGGCTGCACGAGCCGATGCCTCTTCGCACAGGGGAAACTGCTCGAATGCAGGAAAAAACACGACCACGTCTCCAAGCGCGAACGAATAATACGCGAGTTGAAAGGTCGCCACGTAACTGTTAGTACGCCTGCGCGACCTCCGGGAAGGCAAAAAGGAAGACAAAACAAAAATAAAGTGAGCCCACGTGACCTCGCCTGGCCAGTGGAGAGCAGCGCCAAGCATGGCCCAATGAGCATCCAGGGCGCGCAGAGCTCCGCCAATGGCGCCTGCGTCGCTTGAAACTGGCGCCTCGCCGCGTTGCTTCGCGCCTCGTCCTCAGAGCCCCGTCACGTTCGAGTTCGGAACCTGCCGAGCAGCTACGGGCGACCCGGCTGGCTTCGCGATCAGCTGCCCCGGGCCTCTTAGTGACGCACAGCCTGGACGCCTGGCTTTGGTGGGGATGACCAGCTGACGCTTTCTAAGGACGCGCATCCCGAAAACAGAGGGACCATCCGAGAGTCATGATCTCCGGAATCATCTCGAGGCTCATTGTGTGAGTACCGAGCCTATGCACTATCCTCAACCGCGGTTACGGAACAAAGGCTTCCCATGTGTTCGCCTTTGTTGTCGTCGCTTCTGTGGACGTTGGGGACAACGGAGCCTTCGCAACGTGCCCTTGGGCCCTCGAGTCCATGTACGAGTTCGTGGCGATCTTGGCTCCTTCAAAAGAACGAAACGACCCAAATGCGAGACGTCTCCGAAGTTCGGGTGATATTCGCCCCTTTTGTGTGTAACAACGTTTTGAAAGTGGCTGCCCGTTTTTCTTCCAAACATCGTAGCGCGACTCGATTTTTTTTTTTTATAATACAATTTGTATATTATAATACTTCCCTTCCGCGTTTGTCATGTCGCATTGTTTTTGTGTGCTTTAGCTTGCTGTACCTTCGATGTTTGTCATGCTACACTGTTTTTGTGCATTGTTATATTTCGATCCATATGACCGTATGGCGTCGTCGTACCTGCTTTGCCCATTGTCTGTTTTGCCCGTCTTTCTTTTGGCGGAGTTCCGCGGCGAAGCATCTCCCCCAACGCGTTACCATTTTGCATTCTCCAAGCGAACGCAGATTTGTTTTGTTTTAAACCGGCATCAACAACCAAGGGTGTGCGAGTTTCCGTCGAGTTGCATCTACTGCGCCACGAAAGCTTCCCAGGCCCGTCACATGCTGCTGTCAGCCGGCACATGTTGTTCTGAGATCTGTCTCTCGTCTCAGTTGTTTGGCAGCTTTTTTTAGTCCGCGCATTCATGTGCGACAGATTTAAAAAAGAAAAAAGGGGGAAAAAAATACGAACAAAAAGTTCAAGGCTCCAGGTGCCATTTCGCTACGGGTTTGCCTTGAAGGTCTTCGTGAATTTCCTTTTTAGGCGAACCCTGTCGACAGTCAGACCGGAACTATTTCAGTGGGTGGTCAGCGTTGTAAAAACGTGGGCGAGAGCATTGCTCACCCTCAACTGAAACAATTGGCAACTGAAATCGGAACTGAAAACCATTAAAGGGGAGATATGTTTTCGATAACTGTACCCAGAACGACATCTTCCTTTTTTATCTCACGTTAACAAAAGCCGGAAACATTGGGAACCATTCTTGTATAGCCGTTTGGAACTAAAACGTCTTCCAAGTAGTTCAGTGAAGTGGCTCACATCCATTCATCTGAGGTGCAAAAAAAATGTGTATCATGTGCAGGCTTCCAAGCTTGAGTTTCTAGTGTTCTATACCATAAGCACTGTGCATACATAATATTATTTCCAGGAATTAGTGAAAATAAAGGGAGGTTCTGACCAGTTCATTGTCCGACAATTATTTTTGTTCTTCGTGGGTTCCTGTTTATGTCAGTACTACAAGGTTGATATTAATGATGCTAGTCATGCCTCGAGTGCTTTTCTCTGGCACCTCAAGCACTGAAGCGAGGGAAACTGCATCTGCCTGTTACTATAGAATTTTCTTTAACCAAATATAATCTGGAGTGGCATCCATTCAATCTCAGTACACTACTCTGCCCTATTACACTGCATCATATCAGAATACTTGTTAAACACAAATAAATCGACCAATAAGCACTTTAACTGAGAGGCGGGAGACTTCCTCTTGCAGTAATGCTGGACAACAAAAAGCTGTATTCCTTGTCACGTTAAGGTCCAACATTGACATTGTACTCAGTGCCAACTATTTTGTAGCTTTCGAAGTGCTCCAACTTTGTCACTGTTGTGTGAGTGCATGGGAATCAGATGCCAGACGAAGCCATGTGCTCTTGCAGCAGTACGGGGTTGTAGCAGCATCGTGGAACCTACGCTAGCCTTGGCAATGCAGCACAAAATTGCTGACACCGAGTATAGGACATTGTAGAAAGAACCAAACATGACCGCTTTTTAAATATTTGTCTACTGTTGTGCGTGGAGAAAGTTATCTTAATTAACATAAATTGTGTGAAGAACAGACAAGGGCATGGTCATGAAGATGGGACTAGTGCTACTGAGGAAGTTCTCAATGCGCAGCTTTCTATGTTACTTTTTTTTTTTTTGCCTGCAAAAGCGGTTTATTGCTTTGCACCTCACAAGGAAATGGACCGCTTTTGCGCCACATTCTTTACGACTGTGCACGACCAACGGAATGAAGGAGCTCGACAGTGAAACAATGCAAAATAGCAGAAATCGGGACTAAATCTTTTACCAGTTCGTGGTCAGTTTGCATCCCTCACCCAGCTTCAAACAAAAACTACATCTATTTCTCGAGTAATTGCTGAAAAACCACAACAATAAAGTACATCTTTTTTTTTTGTTTTTTTGTAGCGGATCAATTTTAAATGACCAGTATTTAATTTCAGAACAGACCAGTGGATCTAACCGATCTTATTTAGTTCGCAAAAATTGGTCTTGCATGGTACAATCCTGTAATTTACTCCGCAGATGCGGCTTGATGAACTTGTTGTGAGCACATATTCATGATTTTGGCTCATTAAGATGAGCCAAGACCGAAAGCTGTTTTCTACAAATTAAGCCAATTTCACTTGAAAGTGACAAAGGTTGCTGTGGGTCACTGTAGCATTTTATTTCAGATAAAAGGAAATTCAAAGTTCTCTTTTATTTTTTTTTCAGTTGCTAAATAAAATGACTTGATGGGTCAGCATATTTACATTTTTGCTTGATATTATAATCATTGATAGAGGCAGTTGCACCTTAGATATTTTCACAAAACAATTGCGCTATTCTAATTTTTATGAAAATTTAGTGTGGCTCATTAAGTGACTTATTTCTGCAATCTATTTGAAATGGGAGTGTCTGACTGAGTGTGTGCTTAGATCTACTGCTTGAAACCATTTTGATTTCAAGTACAATAGGGTGAAGAAACACACGAAAGGCTGTTTCAACATTTATTTCCTAAATGAGATTAATTTTGTTGCAGGAATAGTGTCGGCCATTTTTCAGCATCAAAACCTCCCAAGAATGAAGCAAATTTCATGGTTTTACGGTTACTGTAACCAAACCATTTTTGCTTTTAGAAAAGGGTCCCTGCTTCTGTTACTGCCAGTATTTATTAGCCTTTATTATGCTTTCCCCTGCTTTATGGTTTTCTAATAAAGTAAACGCTATTATTGCTTAGAAAGAAGAGAAAGGTGGCTAATGAAATACTGCAAATTAAAACTTGCTCTGCTGCTTGTTTTGCTTATGTATTGTAGCCCCGTAAGCCTTTGTTTCTGCCATTATTGTGTCATGCTTGCTCATGCATGAAGTCTTCCATTGACAACGGCGAAGACAATGTACCTCCGTGTTACACAAAGATGAAGAGCAGGGGAATCTTTAAAGTCTAAAACATAAAAACTGGCACGACTACTTTTTTTTTTTTTTTTTTACATATATAATAATGATTTGTGCAAAAAAACGAGTCTTTTCTCTTCGAGTGATTCGGTTGCAATATATTTCGAGGTTCCCCCTCTGGAGCGAAGAAGCAACCGAGAAACAGACATTGCAATCTCACATTGTCCCCTAGCCTCCATCTCCGTAAGGAGAACTGAAGAGTGCCTCTTGACTGGCGGGGAGTGGCATTGTTTGAACTGGGCCGAGCCCAGAGGGGAGGGAGTAAATTGTGGTGTGGGGGTGAGCGAGGGACATTCCTCCCTCCCAGCAGCTGCTGCCCTATGAGAGAGAACACCAAGCTCCCAGTTGGGAGAGGAAGCAGGTTTATTTTGGGGGGAAGGAGGGGGGTTGGGGCAGGGGCTCAAGCCAAACTAGCTTGGCAACACTCATCACCTGATTCCCTCCAGGAAGCGGCAGAACCTCTTTGCCAGCATGGCCTCCCAGGGTGAATTGCAGCGCCGAGTGTAGTGCTCCCGTGTGCCCCCTCCCCTCCCCCTCCTGTGTGTCATGTTCCCCTATGCTGCCTTCTGGACTTAGCAGCTGCCCAGCAATGCGGCGCCGCCGACGGGCTGCCCCGCAGCCCCCTCGCTGCTGCAGCTCACGCGCGGCAATCTCTGTGTTCTCTTGCTTTTCTCTTGTGCTAGCTTGCCGCAACTGGCTCACTGTTTCTATCGTCTCTTCAGCATGGTGTGCGGCATGCTGTATCCAGCGTACGCCTCCTACAAGGCAGTCAAGAACAAGGACGTCCGGGGAATATGTGAGTGGGGGCAACTGGGGAGATGGTACTTGCACACGTCTGCTCCCTTTGTGCTCGTGCTCGTCATTTCATTTTATATATATTTTTCAGATGAAATGGATGATGTACTGGGTAGTTTTCGCACTCTTTACCTGTGTCGAAACCTTTGCAGACATCCTCATCTCTTGGTGAGTGTCTCTGTTGCACTTTCCTAGTAACATGCAATCATATTTCGCACCCTCTTTTTTTTTTGTTGTTGTTGCAGTGATGGAAGTATTACGCCGTGTGTGCCAAATTCCGCCATAATCGAGTCTGCTACGTCTTGCGCCAAAGTGCCATTTTTGCTAAGAATTGCACTACACCTGTGCCGAGATAAGTGAAGTAAAAAAAATATATAGTCGCCGGCCGATTTTTTGGGCGCCGATAATTCGGACTCTTTCGATATTTCGGACCAAAAAGGAGGAACCGTGACCTATCCAATAGAATTAGTGCATATTCGCAACCAATGTTTCAGACAGCTTTAAGTTCGAAAGTTTGATTCTTTGGACAAAATCGTCGTGAGCGATCAGCAGGAAACACCACCGAGAAGCGGCCATTTTAGATTCTATGTTGGCTGCGCATCGATTGGCTTTGTTTGGCAGCGCTACTTAAATACTGCTACGCTACTTAAATACTGCTAGTTTTTTAATGTGCTGATTTTTCGGACTGCTCTGTTATTTGGACGTTTTTCTGTCCCTGCGAAGTCCGAAAAATCGGTCGGCGACTGTAATATTGGTTGACTTTAATATTTTTAAAAGTAGGAGGAAAGAAAAATGGTACAAATATGTATTTCAGAGTGTCTTTTTTTTTTTTTTTAATCTTTGGTGAGAGTACAGTTGAAGGCTCGGAACACATACAACCACAAACACGTACTAAAAGCGCAAGTCACGGGACATTCGCTGCACTTGATTTATCTAGTCAATGAAAGATCATGCACAGGAAGATGGAGAAATGCCTTGATGTCCCGCTTTGACGCTGGTTGGTCCCAGTGGCTCGTTGCGGCGACTGTGCTTTAAATTAGGGTGAAACGGAGTATTGAGATTGCTCGTCAACTGCGCTGGTTGGTTGATGCGCTGGCGGATTGATTGCCGACATCATCTAAGTTTCCAGACAATGTCAGCGATTTGGGGAGTTAAAAGTTGCGAGGAAACATTACCAAATTGTAGGATGGCAGCTATTGTGATAAGGCAGAACTAGGGAGCCTTCATGTGCGCTTTGCTAGGGTGATGCCACCCTTTGTAATACCACTTGCCAACAAACCAGCAGCCATTTTGGTTCTCGGCGATAATCCGTGGGGCTTATAACCCTCTCGGAAACAAGCACCTTATCTCACAAGTTCGGAGCAGCGTTGTGGAACCCACAGAGAGAGGATTAGCATTCTCCCCCTCGGATGGGAGGACCGATGGACACAAAGGCCACTTTCCGGCGCACGGGGAAACAATGAGAGGAACAAAATGGTGGTGGAAGAGGGTGTGGGAAAGGGAAACAGGCAGTTGGCATCACTCTATGCGAAGCGCACATGAAGGCACTCTAGGCAGAACCAGGGTCTTGTCGTGCTGATTAGATCACTTAATTTTATCATGTCTGCCGCATGCCTCTGTGCCGCCTCTCGTCAGCGCGCACGTGTTGAGCTTCACCGCTTTGCACCAGAGTGCTAGGTGCAGTGGCTTACAAAGATGAGCACCTGAGTTAGCGCGATAGGCTCGATAATTATGCTCAATACTATTCCAGGTCTACTTTTTTTTTTTGTCTTGGTTGTAAGCAAATTTAGAAATCTGTGTTGAGAAAAAAAAAAGTTAATCTCTATTTGAATAAATAGTAGTCAAGGTTGTTCCTATGCAGCTGTCGATCGAAAGTACAGCGAACTTTGACATTAATGTGGTTCTAGCACTGCTAAGGAGCAGTGCCACTTGCACAAGTGTAGGTCTTCATTATATTTTGGGGTGGTTGTTTTGGCAGTTCATAATATTAAAGTCTTGAGCTTGGTAGGTTCATAAAACTTGGGGGACGCATTTTTGTCGATGGACGAGGTGGATTTTGCAGTCATTTTACGGAACTTCTTTGTACAGGCTAAATAAACTCTTGCCGATAAAAGTGCAAGGGAGAGAAGCTTTATCCCAATTGAGCTCTTGTGCTATGATTCATTTTTCATCAATATTTTAGTACCCATGGAACCTTCTCTGACTAAAGCCTTATTTCTTACACAAGCGCCCTGTGTTCCTTTGGCGCTCTGTCTCTTCTTATTACACAAGGTAACAAGTAATATGCTCCAATATCAAGGAGGAACCCCCAGTTATTGTCATTGATAAATTCATTTAGTGATACGGTCACTTCTTCATTTTCAAGTGATTTGTTAACATATGTTGGCGTCTGCTCCAGAAGGATCAGTGACTGCTCCAAACCAATGTGTTGCCTGCTACAGAACCTGCTACAAAAGGTCAAATGCCGCTTTCATGACTGTTGTTGCAGGCTTCCGTTTTACTACGAGATCAAGATACTCTTTGTCCTGTGGCTATTGTCTCCAGCAACAATGGGCTCGAGCATCCTTTACAGACGCTTCGTGCACCCACAGCTCATGCTACGGGAACCAGTGAGTTGCCTGGAAAAACTGTGGTCGATCAGTGACATGGTCGACCGCTATCATTATGAGTTTGTGTCATTCATTTGATGTCAGTGATTGGCACATTGAGCGGTTCATTTTATTTGGAATCCATTGGCCAGGTGGTCAGGAATTACAGGTGCCCAGACCGCAATTACTAAAAAATTAATCATGGTATTTTGGTCTGGGGAATGATGACAGCTGCAAACTATAATAAACATATCCTTTTGCCGAACAAAATGTTACGGATGTGTGACAGTTATAAAGGGAAAGCCAGAAATTTAAGGCCATAGCCACTCCTCATCAAATATAATATGCTTAAGGCAGACAAGGTATTATATTACTTCAAACTTTTACAATGGATACGTTAAGATAGACTCTACATCACACCAACAAGCAGCCTGAGTGCATGCCCGATTGGAAACCCAAGGCGAAGGATGCTGGCCATAAGAACTAACTGTGGCCGACAGATGTTAGGTAACTTTTCAATCTATGTCCAAATCAACTCTAAATAGAGTTGATTTGGACATAGACTTCAATAAAACAGTTTTTACTCTTAAAAATGATTACAAAAGGTTCCTGGTTGGCAGTGAAATATAGTGTATTGCACCAACACTATAGTCACTTTACAGGGTGTTTTGGAAATGCAGGCCAAATCGCTCCTGCGAAAACTATGTATCTTAGAAGAAAAAGGTTAATGCCACAGTGGTCTGTGCCAAAGGGCCATTAGCATTCAGTATCTTTGAATTATTAGTTATGTTTTAGTAAATAAATTTCTAATAAATTTTGAAGGGATTATTTTAATTATGAACTTGCCAGGCATCATTGAAAACACTACTAGATCGTCCCACATTACAGTAATATTAGGCGTGCATAGCATTTTAAGGCATTCCAAAAAACAACAATTAATTTGGACGCAATTCTAGATTTTGGTGTGGCGAAAATGCACAACGTATGTGTGCCGCCACTCATCGCATGTTGAAAAGGTTAGATAAGAATGCCTCCAGACTGCCGCATGAGGTTTGCCTTAATGTCTGTGCCAAAGTGAAGATGCACCTTTACGTGCGATGCATGGCGGCACACGCACATTGCACGTTTTGGCCACGGGAGTGGGAATTGCTGATGCCGAGAAGCACTCCGATAAGATACCGAAACCTGGAAACGCACCTAAATTTATCAATTTTCTTGAACGCCGTAAAATACTGTACATGCCTTATATTGTAGTATGGATGGCTTCATACGAATGTTGGATTATTCACATTGTTTCTAATTAAAAATTGTAGTTAATAATTACAAATTTAAATAATGAAAAGTAATTGATCATCCAGTTATACTCAACGCTATTAATTTTCCTTAATGAACCCTTCGTAACACACCACTACGGCATAAACTTTTTTTCTGTGCGATGCATAGTTTTAGCAGGAGCGATTTGGCCCGCATTTTAAGGAGACGCTGGGTCGTAAAGTCGCGATTTTCTCGAAAAAGTTTACTTTTTTTGTGTTTGTGTGTGCATTGCCGACCTTGGACTATAACCTTTCATTTCTGAAAATATCAAGCTGAAAATCGCACAAGAAAATATCTAAAAATGCGTCCAAGTGAGCAGCGGTGACGCGAGAACCGGGCAAAAGTCGCGAAAATTCGTGTGGTTTGTGTCCTTCTGTCGTGAAAATGACGCGCCACCCGCCCTTTTGCAATCGTGCAGGCGTGTGGCGTCGGCAGTCTCCTCCACGATCCACCGGCAGTTAGTCTCGTATATTCGCAGAGAATAAAGGAAAAACGAGAAAAGTAACTCGTATGCCGAGCGTTTTGAACTTCGCGGCATGCAGCGCGAGGCCGCCATTGGACGGAGGCGCGCTCCCCCGCCGTCCAATGACGGGGGAGCACGCCGCCGTTGGACGGGCAATGAACACCAAGCAAACAGCGGAAGCAAGGGCACACTGTCGCAGCACAGTGAAGAGGGCCCGGAGTGAGGAAACAAACCGCAAGAGCCAGGAGGGACAAAGTTATTGTGCTGGAGGGTTTTAGAAACTTGGCAGTGCATTTTTCCATTGTGGCCATATTTTATGTAAATAGAGTGGCATTTCAATGAATAGAAACTTCACAAACTTTCAAACTTGTTTTTCTCACTTTCATGTTTTTGAAAATTTCACGTTTTCCGGGCAGCCTTTTGTGAACTTGGAGTTAACCTATAGTAACGAAATTTGGTACACATGTTCTTCAAGACATGTAGAGTGCTCATATCTACCTGAAATTGAATTTACTACCAGCATTAGTTATGAAACTTCCCATTTATTGTTTCAAGGGAGACTGAAAAAAATTAGGTAAAGAGCACAAAGTTTTTTTGCATAGTTCTAGTGTTTTTGTGCAAAGTGTGGCTAGATATCAGCACTCTGCAATCTCTGAAGAGTCAAATAAGATACAGCGTGATACTTTTCTTGTAAATTTAGTATATCAAAAAGTTCCCGGAAAAAGTGCTCTTTTTTTGCATTGTGTATTACATAACTCGATAACTATAGTAGCTAGGTGAAAACTAAATGGATATTTGAAATCTGCATGAAAACTAGTACTAGGGGCTGAGTTTTTATGTCTCTAGCTCAAGAAATTAAAACAGAAGTTGTTTCCGCAGGAGCGTATCCCCTTAAAAAAAACATGTCTCTTATATAGCATGTATAGCCAATTTCAAGAAATGTTTTCATTCTAATCTCATCTGAATTTGTTGTTCCTCTTCATGTTTCATGATGACGATGATCAAGAGCCCCTGAAAAGAAAAGAACATTTTTTTTTAAAGTCTGGTTGGGACACGCCTGTCAAAAAATAAATTTTATGTGCAAAAAAAAAAACAATTTTAGAGCAGTATTGACGGCGAGAGATATTCTGCACGTAATGTCCATGATGTCGCGGGTCATTCCGGAATGACTATCTCAGTCTTCGCTCTTTCCACTTTAACATGAAGGCGAAGCCCATCCACCTCTCCTCCACGCGCCCGAAATGCCGAGAAAGAAAACAAGTGGAAAGGAGGTGACTACTGACTAAATCGAATCTCGCGCCGTCAATATTGCTCTAAAAAATTATTTTTTGACACGCGTGTCCCATCCAAACTGTTAAAAAAAAAAAGTTTTTTTTTTCTTTTTGCAGGGGCTTTTGATTATCTCGTGCACTCTTTAGTGGTGTCATGTTTCATTCCTTGTTGTGGGTCTGGAGACTTCTAGAAGAGGATGCTTGGATTTAATTTGTCTGGAGGCTACTTTTGGTTTGGTCCTTCGATCATTCCATGCACAGTTCTTTGATATCTAGTCAAAATAATTTTTGATCACAGTGATTAAAGTTTTAGTACTTTTAGGGTAGGGTGTTTGCTCTTTTTTTCTTGCAACGAACCCACTGGCACACCCTTTTGCCTGTCCCTGGCCCACTTCCGATCAGCATAAATTTTACATTTCTGATGTGCTTTCCTTTATTATAGGCATGAAATTAATTGAATGTTATCAATGACTATTTGTAAGAGATTGTAGATTTAGTCTTGGAAATGTTGCAGTATTGGAAATATGCGAGCATATTTGTAGCGTCTTGTTTTTGTTTTTTTAATCTCGAGGGAAAGGAAGGCTGGGGAGGTAGAAGCAGATGGAATGCTGGAGAGGAGGGAGGGAAACCTCCTCCTCTTTCCAGCCTATCATCTGCTTCCTCCTCCCCAGTCTTCCTTTCCCTTCCCCTACCTTCTTGAGTTGCAATGGACTATAGTTACAAAAATACCCTTTTTAGAAGTTACATGTTCATTGTACTAAATAACAGTATAACTTTTGGAGCTTGTATATTTAAATATTAGTCCGCACGAAAGTGTGGGTATCAGGGTCCATTTAAATGACGCAACTTTTACTTTCCAATTTCTCTGCTCACTTCACTTGGATTTCAATAAGTAGGATAGAATGATTTTGCTAACAAAGGGTATGGGATGACTGCCTTCTCTAAATAAAATGGAGAATAGATCTTCAAAAGTCCTTGAAAGTAATAGGCAGGCAGAATGCAAGGTCAAGTGATGTCTGTGCCGGTAAGAGACCTTTTGGGTCATCTTTTGTGATGGACATCTGCTGCAGGAGGAGAGGGCACTAGGCCCCCAGGCTTGTTCTTGATAATGGCAGTTCGCTGTCCTGGCTGCAAAAAAAAAAAAAAATTGGGTTGTGGGGATATTTATACAGCGTGTAGTTGGTCAGCCATTTAAAGTTGCGACGAGTCACTCGCTGTAGATGAGCAATTTAGCCAGTGCGGTACAACCGCTAGCCTGGGGTCTTTAACGTGCACCACGCAGTAGTGATGCACGACCGCACGCCGGTACGATGCTCATCCAGATCGAAACGGGCAGGGTGGGGCTCGAACCCAGGATCCCCGAGTTCTGCAGCGCGAGCTTGCGCTCCACGCGCGTCGAGCTGGGTGTGCGCTTGAGCCCACTCAGCCACCGATCCCCCGATTCCTGGCTGCACTGCAGGAAAAGCATGACTTTGGATGCAAGGAAAAGCGAGAAGAGATCACCCAGGTTAAAGTTTCCAGAATCAAAGCTCCAAACAATAGAAAAAAAGAAAACATTGTTATCACACTTCATTGTTTTTTTTCTGCTGCTGAGTAAGGCAGCTCTTATTCAGAGTCGTATTTCGTCTTCTTCTGATTTCAAAGTCTAACGCACTTGTTACCTTCGCACTTGTTACCTTCGAGTAGAGTCTAGGTATAACAACTCCTTCTTGGAAAGTGATATAGAAGGATTGCTAACACACGTGTCACTTTGCTTCGTGATACTTGCCGCTTCGATGATTTCTCTTGTGAGTGGGTGATGATTTTTGCTAATTACGGAGCAGTTTTTTAAGTTGGCTGAGCATCCACAGTCACGGCAGTGAATGCCTACAAGTCCTAAATTGGCTACTCGGATGTTGTTGTTATGTTCTCTTAGTCTGTCGTCAACACAGCTTCCTGCGAGCATTCCTTAAACATTCCTAGTCAAAGTCCTGCTACACAGCCGGATTGTTACAGTAGGCTTGAGCAAATTTTCAGAAATTTTGGTTGTCGCTTTGAATAACATACCATATGATTTCATCTCTGTATCACACACTGACATTATTATTTCTGCAGTATTCCTCTATGTCGCAGTTGGTTCCGCGGGTTAGTGAAGTCCTTTGAGTGCACTTCTCAGCGTGCGCTGGTGTACTGCGGTGAAGCAACAACTTAAAGTAGTAATTGTGATTCTGCTTATCTTGCTTTGCTGCAGTGCTCCTGCGTGCTAAGGGGAAAAGCACCCCTCCATGTGGGGTGTTGCACTTGTAGGGTTGGGTACATTAAGAATGGGAACTTGTTGTGTGTTGATATAACATCTCAACCTTCCATTAAAGATTTATCAGTAAAACAACAGCTAGTATATGCGATGAACTGCAATATCCTAAAGAGCATTTTTTTTTCCCATTTAAAATTTATCAAGGATACTTTCGGCATTACGAAAAGATTTATATGGGCTGCACTATATGGTTATCTTTTATGTCGATCGTCACCTTTATATACGCTTTTAACTGTTCAAGGGCACGGTCATTAGAGTAAAGTAAAACTACATTAGCGCAAGCAGTAGACGGAAGCTTGGTAATAACCTATAAACAAGGATAAATTGTTTTATTTAAAGAACATATTTACTATTATAGAAGACCTTATTATTCACATTCCAAACTTTATTATCATGAAGCTCTTATATAGTGTCATTTATGTTCAGAATTAACCCCTTAACCGTTTTGGACAAGCCTAGCTCGTCAATGTGGAGCCGTCCCCAAACAGTTAAGGACGAGTATAGCTCATCTGCTTTCCGTCCATGCACTCGGCCGTTTTGGACAAACCAGGCTCGCTCATGGCTTAGTTTGTGGCTCTGCCAACAGATGGCAGCACTGAATTGTTTGAAATTTTTTCTACCATTTCATTTGTGGCTAAAAATATGATATTGAAGGCAAAACATTTCAATTTGAAGTTAATCTGTTAATAAATTGTTTTATTTCAACCTTTAGAACTCAGAAGACATCAGTTTTGGTACTCAAAATTATTCTAGTTTAAAATTATTTTTGTGGATTATACTACTACTTGGTTAACCTTCGATTCCATGCCTAAAATAACCGTAGCACTGCAGTTCATATTGTCTGTCATCATTCAGCATCTTGTTGTTGCGCAACTAAACAGCTAGATGAGTGTTTGAGGGATCAAACCTGCCTTGCAGTCGATGCTAACAAAAGATTGTACAGATTTGTAAAGGCAGTGTATAAATTTTCTTTTAGTTGGACATGCCAACATACGAATCTTAACATAGTATTCACAGTGATACGAATAACAATGCAGTGTGTGCTTGTGCCCCAAAACATTCTTTTTGCTGCTCCAAAAGGTGCTTCAAAATGATTTGGATCAGTAGGCATCCGGTGGTGTTTCACTTTTCTTCCACAGCGCATAACGATCGGTAAAAATAACTTTTGGGGGGAAGAATTTTAATATGTTTGTAAGAACCTGCATGCATTGAGAGCAGGAGAAACAAAAGAAAAAAAAAAAGGAGAAATAAGTGTAAAAGGGGAAAACCGGAAGCATGCAGGGGTCCACTGATAGTGAGCAGCAGCAGGGTAGTTGGCAAACCCCAGTGAATTAGTCATTTGCAACTCATTCTTTTGTTGCCCAGTTTCATCCAACTGATAACCTCTCCTTTCATTTCGGTTTCTATGATGGACCTCTTCAGAGATCTCTCTGATAAAGACATGATCAAGTAACAGAGGCCCTAAGTGAGGCTCTAGCTGGTTTGAAATTACTCCATCTTGTTCTACTGCATCCTTCGTGTGTTTATTAAATGTTAGCTATCAGTCTTCCACACTTCTGCACTTGCATCATCTCGCCTTGCATTTCTCTCATAAAAGAAGTTGCTAACAAGATGTGCTTTTAGTCGTGGTGCACAAAGCTTGGTTCACACCTTTTTTGTTTTCTCTGTCTTCGGCATTGAATGTTGCCATGTGCAACGGCCAAAGTTTTCGCCGTTCTCGACACGCGGCTCTTTTTGCAGGAGATCGACGAAATGATTGCCAGGGCCAGGGACCAGGGCTACACTGCGGTCCTGCAGCTTGGAAGCAGAGGCCTCAGCTATGCCGCTAACGTCGTGGTGCAAACCGCAATCAAGGTGAGTTATCCGCTCAACTTGTTTCTGCTCCCTCTGCCTGGCATGCAGCACTGGCCTCTGCCCCTCTGCTCATCACGCCACCTCTAGTCTCTGTGCACTGCTTTTGAGCGTCTTGGCGCTTTCCCTTCTTGGCCAAGCTTGCCTTTGCACTGCTGGGACCCTGCACTGCTTCTGTTGGGGGTTAATCGGCTGCGCAGCAGCCGAGCTCCAAGTGGGATGCGTGGCACTCGCAACTAAACACAGGGGTTGTCATCTGCTTTGATTCAGGGTGCCGAGGTGCTTCCCCAGGCAGAGCCGAGCCACACTTTGCCAGAGCCAGCTGCTAATGAGTCTAACGACAGACGAGGCACACACCACGAGCATTTGTGAATTTTTATGTGCGGTGCCACTTTGTGGGGTTTTGTATTTCCCTGATCTCCTTTTGTTTTGCCTCTTAAATAAATGTGCCATTTTTGTTCGGTTGCACAGCTTCTTCTTTGTTGCTAACAGGATTTGTCTTGGTTCGGTTTTTGAGTAGTTTATAACCTTTGTTTTTGCTTTCCTCGATTGCACCATGCGCATTTGGTGATGGATGCTGTATGCTTTTGCCCTAATAATGGTGCCATTCAGCTGTACTTACTGTAGCAGCATTGCCTCTACTGCCTTGGCGTTTTTCATTAGTAGTGAATGTAGCAGGGGCACCGTGCACGACTCCTTGTGCTGACAGGACTTCTGGTGTATGTATATGTGCCAGTATTCCCTGCTGCTGTTTTTGCTTTGTATTTTTTCCAAGCTTTTCTTTTGCTGGCATACTGTACTACACAACTATGACTTCTTAAAGCAGAGGTTACTAGTGCCACCGTATGCAGACAACAGAGCTAGTGCCGGAATGTTTGGAGTGGTCGACGATGATCACATGGTTTCCTCTCTCGGGAAGTTTGAGATTCCTCTTGCTATACTCTGCTCACCCCTAAGCTGACAGTGTGATAGAAGATACATACTCATTGAGCCAGTCTGACGTCCATCTTTTGTCGCATGCTCGAGCTCCCACCTATATCCACGTGCAGAGACTGGGGTCTGGTGATAAAAAGGATGCGGTTGATTGGTACGGTGAGCACGTAGCTCCCGCCACACTGTTAGTTCTACGTGTGAACAGAGTATAGGGGTCTTGCAATGGGAGAATGTATGAAGATCGACGAAACGTCAAAAGAATGGTTAACTGAAAATGGGAAGCGTCCTGTATGCTTCTCTTGATTGTCCATACTTGAAGTTTGTAGAACAAAAACACCTAGAAAAATGTTTGGCAGGGATCGGGAAGTTGGTAGAACAAAAACACCTAGAAAAATGTTTGGCAGGGATCGGGTAGCCACTAAAAGCTTGCAAGGTAAAATCTGGCCGTCTGTAGCAGACAATGTGAGTGATGTGAGAAAGAAGTGTGCCAGATTAGTTTGAAGGTGGTTACACAAACAGTTAAAGCTGTTTACACTAATGCAACGTAATCGTTGCTGCTCGGGACACTTTTAAATGGAGATGAGGATTCTGAGCTTTCTCAATTTTTCAAAACTAATGGATATGTTTTTATAAAGTGTACACATGATGTTACAAATAGCTTTCCTATCGTACATTGTTCAGGAAGCAAGCAAATTGTGACTTCGTGGTCCTCCGTGATTCATGAGTGGAATTGTGAAGGCGCATTCATATTTGCGACGAGCAGTCATGCGACCGGGTAGCGACTAGCGACCACCGTCGTTTACTCTGCGCACAATTGGCGAGTCCTTACCGTTGAGACGCTTCTCGGGAGCCGCTGTTCATTCCGTCCTTCCTGCCACAGCTGTTTTCCCGTTTTTGCTGTCACACAGTTACACATGCGTCGCTTTCACCACAAGAGGAAAACTCGTGATATTGGCCTAGGTCCTTTGAAACTGTAGAATGACAGCACAATCGCTACATTGACGTGCACCCACTAGAGCTTCCGTGGAGTGTACTAGACAAGTCAAAGGTGGCACGGATTTGCTGCCATGCCGAGTTCTTTTATGGGCACTTGTTCAGATTGGGGTGCTGCTTGTTATAAAGAAATGGGTGCTCTTTAGTAGCGTTGATCAGAGCCTTTGCGGAGACCTTTATTCCTGCTACTGCAAACCAGTGTGTTGGGCCGACTTCTTGGTTGCATCTTTTGTAGAAATATATAAATGCCGATGTAAACAAACTCGATGCGCCGCTGATTTGCTCAGCAACTCGGTGACCGGTCTGAGAGATCGGCCCGGGAGCGACTACTTCGAACCAGTCACTTTTGCGACTGCGACTGTCGCTCCATGATCCAAAAGATGTCGTGCAACTGCTGCAACTCACATATGTGAATGCACCTTAACTGTAATTGCATTCATCACTAGTCGCTGATGAGAGATAGCGCTCGAGTTTGCGTTGTTCTGCTCCTTTCGGGAGCATATACAGTGGTCCTAGAGGTTGTTTGTATTTAATGCGCAGTCAGTCAGACCTGTGATATGCAAATTACTGTAAACAAGCTAAGCTTTCTGTGCTTAATATTTTCCAAATTGCAACCGAACTGTGTTTTTTGGAGTGTGCTATAGGTAAATTTCATGAAACGAGAGACTCAAACTGAAATTAAGGGAAGATGCAAGTTGGAATATGTCAGTTTTTTTCATAAAATGTGAGTGTGGGCTTTAAGGTGTTTTATTTTCCTTTAACCTTCATATTTTATGTATAAAAAAAAAAAATTGGGACTGATTATGCTTGCGAAATTAGTGAAATGCACATTTTAAGGACTCCCGGCGACCCGAAAAGGCGTAAATTTGAGCCATTTTCATATGTGCGGTTTTTCAAATTGTGGTGTCGCCTGTGAGTACATTTATTTTGAGAAGTAAGCCTAGCTGTCTCTACTCCCTTGCATTCTTCAGTAGCTTCAGTTTCTCTTAGAAAAAAAATATCAAGAATTATTTTTTCCTGCTGCAAAAGAGTCGCTACACATCTATGGTAATATTTGAATGTGTTTTTATCCTTGATTTCGGAGCTCTTCACAGATTCTGCACAAGAGTTTTGTTCTTAATATTGTCCTACCACAACCAAATTTGGCAAGCATATGCTTTAGGATATGTAGAATACAACATTAAAGGTTTGGTTACAATGTATATTTCTGTATAAACATATATATATATATATATAAGAAAATTTAAATAAAGTTTTGTTAGCCCTTTGAAAAAAACATCTTTGTGATTTCCAATTATTTTAAAGTAGAGGTGTCACATTATTTTTTTATGTTCATTGGACTCTGTTGTTTACAAGGAGCGAATTAGCTCATTTTGCTATGCTCTTTTACGTTTGTTGCCTTGTGCCATATCCGCACAAAAACATGTCTTTTGGGTTTTTTTGCATGTGCATTGCATTTAGAGCAAAGAAGAGGCCATATCAAAACTCTAGATTTACGAAAAGGAGATGAAGCAGAACAGAAAATTTCATTCAGTTATTGTAAATAATTAAACTTTTCCTGTGGCACACATTCCCTTATTTACGGTTCAGTTGTGGTTACCGTTATATTTATAAAATCAGTTTTGTTTAGGATTTTTGAAGTTCCGGTTTTCATAGTTTGGTTAAGAGTTAAGCGTTCGTCAAAACCATTTTCTTTTTCTCCTGTTTGAAAAGCTGAAATACAGATATTACAATGTTGCTGTGTGCAGCAATGGTGTTACTCTGACTTCAAACCATCTCTCTTATAGAGGGTTTGTTTTGTTTGAAGCTAGGTATTTGTTTCATAATAAATGGTATTACATAGCCCCGATATCGAACAATATGTCGGCAAACTGAAATGAATCGGAGCTACTCACAGTTGCAAGAACTCAAAAATGTGTTCTCCTCTTTTTACTGGTTGGGAGTCTATTTATTTGCAATGTTTTTTAAAGGAATTAAGATACGCCAAAAATAAAGTGAAAGATAACTATAGTGCTATAGCCCATTGGACGTTACTATATTTGTGCTAAATGTGCTTCGTACACAATGCGTTAGTTTCGTGGATCAATTCAATTCAATTGTGGGAACCCTCAGATCTGCCTGTCCAGGAAGGCCGCCATGTTTGAAGGGTCGGTGACTTTCACTGCCCACTGCTTCTC
This sequence comes from Ixodes ricinus, assembly GCA_037355805.1. Taxonomy (NCBI): domain Eukaryota; kingdom Metazoa; phylum Arthropoda; class Arachnida; order Ixodida; family Ixodidae; genus Ixodes; species Ixodes ricinus. The sequence goes on along the minus strand of JAZHYW010011507.1, from coordinate 204,182 downwards.
GTGCTTCAGCTTTCTCGTTTACCTTCAGCGTTTCGAGACAACGACCTTTATGTTAAAGGCTGATCGCTCGCATCGTCAGAGTCTTCTAGCTACGATGTGTCTGACTCTGACCGCAGCAGTGATGAGAGTGATTGTTATTAAGAGATGTTAGGAGCTGGTCATTTTGTCTTGGACCCGCTAGCAACCCAGCTCCAGCGACGACAACGAGATCGTCGCTGACGAACTCGCTGTCCGCGATTACCTTACGTCGAAACATCGGGCTCGGCCGTAAAATTGTCCGCACGCAAAACCTTCGTTTTCAGCCATTACATGTGACATTAGGTTTCCATGCCTCTTGTCATGTAGGATTCTCTTTGGGTATCTAAACAAAACCGGTGGCTGCTTTTTGTGTACGTTCAGGCATACCACCGCATAGTAGACTTTGCACAACAATTAGAACTGCTTCACGTTGGGAGCTACGCAAGCGTTCTTGACGGCTAAAGGGCCAAACCGTGCGATCGTAGAAGATCGGCGAGCTGAGACTGAGGGTAGCTTACCGAGCTAGTCGTGCTCACGTGTACGCCGAAAGGTCAAAGGTGGCTCAGGGGTAATAGCGAAAGTAACGTAGGAATAGCCAAATAGCATGGAAGAGTGCAATCGTGGTGTGGCAAGGTTGGGCAAGCATGGGTAAGCCTAGAATAAGAGAGGCGGTCAACTACACAATCCTCATCATATGGTTTATGGACACCACAGTGTGACTAATTTGGGCAGACTACATCAGAATTCTGCCAGTGTTGTCTGGTTGCCAGGTGCATATGGCCAACATAACTAGTAAGCTAGTTCTAATTACTAGAAATCTAAAAATCAAAACTTGGTGTATACAGGGCATTCCTCAAATCACAGGCCAAATTGTTTTTGCAAAAAGTACTATGCATCGCGCAGAAAAAAATGTTAATTTATTGGTCTCAACCAAAGGGCCTACTTCGGAAAATAATGTATGGTATATTTTGTTTATTAGAGAGTTTTAGTAGATTGTTCAGTCACTCTTGCTACACTATCCTCAATCCACTACAACCACCGCTACATGTATTGTAGCGGAGTCACGATTGCAAGTTCTAGTAGAACGTCGCAACCCACTAGAGATCATAGCGCTGCAAGAGCTAACGCAATGTCGCTAGTAACTCTTTCAGACACTAAAGCTTACGTGAAATGAAGGTTTTGTTAAGAAGTTATTAGTAATCTTCTATTAGCGTCAATATCCAAATATAATAATCATTTCTTATCAAATAAAGTTCTTATTTATGCTTTTATAGATGAATGAGTGATAGGTTACTGACGGCCAAACCGATCGATTGGAGTCGAGTGCCAAGCTTTGGGAACGACAACAACCGCGGCTCTTGTGTTGTTTCGTTCTGATCCGCCTTTTTTTCTTGCTCTCTGTTCACCAGGAGTTAAACGCTGCAGAATTCTCTCGGATCCGCCTGCTCGCTCGCTTCTTTGGTTGGTCCTGTTTTCTCGACAGAAACGGCCGGGCATAAGGTCGCATTTTTCGCGCACAGCACGGGCAGCAAAGTTTTTTTTCCTTCTGGCCGTATTTAGTGTGTTTATGACTAATTGCTACCTGTCGCAGTCCTGGAACGAATTAGTTGCGGCTACTTCTCGCAGCAGCAAGATATCATCCGCCGCTGAGAAGCGCGATTGCGAAGCGGACACATTCGGCGTGACAGACATATTGAATTGCATGCATCCCTGTCGCCGGCTCTCACTGGTCTCGCAAAGACTCATTCTCGCGAGACCCACGCTGCGCTACGCTTCTCGCAATTTTCTTAAAATAGCGCAATTCCGCCAGCTTTTCGCTAGCAGTGCACATGCATAGTCTGCTCTAGCGCGTAGTGGGAGAGACAAAACTCTCTTCTTTCAAATAATTAACATCCTAATCGCTAAATTTAAAAAAAAATGGTTTCAATTAAAAACTTTTTTGGCATCATTGAAAGCAACTAAGTCAACTCATTTTAGAAAGATGTAAAGCACATACAGCATTTTACAGCATTCCGAAAGAATGCTCAATTGGATGAGTTTGTATACTCTGTTTCACAATAACTTGGCGAACTGTGGAGGCTGCGGCCGCCACGACCCAATAAGGGCACCGGAACAGGGGACGTGATAACACTCCATAATCGAGGCCACCGGGGCCTCGTTACCCCACAGCAACAGAGCCCTCCGCAACAAAAATTAGTTATAGGCTTTTTTTTCTTTTTTAAACGGCAATTGAACTTGCGCAATTCCATCTACAACGGGAAGATATGAAGAATAAAGAATAATTCAAAATTTATGAATGTCAGTTATATTTAAACCAAAAAAGTAACGCCACATCCGTATCCGCTTGTATTTGTTCGCCCTGTAGCGCCGTGGCCGTTCGCGATCGCAGCCGTGTAATCGGCTGTTTCCGCTCAAAACATCACACTGTGCCCTGGCGTTAGCTCCCGTCACAGATTTGTGGCTAAATTGAGCGTATGGTTGTCTCCTGAAGTGTTCATGAAGTGCTCGCTATTCTAGCGGATGAATATGTTGCTGGAGTGGACGTTTATCCGAAGTTGGTTGGTTTTGGAGCAGACAACTCTTGGCTAGCAGATGACAGCCGGTTCCTCCTGGCCTCGCGCCTCGCATTTTGTGTGGCGACAGAAGTGCTCCCGTGACGTCGGGTCACGTGCCTTGCTCCGACGCTCTTATTGGGTCGTGTGGCCCTAGCCTCTACAGTTCGCCAAGTTATTATAAAACGGAGTATAGGTTTCGGTTTTCTATTGGAGTGCATCTTTGAGCCTGTGACTGAGGCGTGCAATGTGTGCAAGCTATACTTCCCTCCTACGAGGGAGGCAAGGCCAATGTTGGGCAAGGCTGACCGGGCTTCAGTGGGCTCGTCATTCCGTTTTCATTTTCGATTTGTTTGTGTGACGATTGGGACGTTAAATGAAGTGTTACGAATGCAAACATTGCCTTCTATGTTTTTTGCTGGTGCAGGCAAACAACAAAACTTCCAACACACCAGGCAAAAACTTGTCACCTTGCAGTCCAACTGGACATGCATTCTCTGACAGCAAATCTCATGCATTTGACTGCAGTGTTTATGACCAAATATTATTAAAGGCACACTGACACCCCCCAAATATATATATATATATATATATATATATATATATATATATATATATATATATATATTTTTTTAGGCAATTCAATGTGGTGTCAGAAGTCTACCCAATCAATATTTTGCTACAGCATCACATATTTTTAATAAAGTAAAAAAACGCAACTGCTCGAAACCGTAACTGGACCCGGGAGGAAGAAGACATGTAGAGGAGGAGAGAGTTTCTGGAAGTCACGTGGCTACACCCAACCGCGTTTTCTTTTCCTTCGTTTTCCCGGCCATGCAAAGCAGACGAAAAACTCGCACGTCGCACAAAAAAACATGAAGCGCTTGACATTTGTGTGTTTTTCAAGCTCTTACCTATTCGCATTCGTAAGACGAGCGATGTCTTCAGCCAGGAGAAGGGATCGGCGGAGATGAGGGAGGGTCCCATTAGTGGTGAGAGGAAGGCAAATGTACAGGTCAATTATGATAATTATTTAACAAATAAATATAACTAAGGGCTAGTATGAAGTAGACTTCTCTTGTTGACATACACACGAGAAAACTCGCCCGAAAATTTGAATGTTTCTTCTCAGTCTGAAAAAACAACTTTTCATGGGCCTGACTAATGAGACAGGGATTCGCCGACCTTAGAATGCCGTTGCGAACCCCCATTTGACAACCACTGGTTTACAGTACAAAACGTCCCCCAAAAAATATAAGTTGTTTTTCCACCGCAAAAATAGACTACCGCAAAATACCGGGCTAGCGCCTACTAAAAATGTAAGAGATAATCGCAAGAAAATGGGGGATGGGCACTTGCCCGGTCATCAATTTTACGTATAAATGTACTGTGCATATTTTCTCAGATCTTAGAAATTTGGATATGGGCGCTTAGTGTGCAATGGGCGGATGCGCGGTATTCTACGGTATGCATTGCCAAACGCTCGGTCTCCGTCCAAATGTAGTGCTAGCGGTCCAGACAAGTTGCCAAAGTTTCAAAACGAACCGTCGTCTTGTTAAAAAGGTATCGGCAATCTTCCAAAATTTTGAATGGGAATATGGTGGCTGGCAAAGCCTATAAATATGTGGTGTTGAATGACGTCAGCCACTGGGAATGGGCCTTATTTTCCAATTGAAAGTCTCAGAAAATCACTTTTAAATTTTGAATAAGATAACTGGTAGTTCTAAAACTTGGGCATCTGGTCTGAATCCGCTAGCGCAAGATGTGGGCAGAGGCTGAGCATTTGGTGATGCGTACCAGTAGTTTATTTTGTGGTGAAAAAAACACTGTAAATTGTTTTCGGGGACATACTTATGTATGGGTGTCTTTTTTCCTAGGGGGGAAAGTAATTTTTTTCAAAGACACTAGAAATAGAGAAATGATTTCTTCGGGATAACATTATCCACCACCGCGGAAGTCGTTTAGAGAATGTACAGTGATAATTGGCACATTAATTACCTCAAATCCACTAATTACCTTCTGAAGTATTCGTTTTAGCTCTCATATTCCAATTAGAAATTTATTTCCCATTGTCAAAATATGCCAGAGCAATTGTTAGAATTCAAACAAGCAGATTATGGTCTGCACTATTCTCTGGTGAAGTTAGGCTGTCTAGTGTCTGCCATACCAAAACTAAGAGGGAAAAAATTAGCGCTGAAAGCTGCGTGCCTGAGGCGACTGCGAAGTATGGTGCGCCTTTTCGACTCGCTACCCCCGTCCGCTGCAGAGGCTGACGTCGATTCTGGGTGGGGTTTCCGCCATTCTTTTCATGCCTAGTTCTGGTATTTCGTCTGCTCATGGCTTAAATTTGCCAAGGAATAGCGCAGAGCAGAATTTAGTTGTCCGAGTTCGATCAACTGCTGCGATATACTTTAATGACGGGCAACACATCTGCCTGAGTCATTTGCAGACCCCCACTGAATCTGTTGCGACCCACAGTTTGGGAAACACTGGAATATTTGTTAGATATAGTAGTTTCATAGCCGAATGCAGTGTTCACCAAAAGTGATCTAGGCGGAGAAGGGTCAAGATGAATAGCATTGACTGATCTGACCATGCAACTGTTGAGGAGCTGGTACCGGAATTTCCTACATGGGGGTTCTCTCTGCTTTCCACCAGGGGAGACCGGAGTATTGTGATGAGCAACATTTGGCCACTCTGTAGAAAAGCATGCATAGACAGAAATTTATTTTTTGCCATATGTAGCCTACCTACACTTGCCTATCCTGTAAAGCATTTTTTCAGAATAGAAAGAAATTCAAAGAATAGCTTGAATATTTACACTCCCAATTCCAGTTACACATTTTATTTGTGCTTTACCGCTGCTGACTATCTTGGGTGTGTAGCACCTTTTTGCTATACAATCAGGGTGTCCCGAGGCCTACAATGCTCTAGAAGACTAGGGTATGTGGAACAGTCGTCTCTAATGTGAGCGTGAACATGTGAGTGGCACCTTTGCAAGTGCCATTTCCAGAACTGAAGATTGTTCCTGCGAAGTGTCAGCTTGAGCTCATCGACATCTATTGTGAGCTGCAAGGAGTTTTCTGATTTTTCGGGAAATGCTTGTTTATGCTAAAGCGGGGGGTATAAGCAAGCATTTTCCAAAAATTCTGAAAATCCTTCATGTTTTTGGAACTCATACTTTTCGTACAAGAGTGAAACAAGAGTGCACTGAGAAATCAATGAATGGACAAAAATCTTCATGATATAAAATGTATGTAGGGCATGGATTTGGGCTAAGTCGTTCATTGTGAACTTCAGCAATAACCCGTGCAAATATGTTGGCAGAAAAGGTGAAGAACAGGAAACAAAGTGCTGGTGTGTGTAGCTACAACCATGTTCGTGATGCATCTGAAACTACTTGAAGCCATTGGTATGTATACAAAAAATGCCACCTTTCTCTGCTAACAAGCAATGGAAAGAAAGTAATTTATTTCACAAATTTTAAATAATTAGAGCGGGAGAGAGAGATAATATAGATGTATTTTAGGGATTCAAAATACGAATCCTATATAGTTAGCAAAGATCCTCAAAATGGAAGAAAATGTTGCCAAACGATTGAGTAACTAGCCAACACCTCTGTTGCATGGAAGATATGATACAATACAGAGTACCTGAGTAGTCCACATAGTTTAAAGTGGTGAATGGGCTTGAACATCTTGAAAATTAAGAGAGCCATCAACGAAACCAAATATCTCTGCAAGCTTTGAAATAAACTCCAAAACATTTTGAGTTCCTAGGTGCCAGTCAAAACTAAAATTAAGAATTTCAGAAGAAGATAAGCCTCTAAAAGCACCCTCTCAATTTCTGATGTATAAACTCCAAGAAAGCAGAACATTATATATGCTACCTAGCATACCCAAACTGTTACAAAACTATGTTGGAGTGTTGAAAAGTTTGTTGGAAGATTGTAGTGCATCTAGGGATGGTATATAGATAACAAACTGCAGGGGCAAAGCCAAAGGGTGTAGCTTTTAGAACTTTAGCCCCCTCCTTTCAAGATATAGTTGACTAAGGCCCTAATGCATAGTACAATTCTTCATTCCACTCCTCCCCTCTTCCCCTCTAAAAATTTCTGGCTATGCCACTGATAGACTGGTAAGACTGTGCGCTTCTGAGGGAATAAAAAACTTCAACAGAAGTTGGAAAGTGGCAAGGGTGAATTTGGGATGAAGCTTTAAGAAGACCTAGTCCAAGTGAGTAGCATATATAAGTTTCTAGAAACTGAACAGTTAGTGCTATGAAAAAGTAGTGACAAGAAGCTTGACATACGCCTTTTTCTGAGATATATATAAAATAAGAAAGGGCATGTTGCAATGTTGGATCACAATTTAAAGAGAAAAAGACCACACACAATCATAACATTTTTTTTTTATTTCCTTGGATGTTTGGTGCATATAGATTGGGTTATTGGCATAAAAAGGCAAATTCAAAATCAATTTTTCAGTGCTGAAAATCTTCTTTTACTTTTTTGCACTTGTTGGTTGAAGGGAAAGAAGCCCCTTGAAGGAACAGATAATACATAATGCAGTGCTTCTCAAATTCTGCAACCCATCAAAAACAAAATATCTTTCTCTTCCCCCCCCCCCCCCAGCTTTTTACGATGCCAGAAGCTTTTCGATTTCACTGCATGAGCAGTAATACATAAAACTGATGCTGAAATTTTATTGGCAATGATGAATCAGCTGGGTTAGAAACCACCACAAAAACAAACAAAAAATGCATGCTAGCAGGAATAACTTCCTAATGACTAAAGCAAGCTCACTTGTGAGTGCTTAGTTTCTCAAAACGAGGCAAAGTTTGGACACCGAAACGCTCAATTCATTGTTGAGCCGCGACCTGTACTTTATTTTCATTGACGCCGCCACAAAGGAGCCAACAAGTCGTTTCGCGACCCCTGCTGAATCTGTTGTGACCCGCCATTAGACAAATATTGACATAATGGATCAGCAACATTCAGCTGAACTCAATGGAATGTCTCTGGTTTTACTTCCTTGCCTGTGGATATATGGAAAGAGGGAAGTACCTCTCATATTGCAAACTGAAAGAGGTAACCAACCCAACAGGCTCTTAACTTTTCTTGCTGACATTACTCAAAATTTCGTCAGTAAGTCTCCGCCAATTTAGTGCCATCAAATGGCAACAAGCTCAAACATAGTTTCCAGTCGGGGGCAAATCCAAAAGGGGGGGGGGGGCCCCCCCTCCAAACAAAGTCGACCCCCCTCCCTCCCCCTTCTCGGAGAGCAATTTGACATGGGTGGACCCCCTGTGCACAAGAAAGTATGGGAGAATAGTATCCTTAAAAATTTTCCGCCCCCCCCCCCCTTCAAAATGGAGTTCTGGATCCGCCCCTGTTTCCAGTATATGGTACCGCTGATTCCTGGCCATTTACCCCGCTATCCTCCACTCACCCCTAAGTTGACAGTGTGGTAGAAGCTAAGTGCTCATTTGATCAGTCGTGTGCCTACATTTCGTCACGTGATCACGCTCCTGCCCATACCTACACGCAGAGAGCAGGGTCAGATGATGAAAGGGGGACGGTTTACTGGTCCGGTGTGCGCAGAACTCCCACCGCACTGTCAGCTTGGGGGTGAACGGAGTATGGCCATTTCTTCCATGTCTTTGGGTAGTGTTGACTGACTGTTTCTTTACTGGGATAGGAACCGAAGCAGTTTGAAGCAAAATAGTTTGGCCCGCCCAGAAGATATCAGATTCCAGAAAGCCAAAACGTTCGTAGCATGTGTCTGATTTGCTGACATTGTGCTCACTCTCGTTCCTAGGGGCACAAGGTAGTCACAAATCACGTCCTGAGAGAGCTTGCTGTGCAGCAAATGGCTGGACGGATCACGCAGGCAGAAGGATACGGAGGAGGTCAGTTCGATGCACAGCTTCAGTCTTTTCACATTGCTGCTCGGCGCTTTTCTTGGCTGAAATCCCATATGTAAAATTACAACTAATGTGATGTGAATCGTCTAGTTAACCTTGTGGCTTTTTATTTTACTTCCTGTTACAACACCAAGAAAGGAAGCCAGTTTATTGTAAGAAATTTCAGTTGCTAATATTACCCATAGTATCCTTGTCACACTGTTACTGACACAATCATCAGCCAATTTAAAATTCTTGATGACAAGCATGTACAACATGCTTCCCCATTTTTTTTTTTTATTACAAAATGAAAGTTAGCATTGTTGAAAGCTCAGTCTCTGCCCAGATGTAGTGCTTATGGTCTGAACCAGATGCCAAAGTTTCAGAACTAACTAACTTATTCTAAAAGTTATAAGTAATTTTCAGCAACTTTCAAATGGGAAATGGGGCCCGTTCTCGGTAGTTTGCCTCATTCAGCTCTATGTATACATAGGCACTGCCGGCCACACAGGGATATACTGAGCGTTCGACAATGCATAGTGTTTTTTTGCTATTAAAAAAAACTACCGTAAAATACTGCGGAAGCACGCACGTTGTACAAACGCCCACTATTAACGCTTCCCAAACTTGGGAATCCTGAAAATTATATACGTCAAGTGCTCACCCCTCTAAAGTGCCGGCATCAGCTCACAAATGGTTACCCGTTGCAGCGGCCACGAGACCGCCAGCGGCGATGATGGGGATATCATGTGCAAATAAATGTGCTTTGTCTGATTCGGTTAACCCTACCTTCTAAGCTCTCTATTGGCCGCCATCTTGGTTTTACCAATTTGACCGGACAAATGCCCAGGTCTAGATTACCTCAGCTTTTAGTGAAAGTGGGCTGGGCACTACCCCGGTATTTTACGGTGCATTTTTTGGGGGGGGGCACCCTGTAGAATTTATTCCAGTGCTTATGGATGCTTAAAAGGGAAAAATAGAGCGGTTTTGAATTTGAGAAAAAAGAACTTGAATTGCATTCATTTGGCATTTAGAATAACCAATATCGATTATTTTTCAATTTGACACGCCGGAAAGCCATAAAAGTGATTTCAAAATGGGGCTGAAGCCCCGCCTTCTTGGCTCTGGGAAGCTGAACGCTCTGTCGATGACATCACGAGCAGTGCCAGGTTTTTTGTGGCTTCTCGCGTTTAACAGTACTTGTGCAGCGAATGGTTCGAATATTCGGGTTCATGGGGAAAAATATGCTGGAATTCACCCCTAACTCACTTTTTTCAAAGAACCTCCATAGCTTCCCTTTACTATTTAGTAGTCTACATTTTTAGCCTACCGTAAAATCCTGAGAGATAGCCCACCTAACATCAAGAGCAAATCGGCTGAAAATATGGAGTCGGCTAAATTTCAATGTACAATCAAGAAAAGTTTTGAAAAATTGCTATTTTTAGGTTGTGTCCCTTCCAAGCTTGTTATGGTAGCGAGGGGCGACAAAGCAAAGATGACATTACTTCCCAGTCAGCAACGTTTGCTTATATCCCGCCATAGCTAACTAGCCGCATTTACGCCAAGGCCATCATTGGTCCTAACACTACTATTAGAAGGAGCGGGCTCTCTTTCGGTGTTTAAAAAAAATATATCAATTCAAGCCAAAAATAAAGGTGGGAAGTGCCAGGACAAAGCACATTTCTATGTCACAAAAAAAAAAAAACTATTTATTTAAAAACTTTTTAGTGAAAAATTTACGTTGCGAGACTAATTTTGAGTTGGGAGCGATTCTGAAACATGTTTCTATTTTGAGACATCGACCCCGAAATAGAGGCATGTTGTGGAATCATTCAATGAAGTCTCGCAACACAAATATTCAACAAAAAAATTTTTTTTTTGTGTTTAGTGCTTTTAAGGACATTTGACATTGGTACCATTTAGGGACATGTGTCATTGCCTGTGTACCACAAATGAGTGTTAATGTACAGGCTCGATGGAAAGGATGAGCCTGAGCCTGAGCGGCGACCAAGTCGATTCACTTCTCAGCCCGTTGAGAATGAGCCCTGGAGCTGGAAGACCCCTGGGCATTGCCAACGCTGAGCCACATCTTGAGGTGGCAGAAAATTGGTGCGTCCTTTCCAATTTGGAGGTTTTCCACAGACTGCCAACGTCTTGCGCCTTGCCACAGGACCAACATGGAGACCGAGGAGAGTGAATCGGGCTCTTCCTCTACCATCGGAGGGACGATGGACCACCAGCGTGGAGGGTATTTTTCATCTGACACCAGGAATGGTGCCAGTTCATTTACTTATACAAACTTGCAGGGCACATGTGCAGACAGTAAGGAATGAGGCAACATCTCCTTTAGTAAGCGGTGGATCAGGTGCCCCTGTGTCAAGGCGTCCTCGCAGGAATGTGAGTTTTGCTGCTAGCTTAAGCCGTTAAACAATCGTTTGCTGTCTGGCCTTGGAACCATCAACACATACTGTAACTTCAACGAATGTTCGCTAAAGCCAACCAACATCGTACAGAGTGTTTCAGGAAACGCTGGCCAATTCGCTTATGCAAAAAGTATGCATTGCACAAAAAAAAGGTGGATATCACATTGGTCTCTGCCAAAGGACCGATTTAGAAAAATTAAAGATGTTTGGTACTATAACTGAGTTTTTTATTACTTTGAGTACTTATCTTCTTAATTAGTACATTAAAAAGTATGGTTTCACTTAAAAATTTTTGGGCATCGTCAAAAACCACTAAATCAACACACTTTACAAAAATATAAGGCATGTAAAGCATTTACGGTCTTCAGAAAAAAAAGCGCTCAATTTGGAGGCGTTTTAAAGTTCTGGATTCCTATCAAAACGCACCTCCGCACCAGCGGTCCTGCTGCCATCTGACCGAAGCGCCCGACTAACGTCCGCTGCCACACGTTCTTTGCACGATGGAGGTGAACCCTAGGATCGAAGCTTATTCTCGCAATGTCAATCATAATTTGAACAGCACAGCGTTTCATTTCGCCAGCTCGCGCCATACTTCTCTCATATGAGGAAGGCGAGCTGGTAGTAGCATGCTTTGGCCACTGGTAGTAGGACCCTTCGCAAAGATGCACTCGAATAGGAAACCAAAACCAAGAAACTCGTCCAAATTTAGTGTTTTCTCGCGTGCCTTATATTTTGTAAAGTGCACTAGTAATTTAACAATTTTCGACGATGCCCAGAACGTTTCGAATTGAAACCATACTTTTAAATGTACTAGTATAATTAAAAAGTTAATTACACGAAAATACTTAAAGCGCGGTGCAACGATCTTCAGAATTCTGGTCAACTAACTGCATGAATTTGTGTATAGAAAACAAAGATGAGAAAATCATTTTTATTTGCGCAGGCTAGTTTTTGTTTTAAAAAGTGAAACAAATTGAAGGTCGGAGTACGCCTCAACTCACTCTCCGTCTTTCAAGTGACGTCACTGGGAGTACCACCCATTTACAAACAAGTTGGCATCTGCCCACGCCAGGTGTGGGCACTATGCGTGTGCAGAAACCGGGTTCACGTCGGGTAAAGCGTCTGCGCGTGCGCCGTGCCGACAGCAGCACCACCACAGCAGCGTGACGTCAGAGCTGCATGTGGTGCATGTAAGAGGAAAGCCTGCGCCTTCGGTGGCAGAATAATAAACAGTCTGGTTGCGGTAAAAGCAGAAGGAGGAACAGCAGGTGTGAAGGGAAGCGTCTTGAAGACAGTGCCACGCAGGTGTCGTAAGGCAAAGCACTCCTCTTTTCGTGTTTTGCGGCGGGAAAAAAGAAACGACCGGCTGCTTGCTTTCGTTTTCCTAGTGGGGGTATGAGGACGTGCCAAGGGACTGGGAAAGGAGATTACATCATAAATAAAAATAAAACAAAATGTAATTTTTTTTTTTTTTAAACAAGCAAGAGGTTTAGATTTTTGTAAAGGGCTTGCGTATCTCTGAGGGTGCCACCACCCTTCTATCCTCTTCCTTTCGTGTTTTGTCGCTCTGTCTCCCAGTCTTTGGTGGCTGGTTCTGGCACAGAAGACGCATGCTTTTTCTGTCTTCATACCTTCTAGCCGCTCCCTCTGCAACTGTCAACTTTTCAACGAGTAGCATTACCAAAGGCTGCGACGAGCAGTCAAGCCAAAAGACAGTTTGCCACGAGGCTGACAGTGATTGTAGCAGTAAAGGGGGACTGGTTTTGTTCACTTCTGTGTACTCCCACTGACAGAACACCTTACATAGTTCCCGTAAGCACCTCACGCGGCTGCAGTTCGCAAATAATGAGTTTTTCCATTTGCGGTTACGCAACGGAATCACAGTATTTTGGGGGAAGGTGGCATGTTTTCTCTCACCGGTAAACAATATAGAAAATACCAGCTGCAAATCCTTTCAACATTAAAATTGTTGCACAGCCCTTTAAAGGAGCTGTGCAACAATTTCAGTGCTTTGCTTGAATAATTTGGGGGTTGGTGTCTCGACCTTTCTGAAGTAAAGAACAGAAAACCGCTTTGCCTGCATGTCCTAGTTTTTATTTTAAAAATGGACAAAGATTGCGGTTTTCGGCACCTCTCAACTCCTTCACCATCTTCTGAGTCACATGCGCTGCGACGTGAAAGGAGGACGTGCGGGGTAACAGTGAAGCTCTCTCTCTAGAGCCATCAGTGGGTAGCAAGAACTTACCCGCTCACGAGCACGTTACCACGTGCTTTGTGCAGCGCGATCATCATAGCAAAAGGAGTAAAGTGCCAATGTGCTCGTTCGGGTCCGGCCATCCCCGTCCCTTTCCGGCTTCTGGCAGCTGTTCGCAGTAGCAGATAGAGCTGATGGTTTTGTTGACCTTGGATAGATGGCGCAACTAAAACTCCGTATAATAAAAGTTTTGTCGGTGATACCGGGTTTTTGACGCATTTATATTTATGTTGGAACAGCAAGATTTATAGAAAAATTACCTCTTATCGAGCAGGTATTTGCACAACTTGCTATCTTTTTACAAGTCCCTCTTTGAAGTCGCAGCCGTGTGGTTCTCATGGCCGCCGCTGCAGCTGCAGGTCGTGAAATATTCTAATTTTTGCCTCGCGATTACACGGCGGTATTGCAACATTTCGAAGGAAGGAGATGTGCTTTCTGTCCTTTGTGACAAGATAAACAATGTCAAAAGTAAAGATGCAAATTCTTTCAACGTTAAAATTGTTACACAGCTCCCTTAAGTCATGGACATCCCAGCCAAATGATAGTTCACTAAAATCGAAGTAATTTTTTAATTTATGAGAATAAGCATATGGTTCTAATTAGACACTGCTGAGCATTGCCAAAAACTACTAAATCAGTAAATTTTAGCAAAGATTTGGAGCATGCAGGAGGCACAGCCTTTGGTGCAAACCTCGTAAACCTTGGAGCTTGTAAAGTTTGTAGCAGTTCCGAAGAATGTAACTTTCAGTTGCAGCCTGCTGAGGAGGCTCGTTGTAAACAAAGTATGGATCAGGCACGGGAGTGGAATCAAGAGCAGAAGCAAAATAATGTGAAAATCCTCAGATGCGTGCTCAGAGGATGTGCAGAAACTACGCCGACGCCAATTTGATACGAAATACCTGAGCACCGAGCAGGCTGTCGCTGTAGCAGACGTTACGTGACAGCCTAAATGCAAATGCACCCAAAATTTTTATGTCCTCCTGGCCGCATATCTCACCTGCACAGACTATATTAGTGTATCTTTCTCTGCTTTGTTTTTAGAAAAATCTGTTAAGCTTAAATTGAAACCACCCTAGTATATATAAGGTTCTTCAAAAAGGAAGATTTCAAATTTTTATTTAAACAAACTGTAGAAGACGAACACATTCCACACACCACTGGATAAAGGAATTCAGTTCAAAGGTTTTAAAAGCCTGCCTAGAACTTCATTTCAATGCCATACAATTGCACTGTTTCTTGTTTATAGAAAAGCGGTGTGGCCACAGGAAAGGTCGTTTTGTGTGCTGCAGTTTGCAAAGTGTAATTTCTTTGTTCAAGCGCAACACAACTTCCACGGTCGATTTATTGCCTTGTCATAAGCAAATTTGCGAGTGGCATGAAGACTGTAAAAGATGGTTGCATATGCAAACGGAAACAGTCGATTTGTGTGTGGCAAGAAATGAACTACTACCAACCATTTTGACGTTTTTGTGCAACACATGGTGCTCATGTTGAGTGCAAAGAGTCACCATAGAACTTTGAACCTTCCTTTATCCAGTGATGTGCAGAATGTGTTCGTCTTTTACGGTTTGTTTGAAATTAAAATTTGAAATCGACTCTTTTTTTTAATAGCTAAGTATATGCACCAACACACGACACGCCGCTGCTATCAGCACGGCACATGCGCAAACACTTCACCTCACGAGATTTTGGTTTCTGTGCGCACACAGTGCCCACACCTGGTGTGGGCAAACACCGGCTTGTTTGTAAACAGCACGTTGGCTTATAGATTACATTTGTTACTGTAGAAGCTGCATGCAGTAAGTGTAAAAAAAGAACATGCTTGTGAGGCCTACAGCACTAAAAGCAGCTCTTGCCTGGAAGCACGGGCATCAAAGTAAGAACACCCGACTGTGGCTTTTACAGGCAACCCACACCACCGAACTGGTTCATTACGCCGATCTGCGCGGATCACAGCTAAAACTTCCGCAAGCAAGCAGCTGGAAACCTGAACCAACTGTGGAAGCTTTGCGTGTGATTGTTCAACGGAGATCAACTGGAAAAAAATTTCGTACAAAGCCTAAAACAAAAAGGCTTCCTAAGCTTGATTTTAGATTGTGAGTCATGAGTTAGGTGGTTAAATTACGAGCTGAGGACACTAAGCCAGCGAGGAGTCAGTTTACAGTTGGCTCAGGTGGATTACTACCCATGCCGCCTTTAGAGGAATGCAAAAATGAGATTCCTCAGAGTATGGTTGGAAATTCCAGTATCTGGTTCTGGAATTCTTATTTTATGCTGCAGTTGACTGAAAGGTTTGTAGCAGCTGGCAGCTTTCCTGCAATCCGATTGACTTCGGAGGCGACAGCTCCCACAAGGAAGCCAGAAAACTCGAATTGTGGGGACTTGCACGAACGGTTGTCAACCTTACGTAGTGGACTTGCTACTAACTACTAATGTGCTGCACCCATTGTGCAGATTGTGCGCATTCCCGACTTTACACATCCTCATTGATTGTGCTATTCACATCTCTGTGTGCCTTCTTTACAAGTGTGAGTGAAATCATAGAGGTTTTTTTTGTCGTATTCACCTAACTCGTACTAGAGGTGCTTATTGACAGGCATTCAGAGCAATTATGAATGTTTGAGTGCACTTTTCACATATTTTTTTCTTTTGAGTGCCATAAGAGTGAGCTGTAGAGCAGTTCTCAGTCTTAACTGTAGTGAAGATTGAAAGCAACTGTCCACTGTGCCTTAGGAGCAAAGGAAACGGTAGGCTCTACTAGTTTTCAGTGCATTGTGCTTGTTTTCATGCCTACGAAAATTGGTAATATCAACTTCTAGTCAGTGCAAGGTTCTCATGTGGTATTAACTAGGTGAACACCAAACTTGCAGTATTCCAAGGAAAAGTGACTTTGAATGCGGTGCAGCTGTTAATCAGCCAACCAAAAAGAAAAATGTTTTTTAACTCCTATTTTTTCGACAAGGGACATTTCCTGACCAATCTGCTTAATTTTTTTTACCTTTCCATTCTGTTTGTTACATTGTGCAGATTTTTCAAGTGCTGTCCACTATTTGCCTGTTTGTTTTATAAATAAAACATGTTTGAAGTTCTCTTGCTGTGTCCTCAACAAAGTGCTAAATTGAGGCCCAAATCTTGGGTGTCCAAGGGGACACTGTGTCCGTAATTGTTTGTAGAGATCTTGCTACTTGCCCCTGTCTACTGCCTATAGCAGTGTGTGATTGCTGCACCCATTGTACTACATCCTGCTACATTTCTCCAAAAGCTGATGAAATTGCACCAGGATTGCACCAAAACTTAATTTCACTATTAATATTAAAAATATAATAGCTCAGGCCCCATACACGACTGGATCATTATGGCAGGCTTGTGCAAATATACATTGTGCAGAACCCCCAATGCTGCTTGCGAGGTCCCGTATGACACTAAAGAGAGTGAGGTTAGTGCAGTTGCTCGCCATCGTCAAGCCGGTTGTACCTTGAGTTCCCAGCATTCCTTGCGACGCCGCAGACGGCACTGCACGCTTTGCAACAGGTCTATTTTCAGAACTTTTAATTGTCACCCTAAATAATGTACAACAGTTTGAAGTGTGCTTCTCACCGTGCACTGGTGAACTGCGGTGAAGTGACCATCGCAAAGTAGGCGTCGCAATTTTGTGTATCTTGCTTTACCGCAACGCACCTGTGTACTAAGGGAAAAGTGCTCCCCTAAAGCATAAAGTTAGACATGCAAATGTTAAATAAAAAAATTAATGTGGATATTACAACTCTACCTAGCGGTAAAAATTTTGAAATCAAACTTTGACTAGTAGTATACAAGGTCTGCACAGTGAATCTTTCGCTGTAAAACGAGCCGGAAAAAAATCTGTGCCTGCACATAGAAAGCTCCAATTTTCACCGAATGTGCACCGAGGTGGTGTATTTTACGAAGAAAGGGTAAAAACACAGCTGAACCGGTGAAGGAACTTCCACGGTAACCAGAGACATGGTGTGTTTTTCCTTGTAAAAGTTTTGCTGTTTTTTTTTTCCTTTTTTTCAAATTGAGCGGGGATACTTCAGTTGCGAGAAGAGTTATCATCTCGGTTGCGAGAAGAGTTATCATCTTGCTTGCTTAGTTATATCGCCTTCATGTTTTTAAATTAAAAATAAATTACCTGAAGCTGTCTTATGCTCCAAAATGGCACAGACCAATCACATCACTGCTACAGGTCCAATTAACCCTATCACTTCTGAAAGGAACCTGGTAAGTGTACAAGTTATACTTCACTCTATTCAAAGGGGATATGGCCTAGAAATTAGTTTTTGCAAGAAAACTGTTTTTTAAGAATGGTATATTTAGGTCTTCCAATATCTGAAGAATATTTCCACAAGGTTTCATTCATTTCTGCTGAATGTTTAACTTAATTATTTTCAGTGCCTCGGTCCTACATAAAAGGTGGATATCTGAGCATCTTCAGTGCATTTCTTCATTTTTCAGCGTAATTTCAATCAATCTTTCATAATATAAGTAAAAAAAAAGCTCATTCTTCATATTTTTCTTTTCTTACTGAAGTTTAATGAGGAATGCACCTATGGAATTGCTTTCCTACTTTATTGATGTTCTAAAAATATTAAGACAGCCAAAAACACAGAGGGCATAAAACTTGTTTGACTTTTCAGAACAATGTTCTTATAAAATCTTTTACAAAATCCTTTTTACAGTTGCACTCGCCAGACTTGCATATCTGGCAAGAATAAATGTTGAACATTGTATTACTTTTCCAACGATAGATTGACTCAGCCAGTGATTTCCCTACACACCCCTTAGGGTGGGTGTAAATCCCCCCTTAATTCGCATTGACTCCTCGATTCTCAATGCCCCCCCACCCACCCATTTCCATTCCTGGGGAACCCCTGGACTAAGCAATTTTGGTGTGTCTGGTAGAAACTCATAATTTCCTTCACAATTAAAAGCTGAAACTTTTACTGCACCCTTTACCATAGCAGCCTACATTATTCATTTCATGTTAAGTTAGGAGTTCAAAAGCTGACCCTCCAGGGTAGTGCCTTCCCTTAATCTGCAGGTGCGAGCACTGGAAAAAGGTCCCAGTGCAGGTCTGCTTGTGCAGCAGGAAGACATTTGAAAGGTACACACACATGCTTGCAGCGTCCAAAGAAGCTGGTATAATATATATAAAACCTGGCATTAAAGGCAAGGGAGTTAATAATTTCTCATAATCTGCTATGGCAGTTAGAAGTTGCACTGAAATTGGGCCAAATCAGCTCACCAAACAATCGTTCAACATACTGCTCCATGTTTAGCCAGATCTGTCAACCACCATATTGAGGAATGAAATTGGAAGAGATGCTATCAGTCTCAGTTCAGAAGAACCTTCTGCTGAAGCTGGAAATGTTTAAAAAGAAACAAAAAAAAGTTTTTTCAAAACTCGAAATGGCAGCCAAAGTTCTGCAAATAAACTGCATTTGTTTAGCACCTTTGTGAAACAGTCCCTGAACACTGGCCATAATTTCGGGAATTCCACAGAGCACTTTTTTGTTTGTGCTTTTATTTGTATTGGGCAGTTAATATTTTGCAAATGGTGCAACTCCAAAGATTGGAGTGTTTAAAAAAAAAGAAGAAAAGAACATCTTTGGAAGCTTTCTAACTTCATTGTCCTAAGTATTGTTCCTTTATTGTTTGGCAACAAAACTTACTGGAGCCATCTCTTGGCTATCCTTGGCCCACATCCAGCCTGCATACATTTCCAAATATTTTATGCTTCACCAGAAGCACGAAATAATTTGAATGTTATATGCGACATTTCTCTAAAGAAAGCTCATATATTTAATCTTGCACACACCGCAAAACCTGCAGTCTACTCCAGGACTGGATGTGTACGGGATTTTTTCATGCAGACGCAACTTTGTTCCTCCGTTCCAACTCGCATAAGGAGTGAGTACATGTGCATAATCATGTCGTATTGCACAACTTAAAAGCATGTTGAACATATAAGCAAAACATATGAAGAATACAGGTAAACTGCAGGGGTCCAACTGGTTATTCAGTTTCAGCTTGGGCTCAGTAGCTTTGCACTTTTACAGCGGAGCTGCTAAGAGGCTAGTTTCCCCAGGATCGTGTCCACCAGCAAAGAAATGATGACACCGAACACTGGACAGCCACCGCCATCTATGAGCGACGGCGGCAACCAGACAACTGGTTGCTGCCGTCGCTCATAGATGGCGGCAACTATCTTCGGAGGCAGAGCCGTGTTTGGAGGAAGAAGAGCGGGAACGGAATGAGCGGCGATGTGCGCAGCAGCACGAATGGTTCCGCAACCGCCGCGAAGCCACTATCGCCTAAAGTTCCACTGCATCGAGCACTTCAGATTCCCTTGCAAGAAAAGAGCAGATCGCTCGCCTGGAAAGCCACCGCCGAGAACAGAAGCTGCAGCTCCGCTGCTCTTCCTTCTTGACCAGAGTGGAAAGGCTGAAAGTTTTTAAAGTTTGGTGCCGGTTCAGTAATGCATTTGATATAAGTTCAGTTACCGGTTCCACCAAGTGTGAACCAGTTCAAACTCGACCTTAGACTGCAACCACCCGTGCATTTTCTGTGCTAAACGAAAAGTTTACAGCTCTCGGTCGTAAAAAAAACAAGCGCGTTTAACACAGCGTCATCGACACGAAGAATACGCCAAACTGCTCGTCAGAAGCCATGCTGTGGAAACGAGGGCAGCAAAAGAAATATATACTTAATCTCATTGTGATCTTGTCTTTTTATTGCAAACATCACTCTATACGCAAATGACATGGTCATACAGGCACTCGGATACAGTACCAAAGCGTCGTACTCGCAAGTGAAGTCAATTGGCCAGCACCTGCAGTGACACCGTGACACTGGCAGGCAGCATACTTGCAAACTACCCACACTGCATGCCCGTACGATTGAGTTGAAGGGAGAAAGACAGCAAAGGGCAGTAAAAAGATGATAAAAAATAATCGAAGAAGGAAAGGCAGCATGGTGCATTTGAAAAACATATCTAGTATATATACACGAAAAAAAAATTTCTTCAATAAGAGTCCAGAGGTTTCGGCGATTGGCATCCCAGCTTTACGTGACTTCGCCTCTTGGCGCCTCCAGTTTTTGCCACCAACGAACAAACGCGCACTGACAGCTGTCTATATTTTATTATTTAGATTTTTATGTCTGTTTCTCGTTCCTTGAGGCATATTGTTTAGAACAGCAAAAAGAAAACACAAAGAACAGCTTTTTAGCCTCTTGGCATGGTCAGATATACACTCCGTTTCATCCATAGTTCAGAGCCGGTCACATGACTTTGTGCTCCCCACATCGCTCTGCCCAATTGGAAAAACATGAGACACCCTCCGTGTTATAGAGTGGCTCCAGTGGCTCATGGCCCATGGGATCCTCTGTGGTCCATCATAAGGTGAAACGGAGTATGGACGTATACGCCTTTGTGTCGACTCACCCACACCAAGTTGTGTCATGCTGCATATACATGTGAAATATATTTCTTTGTTTTCTTATTACCGAGCTGTCTCCACGTCCCTGTCATTTGTTCAATCAACACTGCCCGGCTTGCTACGACAAAGTCAATATTCAATTGACTTTGCACTGCTACCTGCAAAAAGGTGTGGCCCACATTTTATTATGCCGAACAGGTTTCTAATGAAGTGGTAGCCGCCACATGAGCTTCCGGTTTTATTCCGGTTCGGGTTCAATATCGTGTTCTATTTCGGTTCCGGTTCAGACAGTGTAGGTTTTGCCCCGGTTTTTTTATTTGGGTTCGGTTTGACAATGTTTTTCCCGTGGAATTGCAGTGAATGCTGTAAATATGAAATATCTGCATGGCTTAGATTGTATTATGCAGGCAGTTTACTTTCCATGACATAAAAAATAGTAGACCCACTGTCCACCTTAGAAACATGATTTGATGACAGCACTGGTTACACGTCCTTCAAACTAACCATTTATCAATCTGCTTACTAACAAAGTACTCTAATACTCAACATGTAAAACTCGTAAGGGTGCAGCCGAGCTGGTGAATATTAACCATGTTGAATTAACTTGAGACTGGGGTAGAGAAGAAACATTGAAACGTAGAAGAGACAGAAAATAGACAGGACGATGTCTCAACAACGACGTCGTCCTGTCTATTTTCTGTCCCTTCTACGTTTTGACGTTTCTTCTCTACCCCAGTCTCAGGTTAATTCAATATGGTTAATACTCAACATGTGCCCATGTTGCAGTAAGTGGACACTTCCTATTTTTGAAACATCTGAACTAAAAGGGTGGTGCAACAATATTCAATTGGAATGTTTTTCACTTCACACAAGCTTACTGGCACTAGTGGGACCCAAGCATACTCGCACGCAATGCCACTGACCAAGAAACTCCCTTGTTGCGGTGTAATTTCAAGGAGAAAAGTGAGCGTTTTCTTTCAATCTTTCCTTTGCAAAACTTGATGATGTAGCGTGGGGGTCGCAGTGCCAGCATAGTACACCCAGTGACGGTATTTGAACGCGGCTCATAGATCGGACCCGAGCATTGCGTGCGCACTCAATTTGGGGCTCATGATAATCAATAGCTCGACAAGCATTCAGGTAGTGGCCCATGTCCAATCGCTGCAATGACGACAAAAGCCAATGCCTGGAACTCAGCACTGTGTCCTGTGTTTTGCCCACCCCAGTTGGTGGCTGTGATCAACATTGGCGGCATATAATTGGCTCCAGATCACGTGGCCGCTTGTTCTGGCTGCGAGTTGAGGGGGTGATTGCTGCTCGTTTTTCTTCAATTTTTTTTCTGCAATTTCTATTGTGTGTGGTGAAAAACGAATGCATCTTTCATAGGTCATTAACGTCGGAGATTTGTTCCAAGCGGTATTTGCACAAAGTTAAAAAATAAATTTGGGAAAGACACTTAAGACTTGTTATGTGTAGGAATGCGAAAGCATTCCTACACGCAGCGCGTTTTTACAAGCAGCGCGCTCACGTCTTCCTTTTTCACACGGCACTCTGGCAATGATATCACGCTCCCCCACTGCGCAGGCGCGGCGAACCCTGCCGGCTTCACGACGGCTTCCGTGACGAAGCATTGCGTTGCTGTGCTTTTCTTTGCGTTTTATTTCTGAAGTTTGAGAACAGGACGTTACCTGGATAAATAAATAATTGAAAAAACAAAATTGGGTCCATATCACATGAGCGAATGACGTTTTAGCGAACAACGGTCATTTGAGCAAATCGACCTTTTAGCAAATGACTGGGGTGTGTGTTAACACACCAGCCCCTCTGCGTTCACGCCGCTTTGCGGCGACAGTCTTCTGCGGCTCATTACAAAAATGTTAAACCCCCTGGCCCACCCGTAAACGCCGCTTTGCGGCAGTCGACCATTCGCTAAACTTTGTCGATGAAAAGTCTATGTTCGCTAAAACGTCGTTCGATCAACTGAGTGCCACCCGATAAGGGTATGGGGGGCCCATTTATACAGAAGAAAACAAGGCCCAACTAGTAGCCACGCTCAATGTCATAAGTCCGCTTCCCAGCGTGCCCAGACGTTGAGGTACTCCTGCCAGAGCAGCTCTGCATCGGGCCGCCGCTCAGGGTCGCGCTCCTTACAGGCACGGTGCACAGGAAACAGGCGAAACTTGAGGCCCTCTACACTGCGCGTGTTTCCTAGCAGCCAGAGGCAGACGTCGGGAACCTTCCAAATGTCGCATTTCAAGTCGCACGAGGCCGTCTCCGACACGTTGCCCCTCTGCTCGGGTGCCAGGAGCTCGCCGTGCAGCGGGGAGTGCCGCACGTCACCCGCTTGCCCGGGGTCACTCGGGGCAGGGCATCCAGGTCGTTGACCCGCAACGAGAGGTCACCGCGGACGAGGTACTGAGACAGTGTCTTGGCAAGCGTGTTAGAGTCGCACATGACGCGCTGGTGAGCGTGCAAATGCCGCAAGATGGCCACGTATCCGAGGCACAGGGAGAAGCGCCGAGGAACTGTGTCGTACCTGAGAAGGAGGATGCAAGTGTCACAAGTAAAGCTTTTCGGGTCTGTTGTAACTTGCAGACCGCCGGCCACTGCGTCAAGAATCTCTCCAACATGGCCGTCTGCCGTTACCTTGCGGGCTGTCCAGAAATAGCCGAGTCTGTGCACGGTGGTGCCACAAGGGAGGTTTCGCTACTTCTTTTACAAAGATTTTTTTTTTTTTTCAACATGCACTTTGAGCTTTAGAACCTGACTTATACAGAGCGTAACACAGTTTGCATAGACAAGTCATCACCAGTTCTCTTTTTCTCTTGCAGCTGAAATGCCGCGTCCTCAAACGTGCTCATCCGGAGCACCAGCCTAAGGGGGATCGGAGCGTGTTAACACGCCGCAGCTCGGAGAAAGCTCTTGCTGCAGAACCTAGGGATCCTGGCTTCGATCGCCACCCCTGCCCGTTTCGACCTGAATGAGCATCGTACCGGCATATGGTCGTGTATCGCTACTGGGTGATGCAGATTAAGCCCCAGGCTAGCAGTCGTACTGCACTTGCTAAATTTCTCATCTACAGCGTGTAACAATGCCGCCATGCTCCAACCACGCTGTCTCAACATCTAACGACTAATTTGTACTTGTTTTAGCACCAGCCTAGGTGGTAAAAGTTGGGCTCCCTCAATATTATTTCTTAGCACAATATGAAAGAAGTTGTTGCCACATTTGTGCTATCTGCGTCATGTAGCGTGCTTTGTTTCATACAAGATAAGCTACAGCCTTGTGCAAAACAAACTCGAACAGCAGAATGAGTGGCTTTCATTTTGATCAAGCCACGGGCACTTTAAGAGCACAGATAGTGTGAAGTGGACAGTGCTTTAAACCACACCAATTCGCACCAAGTTTGTTTAAATTTTCTGCCACATTCGACAATGCCCACTGTCTCTGAAGAATTTGCAAAACAATTTATCCATTTCAGGCAATCAGGATGGGCACATGCAATGCAAAAGCCCGCATTTCAACCTAGCCAACTGCACTGTTGGAGTGTTTTCTTGAAGGCAAGAAAGAAAGGTTCAGTCATTGCTTCCTATTCTTGAGAGCCCGACATGCATGTGCTGCTTCATAAACTCTATGAGGTGACCGATGAGCAGTGCAGAACTTGAAAAAAAAACTGAATTAAACTTTGGCACGAATAGTGTTTGTCTCAAGGATCAAAGGAGCGTGGTAGAATTAAAAAGCCATTTGACCCCGTTTTGTTACATGGCCTAGCAGAGTAGGAGAGAATATGTCTCGCAAGTTTAAAAGCTTGATTACAAATGCACCTGCCTTTCTCAGAGCTCGAATTGCATCCCAGGATATAATTCGAGGCACTCTCACCTGGCTAACTGAGAAGTGAACAGCCTTTGAAGATTTGCAGCCGACCCGAGCGGCAGGTACTCGGTGACGAGTGTGTTGGCGCAGGACCCCAACACTTGAACAGTGTAGTCAGGGTGGCCCAGAAGTTTGTGCATCTGCACATTGTGCTGGAAGTCATCCTCTAGGTGGCTCTCCGTAAGGTTAGACAGCACTACAGCATGCCCCTTCCACCCTGCCAGGTACACCTGGAAGGAGGACATTCAGAGGGATCAGGTTGGCTGTGTCGTGGCTTCTTTTCCAAAATGTTATCTGCACCACTAAGTGCTAAAGCTTAAGTGAAGATCAGTGCAGCTGGAGCTAGGTTACGGCACTGGTTTAAGCTAAACCCAGTTGGATCCAGCCAGGTTTCACTTCCAGCTGGATCCAGCTGGGGCCAGTTCCATCATCCATGCTTCAGCTGGACTAACCTTTACATGGGAGGCAAGATGGACATATTACCAGAAAAGAAGATGAGTTTGAGATGGGAGCACTCTTTCACTTAAATGTGGTGCGTGCATCTGTTTCAAAGGGCAGTGCACGAAATAACCCACTCTGCAAAACCTCCGCCTGTCCTCTGCATTTTCAAAATCTTCAGCTTTCAAAAACCACACACATGCCCAGGCTGTCCTCCAAGTGTCATTATTGCTTGACAGTCTCTGGTCAAGCCTTCATCCAAGTCCCTTTCTATGCACTGTTTGGATATTGAAATCAATGTGTTCGACACAGAACTCTGATGCCAGAGATGAATAAGGTATTGACGAATGAAAACAACTATCTCCATAACAACGAAGTCAAGAAGGAAACTTTATGGAGGCCTGCCACCAGTAAATACATTTTGCAATGCAAGAGAAAAAATTTCTGGCTACTATTAAATGTTTTATCTGCCAGGTGCTGTTATTTTTGCAATATTCAATCACAGAAAAATTTACAATATGATTTAGGAAGTTCCTCCTAAATTTTGCACACTCGAGGAGCTATGCACATGGATATGCACAGAAAAGGGATGGCTAGACGTAAATATGTAGAGCCATAAAAAAGAACCATTTTAAATAAAGCACAACAGCGGCAGTTCTTTTTTTTTTTTTTCTTTCATTCTAGTTGATGATTGATGACCACAATGAATTCCATTCATAAAGCGATTGCTCATTATGTTCCATTATTGTGCATCCAACATTGTGAAATAACTACCTGGAAGTTCGGCTCGAAGGTCAATGTTTGTCCATCAGGATCGCACTGTTATTTTGATTTTACCTTCTACATTGCTGAGAAGAGTGCCTCACAGCAGGACGTTGATCCGAACATTGATGCAAGTTTCTGGCCCACAAGTTATGATGGCACAAGACTGCCAAAACACGAGCTGTACTTCATTCTGTATCTGTCCTGATCCTGTGGGAAGGGGAGGGGGCAACGATTACTAGGGACCCGCGAAAAGCCGTAGTTTGACCACCCCTGGCCCCCTGGCATAGAAGACTGCCACATTTTGGGGGATGTGGGAAACAGAAAGCCCATAAGCACCCCCCCCCCCCTTTCCCGCCTTAGCACCTGACTGATTGGCACGCATAAAAACTTAAAGGAGCACTAAAGAGGATTCTACGATCGTCTGTTCTTGGTCATAACTGAGAGAGGCAGCTTGGATTGGCCGAGCGCCCATCGTCACCACGCTGACACCACTGCCTTTCCTTAGCAGAAAAATCCGCTCAGATTCACAGGGGCGGATCCAGAACTCCGTTTTGGGGGGTGCGGAAAATTTGTAAGGATGCTATTGTCCCATTCTTTCGTGTGCACCGGGGTCCACCCATCTCAAATTGCCCTCCGAGACGGGGGAGGGGGAGGGGGGGGGTCGACTTGGTTTTGGGGGGGCGGCCGCCCCCGTCGCCCCCCCCCCCTTGGATCCGCCACTGGCTCAGAAAGGGGTGTGTCCCAACATTACATCATGTTTTTCTGCTCTATCATGCTCTATCCTTGTATCTCCAGACTTTTTACTCGCTTTACTGTCAAACTCGCTGTACGTTCTTATCTTTAGCTCCGTTTGCACCAAGTGGCGCCTCTTTCGCAAGCACCCGAAGCCGGCCCCTTCGAAAAGTTGCCTAGCGTACTTTATGATATGGTTTTGGGGCATGAAGACGCCCGATTAAGACATGACAGGCGAGAAGCGTCACTTCGGTGTTCTGCTAGTCGGGCAGAACAGCCAAGTGACGCCAGAAAGGAGCGTAGGGGGACGCACGTTTTTCACAACGCCTCGAGCCAAGAGACGTTGGACGTGGACGTCCTCCCTGATGTCACGGCAGGACAGCTTCGGATGACAGACATCGCTGTGGGCGAGACTGAAGCTCTCCTGGAGGCACTCGCGCTGGCACACGGATTTTTCCTGAAGAGCGACGTCCGTCCAACAGGTGATCTTGGGGCCGGTGCACTTCAGCACGCAGCAGACGATTACTGCACACGCCAGAACAGAAAGCGCAGCACGCTTGAAGACGAAGCTGACAAAGTCGTGCATTCGTCCTTCAAAGGTTCAGAAGCAAATCCACACGCCCTAGTTGGTGTAATACGAGCTGGTAAAGGGACATATCGGACTCAAAGTTGTTAGTAGCTGACATAAACAAGCAGGTCGCGGCATAACACCACCAACCACCAAACAGCGCCAAAACAACCAATGAATGACACGGGGTGTTGCCAAGCGGAGAAATATGATCATTCGAACTGTGCGAACTGGGAACGCAGTAAATAACATACATGCTAACCTAAAATTCAGTCCCTTGATAACGTTAAGTAATTTGATTATAAGGTCAATTACTATAATATCATGTAAAATGTGAGATTATCTCATCCGTAAAACCCGTAGACTCCATGAGCTCGTTGACGTCACGAGTTTCTTCGGCGCGCTTTTTCGTTCATGGGCGCGGGACGCGGTACTAAAGTCCAAACGAACTGCGAAGGTGAGGAACCCGTCTCCAGGGTTAAATAATACCTAATAGCCCGAGATCTTTAGATCGTACACCTACATCTTAATATCGACTGTAGTTACTATTGAAATAACGTAGGTATTTTGTTTTGTTTTTTCAGCGCAGAGATGGACAAAGAAAGTGTTCTAGAAAAGTTGAGTGGCTGCATCAAGAGCAAGAACCTAAAGCTGGTAAGCATAGGAGCTAAAGAAATAATGCAAACATGTTATTTTCTGTGATTAGAGAATACAGAATGGGGGTGCTGCTGTGCGTTCGGTCGCCCCGTTCGCGTCTAGGGAAATTTGTCGAAAGTTCATTCGTCGGCGGACAACTGCCATTAATGGTCAATACATGCTTTTCACGGACGTCACAGCCGGGGCTTATGGGATATGCCAGCGCCATTGCCAGGTACTGTCATAGTTTCGGTTTCGGGATCGACGCCGGCAACGTTGGCCGCTGCTGCGTTGGCTGCGTCGCTACGGCGTCTGCGGCGCACACAGTGCACGTTTCTTTTTCTGGTGTGCGGTCGCGGTCGCAGCGGTGCAGTCATTCCGATGGGCGCGATGTTCGGCTGCCGAAGCAGAAGCAAGTCCTCTGCTCAGCAGAGTAACACAGAGCTAAATGTAGGGCTGCACCGTCTGCCAAAGCTGATAACGCAGCAGTGTGGGAGTACAAAGCTGTTGTCAGAGAAACGTTGAAGCCTGTGGCTTGCTCGCATTCATCGGAAGTGTCCGTGTCTGCGGTCGTCACTTCATTACCGCTAAAAAAAACGTTGCTCTACTCTACGTGAATTGCTGGATGCTTCTGTTCGCACCCTGTGCGCATTGCCATAGCGGCCGCGGGCAGTATTTGGTGTCTGGTTGCGTCACGCTGCAGGGAAGTGTTTTTACCTTTCTCGCAGTGTTTCTGTAATTGTGTAGTGTTTGCAGCACACTTGTGTCGATGGTGTTGCGGTGGTGGCGCCGAGTATACCCAGCTAAGATGCTGCGAATTTTAATGCGGCAAGTACGGGCACATCTCTTCGTTTGCAGGCAAACTTTCGACTCTTCGACTCTCATAACGACGCTTGTTTTATTGCCTGTCAACTCGCCTTGCTTAGGACGACGATACGCTTCGATGCGAGACGCACCGCTGTCAGGCTCTTCACCCATCCAGTCTTAAAACAGTTGTGGACATTCAGCGCCTTGAAGGCCTTCATCAGTTGTAGCGACAAGTAGTTCGTCGACAAAACCAGATATAGTTAATTATGTCCACACGCGTTGTGGCTGGCTGCACGTCCGCATCTGGAGCGGTGTCCGCGCCG
This sequence comes from Ixodes ricinus, assembly GCA_037355805.1. Taxonomy (NCBI): domain Eukaryota; kingdom Metazoa; phylum Arthropoda; class Arachnida; order Ixodida; family Ixodidae; genus Ixodes; species Ixodes ricinus. The sequence goes on along the minus strand of JAZHYW010011507.1, from coordinate 175,432 downwards.
ACGCGTAGCGTGTACGGATCGACGCCGTCGTACATCTTCACTTCAGACTCATACCGAGCCGGTGTGGGGCCCACAAGCTCTCCGAAATAGGAAGGACACAACTCATGACGAATGGCTTTCGCCATCGCGCTGTACGGGCGATACAAATTCCGTAGCGAAGTAGCACATGCGGCGGCGGCAGCGTCCGCGTCTGCTTCTCGGTACCTGGCAATGGCGGCCGGCGGGCGGAAGCAGAGGAAGTGACGTCCCGTGGGAACTATGTATACCCATTAATGTGGCAATTTGGGCCAGCTGGTTCACGATCGTAGACAAGCGCCGAAAAAACAGGGCAACCCGCACTAGACCCACCCAGTAGAATGTACAATTTGACTAAGGTGCTCGTTTTGAAAAAAACAACAACAAAAAAAAATTGTCGAAAGATTACAATGAGATGCAATATAAATTTTTAAAAGTAAGGTCGAAAACTGAGCATAGTGTGCAGACTAAGTTTTGGAGAATGTAAACAAGGTAACGAAAAGATACCTGAAAGATAATCGATAAACAAGGGTAAGTTGGTTGTTCAAGCAGCTTAACTACTTGGAGGGCTAGGCTGGACATTTACATGTACATTTTAAGGGTCTGGGAGAACTCGTCACAGACCAACTGGTCTTAGGTGAACTCGTCAAGGAGGCCAACTCGTCACAGGACTCCTCGTACGAGGAATTGTCGTCATGCCGGAATAATCGTCACAAGGAACACTCGTGTCACGGCGTGGAGTTTGACTGTAGAACTACGAATTTACTTCTGTTTCTGTGCCAAAAATCTCCAAATTCATTCATTCATACTTCTGTTTATTCCTATGAATTATTTAATGCAACCGTGTTGGCAGCTGTGATTAAAACATGGCCCTGAAATTGAAATAAATATAACTAGATTCCACGACACTGTTTAGAAAGAACAAATGACAAATGCAATTTTATTTATTGAAAACGAGCGTGTTGTTGAATTGATACGAATACTTGAAAGAATAAAACATTGAGGACGAGGACGGAAACAGGACTTCTTAAAGAAGTCCTGTTTCCGTCCTCGTCCTCAATGTTTTATTCTTTCAAGTATTCATAGCAATTTTATTGAGCTTGTGCAGGCCATTACAGCATGGAACTCAAAACCGGATATTTCTAGCAATATTTCGAACCGTGCAGAGAGGAGATCCGGTGAAGTGCTCCTCTAGAATTTTATATATGCGCTCATTGACATCTTTATATTTCTGTGCGAGACGTGGTGGCGGTTGTCCCGCGTCTAGCTGGGCCATCTTCAGTTCTTGTAGTGCTTGTTCATCCTTCAGACACGTTGAGTTTTTGCTCAGTGTATCGTTGTTTCCCTAACTATCAGCGAGACAAAGCCGTTGTCCAATAAAGCTTCTAAGTACTCAAGCATGTCAGTGGTTGATTGGACCGAAAATGTCTTACCCGGGCTGCCGCAGAAAGGGAACCGGCGGGGGTGCTGGTGGAACACTGTTCATGTCAATTTTGGACCACCGCCGAGCCTCGGCAATTGCGTGATCTGGATCGCTCGTCGCCCCTCCGCTTCGTCCGAGGAGCTACTGAGTTCAACGTCAGTAATCACTGTCTTCTTCACTTGAAGAACACAAGTAGACATCAGAATCCATGTCCATCGAAGTCTACCTCTAAAAGAAGCATTTCTTTTCTTTTGGATGGGCCCGGGCCACACGTGTCACCACCACCGGATGCCATTCTTCAATCTTGTCTTCAAAAGAAGAAAAGACAAAACACAAACAAAACAGGCACAAAATTGACGCTCCTGTGCTGCCATCTGTCGGCAGCATCTCGAACTGCGTTATGAACGAACTTGGGTCGCCTAAAACGGCGAAGGATCGAACGATGTAGGACAGATGAACTACACTCATCCTAAACGGTTTGGGGACGGCTTGAGATGGACGAAGCTAGGCTTGTCCAAAGCGGTTAAAAAAAATAATAATCTTAGACATGTCTTTTTTTTTTTTGTACTTGTTAGATTACTCATTGAGTTTATCATGGCCAGTATGTAAAAATTCGTCTAGACGGATGGCCATTTAGAATTGAGACGTAAGATCCGGCATGAATAAGCAGCTTGAGAGGGGTGCCATTTGCGTGGACATCTGCCAAGAACACGCTATGGAGACCCGGGTCACGTGCAAGGCGATCCATAGACTGCAACCGAGACCTCCAGCTGGTCAAACGTCACACTCGGCAGGATTTCCTGATGGACAGTTCCCACATGGGTCGATCCTTCTCGTCAATAAAAACGGCCGCTTCTGGTAGCGTCCGGCAGGTTGTCCGCGGCACCAGGGTTGTCCTCGATCCTGGCACCGGAAATGATGCTTGCTGTTCATCGTTAATGAATGCGGCAAACCAGGAGAAAACGTCCCTACTTCCCACACAGAAAGCACGTCGTCGTTCCGTGCTGGGCAGAACTCCGCAGGCATGGTCGCGCCGGCCACAGAACCAGCACGCGTAGAGAGCTTCCATCTCTCTCTGCCTCACCTGCTGAGGAGGGAGGCTCACGGACTGCTGGCCGCCTTGCCTGACCTTGGAAACAGTGAAGATGGCCATCAGACGATGGTTGGCCCCACGGCATCACGGGACCCTCGCTGCGACGGAATCATCTTGGTGGATTTGCCCTTTGGCGTAGGCGATAGAAAAATGTAAAAAAGAACCACGGAAATAGTCAAAGGACGTTGAGGGTCGAAGCCTACTGTTTGGGAAAATACAAGATTGCTACCGACATGGTGGGTGACAATGCGAACCAAAGGAAAGGCTGTGAAGCAGCGGGTAGTAGGCTTGAACTAGAACCAGACGTTAGACAATTGCAACATGGGAGGCAATTGCCTCCACCAATCAGAAGTGAATACGTCATTTCTGTGACCTTTTAAAACACACATGTAAATGTCCAACCTAGGTTGCCAGGAAAGCATTTTAACTATTATTTTTCTGGGAGTCAGTCTAGTCATAGAAAGCACATAACGAGCTTAGCAGACAGGTCTTATTACCATGAGAAATCTGTGCAAGTATTAGCCCCGAGAATATGGCGTGGCGCCGCCTGACGGGCCTATCGGTCGTGACGTAGGATGAGGGATCACGTGACCGTTTCCTGCACTCTGCGTCAAGAATGGAGTGTCTCGGTCTTCACTTTTTTAATACTACGGGTGTTTAAGGCTTTTTTTAACCCAATGTTTCGTTTCACTACTCGACCCAGTTGAGTTCCTAAATCGGCTACCGTACGAATGTTTCCGGGGAGCCGGTTAGCCTGCGGTTGCAGAAGCAGAGGAAACGGTCGTCATGCACGGAAGCGCGGGTGGCGTAGACTGGTGCGGCGGAGGGTACAAGCTCAACTTGGTTGTTTTCAGCGGCTGTCTCGCGTACGCAATGAATGCTTACGAAGTGCGACCTACCGTTGAAGGTAGGCTGAATTTTTTTTTAACTTCTATTCGATTTGGCATTTTGTTACAACTGTGTACCCCTTTTTCAGTTGTGCTGTCTGTAAGCAGCATCACTGCGCTCGTGGACAAGGCCCACTAAATGTCCCGCCTGTGTGCTTGAGGGCGAAAGTGTTCTTGAAGCGGGACACGTGTTCTGTAGAATCAAGAAGCTGGATAAGGATTGCCAGCACGTTCATTGGATTCATACTCCAAACGCCGGCACTCACTTCGTACCCGCACGAGCTGGATGGAAGAAACGTCGGCGACACATCGAGCTCCTGCAAAGCATGGGTGAAGGAACATGCCATGTATCATTGAGTTAGGTTGTATCACCGTGGTTGTAGGCGTACCCACCGGCCAGCGTGCTGTGAAAGCGATTGGAGCTCGCGTCCAGAGCCGGGAGCGAAACAACTGGAGCACTCAGACAGCTGGCGTTTGATTGCTTTTGACTGCGTTTGACTGCGTTTCTGGCTGCGAGAAACCAGGACATCCCTGCTGCTTATATCGCGTTCAAACATGATTCCTTGAATTGGATTCCAGGCTTCATTTGGAGCACAGATGTGCCGCTGTCTCGCTTTCGGTTCTCAACACAATGCAGTTAAACGCACTCATGAACGCTAGTGTCTCAACCGGCCTTTAGAGATTGCGATTAGCAATAACAGCGAAGTGAAGCGCCTTTTTCCAAATATAATTGGTCGTCTCCTGTTGTTATCAGTAGCTCAGGAATAAAGAAAACAAATTCTCGTGGCTCAGTGGTAACATGCTCGCTTCCCAAGTCGCGCGAGTCGCAAAATCAATACGGTGCAACTAATTATTTTTTTTTTTTTTAACGTTTTTGAAACACAGGTTTTGTAACTTTTTTTGCGATGTCGGAATTTTCGAGCGTACGAATATTAAAGCTTGTTGATAACATTTAATTTCATAAACTAATATCATGCCATTCAAAAGGCCAATGACAGTTCATGTACAGCATTGCTGCTTTTCTTTTTGTTTTTGTAAAGAAAATTATGCAAATATTCCTAGAAGCTAGGTGTATTAAAGTTGTAGAATTGTTTTATTTGGGCCCTACAAGATAAGCAGATAGGTTACAAAAAGAAAAATATTACTTGCTAATACGAGTGCAGCTACTTGCATCAGCAATCTTTAAAGTAAAATAAATAAAGCCACGTAACATTCTCACATTTATGCAGCTGCTGGTTGCTTAAATACCACTAAGCTGTGAGTGATGTTTGCATTAAAATAGTCAGTGAAATTTTATGGCTTGTTACCCTCTGTAAATTACTGTTTCAAGTCTATGAGCACTCAGCTCTACTTGCATTACGTGACGCCAACTTGTACATACATTTTTAAGCCCATTGTTCAAATAATATTGAAGCTGTATGAGAAAGGTATGTACTTAAGCCACACAGGGTGAGACTGTTCACATTTTATGAATCATTTTGGAATGCTTCTCCTTGGGGTATGTGTGGAAACCGATATTTGGGTCGGTCGCATAACTGCGGCATTGCGGCCCCGAACAGTACTTTTACCATTGCACCCTGAGCTCGACAGCTGCCGAAGCCGATCCACGCCTGTACTCGATCAAGCTTCAAACACAGAAAAAATGCGCAAAGTACCGATTGAAGGTTTCCGAAGGCCCTGACCAAAGCAAGGCGGAATAGCTCGCCTTATCATGTGATCCTCCATCCTACGCCACGGTCGAACGCGCAGCGCCTCCAATCGGTCCCGCTCGGGGCCAATACCTGGAAACGAGTTGTGTAGAGCTTCGTTGTGGGGGCTCAGAACATCCTGACCCCCAGCTCTCGGGCCGCCCATATTGCCATGGTTATAGTGTGCCTACAGCTGAGTAAGTTACGTGGACAAGCAAGCTGTCGAGATGTATAAACATTCTGACGATATTTCTTTTGGCCCATCTTTTCCTTCTCTTTTTTAATTCTTATCCAAGCACAGTGAGACATGCACACATGCTCCCACATCTCTCTGCAGCGCACTGAGTTGAAAGTTACTGTGCTCTTCCGTGCAGAAACAAGCTGCAGTCAGAGCAGAAAGTGGCAAGTAGCAGTCAGTCTAAAGAGAAAATCTGCTAGAGCAGTCAGTGATGTAACATATTGAGAGCTGCATTTATGACAGCCCCTCCTTCAGCAGCCGGCTCTGTCGTCGCTGTATTCAGAGCCATTGGCGCGCCAGCTTCTCGTTCACTAGTAAAGTTAAATGCTACTGAGCATTTTCAACATAATTGGGATATCTACTTTGACAGCTGTGTTTTCAACAGACAAGGGAAGGTATGAAATTGAATAATAATTTTCAAAACTGTCTGGGCACATCATTTGAAACTTTTATTTGGGGGTCTGTAGCTTTGCTTATCCCATAGTCTGAGCTGTAGCTGTTGAACAACAAGTTCAGTCTGTGTTTTAAGCCTGTGTATGGTTTGCCTTCTCCATGTTTCCCCAGTCTCTGCAATGTAGCATCGCAAACTGAAATAATAATTAGAAACTCCTTTGAGAGCCATGATTCACTAATTCTTACCCTGCCTCTTTACAAGGTATACGACTTTCTGATGAAAAATGCCCTCAGAGGTGGAGCCGATCTTCCTTCTGTCGCAGGAAAAATAATCGAAGGTATGGTGCCAAATTACAGCTGTTTTGACGAAAAGCCACCTTTCCAGAGAGTTGTTATAAGTGTAGGAACTACCAAGCAATGTTTGTATTAACTGCAACAACACTGGAGGGGGTGATACTGAGATGGAGCAACATGAAAAAAAAGTTGGGTTTTTACAATGTTGAGAGTTTCCTAGCTTACCTGTGCCTTGAGTGTTATTTGTAGGTAACAACCTCCCAGTTGATCCAAAGTTACTGTGTTGTAAGAGTGGAGAACCAATTGAGACTACTACTGTGGTGCCACATCGCCAAATGCCGCAATCAACCTTCTTCATATGAAGTTTAATAAAGGACTGCTAGATGCTGTTTGTTGGCTTAATCAGGTCACAGTTCGGTTGAATTCGGTTATGGCAATGTAGATGATGATTACAAATCTTTCTCCTCGTCCCTCGAGCTGTGGTCTCTGGATGTTTGCAGCTAAGGCAATGTGGACAATTGCAGCTGCCTTGGGCATCTTACTTTCTAAGACCCATTTTGTTTCAGAGCTTCCAGACAATGAGTTTGAAGAGATCAGCATGTTCAAATCTTCACTACTTCTTCTTAACATCCTGAAGAAAGTGGAACTTACATCCAAGATAAGCTCAGAAGTTCTCAGCATCCTCAATACAGAGGTAACACGCTTTTGAACTTTGCATTTCGGTTTTCACTTCTTGATAAGTGGGATCACAGAAGAGGAGGGAGTTGGAATTTTTGGTGAAAGTGTCTTAACTTATCATCACGCGGAATGCTAACTTGGCCACATTGTAATGCCGTTCCTTCCTGGCCGTGGTTGGCAGTTCACAAAGGTTCCCTTCTGGTCAGCCACACTCTCAGGCTAGAAGTATTTTTGATCAAATAAACCAGATCTGATGGACCTTTCAGGGAGACATTTATTTGATTTAAGAAAATATTGTTTTGTTTATAATATGTCTTACTGCAGAGCGATAAGGAAAGATTCATTTAACCCTTTCATGGTCGCATTTTTTTTCAAAGACCCGCCCCGTGGTCGGGTTTTTTTACTCGATGCGTTAGCAAAGATTATACACTAGTTTATTGTCGCATAAAAAAATCTAAGACTTAAAATAAATAGTACACACACTTCTAAACATCTGCAGCACACTCGCTGCAGGCTGAACAAAACAGAAAGGGCCAAAACTTCGACGCGCCCGCTTCCGAGACAGTCTAGAAGACAGAGCGGCTGTGTGTTAGACTCCGGACTCCGAACCGAGCTGGTTTCCAGTTGTGCGTCGGATGTCGAGCTGTTATCCGACTCCGAGTTCGAGAATGGTTCAAAGTCTGAACCCGAAGAGCCATCGCTCCAGTCTCCGCTACGCTACCTCCGGAGCAGCCGGCACGCGCGGCTATCTCGAAGCATCACTTACACAGAGCGTCCAGTTTCGCAATTTCAAAAAGCCGCGCCAAAAGAAACATGACCGCAATTACACGGTTGTAGTTCCCTACAAACCTACCAGATGGCAGCACCTCCCCGCGAACGCTCCCGTTCAAGAAGAGGCGCGAATTTTTGAACGAGCAGTCGCGGACGTACGAGCAGTCGCGGACGTACGGGTACGTCAGAAACCATGCGGGACGCTCCCGCGCTGCCGTACAGGTAGGTCAGTGACCATGAAAGGGTTAAAAACTTCACTGAATGATGGGTAATCATTATTATTATTTTTAGCAGTTTTGACTATAATTAATATTTAGTCCTTAAAGTCTTATGAACAACTTGTTTGATCTTGAACAGTCTATTTTGTTTATTTAGTACTTCACCATCCAGATTGCTAGTAGGGACCTTTTTCCTGAAAGCCAAACAGTCGCCACTTGCTTGCTTCAACGCTGTATGGCCCTCTGCTTTGAAATGTTGTGGACTTAAAAAAATTAATTTAATTTTGGTCTAACTTTATAAGTGAGAGTTTTCATTTTTTTCCTTGCACATTTCTATAGCTTTGCCAAGGCCTCTAATTTGCAACTTCTGGGAACTGTTGCAAGCATCAAATATGGCCCTTGTATATGCCTTTCTTGGGATCTCAGCATGGCAGGAACTTTTTCTATCTAATATCCAAAATGAACCAGGAGTTAAGCTGTGTGATTCTTTTAGGTGGACCGCATACCCGTGAATAGCCTTGCTGATGTCGTCCATGGACTTATCGATTCGCTCAGAGAAGGAATTCCACTGGATGGCCGGTAAGCTGTTTGTGTTTTCGGCACTTGTTTTTTTTACATGCAACTGATGGTAGATGCTGTTTGTTAAATTTTGAGCATATTTGGGTGCCAATAAATAGGGAGTTAAAAATAAACATCTGCAGCATACTTCTGTAGAACGAAATCTTTTTTTTTTTTTGTCAAAATAAGAAAAATGGTGCTGCGTGTTTATTTGGCACTTACTTTGATCAAACACTGGTAATTAAGGGCAGCCAGGGCAATTGGTATTCAAATAATGACATGAGTTCACCAAAATATATGCCTTAATCAGCGGGACCCTAATATTTTCGTTCTATTATTATCAACTAACCCTGCTTGGGTCTATGAGGATCCACAGTCTTATGTCCACAAATAGATACATGGGGATTTTTAGTTTTGCAAGAAAAGGGTTCAGCTGGGTACCTAGCCATAAAAATAATTAACTTTATTTTAATGATTTACTTGCATTGAAACTTTAAGAGTAGAGCAGAGATGGCCAGACAGACATCTGCAAAGAGCCAAAAACAAACAAACATTTTAAGTGAAGAGCCGCAATTAAAAAGGGTGTGGCTTTTTTTTTTTTTTTTATCAGTTGGTGGACACGGTGGACTGCACTCGTAAAGCTTTTGCTCATTATGTTCCTTTATTATGAGTCCCCATTTGTGAGCCACTTGGAGTCTGGCTTGAACTTGGAGGGAATATGGAGGGCATATAGCCCAATTGTCTAGGGGATCTTGTCTGCAACAAAGAACATTTTCTGAACCGCGAGACAAAAGTGCATGCATGATCACTTACCTGGTTGGTCCGATGTGCATATGGTGACAAAGCTTCCAAAACGCAAGCTGTCTTTTATACTGTAGGTCTATTGCACTTGACGTCACTACCGGGCGGCACGCTACTTAGCAGCATGTTCGAAAACTTTAAAACCTAACGTCGATAAACCCTCTGCGTCACTGACACCTGAGCATCGTCCGAGTCCTTCAATGGCCGGAGGAATGCAGGTGGAAGGAGGAGAGGGGTGACCAACGCATTGATCACCCCTCTCCTTCTTTCCACCTGCTTTTCTCCTTGCCACGTGCGCACTTGCAACCAATTTCTGTCCACCATTGAAAATTACAATCGCTCCCCTTGGTCCGAGAATAGACGCTTTCTTCAATCTAAGCTCTCTAAGGGGCCATTTTCGTTTAGCCACTCCACTCGGAGTAAGCTGCTTTAAATTTGCAATAACGAGTAGTTCTAGAAACAAAATACTTTCTCGCACACCCAAATTTTGTCACGCCTGTAGTGGATCACTGTATGCAAGCACCGGTCATTCTTTATTGATCTCTAACAACAGAACTTACAGATAGGCTTTTTTTTTTGTTTGTCGAAAACAATGCATTTGCAAGCGAAAAGAGCTAGTTTAGAGAGCCTTTACTTGATGGCACTGCTCGTGGTGCTGAAGTTTGACAATGATGGGGGTATTGAAAAGTCACTTTGAGAAAAGAAAAAGGAATGCAAATGATGTTGTTTTGGAGATGGTTGCAGATATCGAAGTTTGAAAAGTTGATTGAGTGTAGAGAGCCAAAGGTGCTTACATTAACAAAAATACGCTGTCAGTGAGATGACGTGTCACCGCAATCTATGGATAACTGGCTAATTCAGAGGGGGTTCAAAAATTCTGACACACTTCCTGGTTGCCAGACTGCCAGCGGTGCTCACTAGATTGGCAGCTCTTAGCTCCCTTTTCGATGCTAGCACCGTGCGCGGTCTCGTACCAAGCTCTTCCATAGCGTTACGGAGAAGTTCCATGACCAGTAGCATATTGAAGGACTGGCGTCACCTTTGGTGTTGGTGAAAGGCAGAAGCGCTCATTCGACAAAAGAACTCAAGAAGTACAATCGGGGATGTGTTTGTGGTGCCTTAAACCCAAGAATTCACAATTTTTTTCCTTCTTAGAAAGCACACGACAGTGCTTGTCGTTGCCATTTTGACCTTGACAAGCCAACTTCTCGCCTCAAGTCCAAATAAAGACCGGTATGCATAAAGATCTAGCACCAGCCGATGCTCCTTTATGTTCCCGACCAGCTTGGCTGGCGCAGTCAACCACGACGCAAAAGAACTCGAGCGATCTGGAAAACACTGCCTCTGCGCATAGAAAGACGTAGTGGACATAAGACGAAAACAGACAAATGCCACTGACATAAATTCCGGCAGAGGTTTAGAGCCGAAAGCAGTGTTGCATCATGGTCTCGTGCAAGCACCCTATAGGAGTATTTACTGGTGGTCATGGCCGGTGGCGCATGCTGACAACAAGCTTTCGCCAGATTCCTTTCGCGCCGTAAAAAATAGTTGTTCATGGCAGATTATAAATGGCTCTACCCACAGCTCGTGCGGATGAGAGGTGCTCCTCTATCTCATTCCTTTTGACCTTGCAAGAATGCTTGTGCCAGGAAGCTGTGAGCCATACTTGGACCTGCGAAGAGCTGCATTTAACTCGCAAGCCACAGTTTTGTCTCTTCTGCTTTAGAGCGTATGCCTGATTGCTTCTTTCTGAAAAATAGAAATCTCGTGGTCAAGCAGGTTATTTATAGGGTCAATTAAATTGATTGCACAATAAAACTAATTGCCCTGTGCAACAGCATAGAGCATCAGAAACATTGCTTCCTTTTGTTTTCTGCTGCTTTCTGATCACATATTTTAAATATTATACATATGTACTATGTACTCTGTGTTCGAATCCTGGATTATTCACTAGCATACCGCACTGGTAATCGGGAGACCCAGGTTTGGATCCTGGCTCAGCCATTTATTGTCTTTCTGGCAGCTTTCGAATTTTCATTTTTATTTTCACTTTATCAGTGCAGTTCTGTTGAGGCATCTTCCTATAAATGCATGTTTATCCTTCTAGGCTGGTCAGCCGCTCTAATCTGTCCCTGGCTCGTGTTGATCTCGCTGTCTCGAGCAGCCTTCTTCTTTCTCTGCTCCAGCAGCCACAACAGTTCATTCATCTGCATATTTGGACTACCTATGTGTGCTGTAAAAGTAGAGCCTTACCAATACATTTTTCAAGGGGCCATAATAAAAAAAATATTTAAGCAGTGAAAATGTAGCAGTTGATGACATTTTTGGGGTCCTATAAATGAGACAGGAATCAACTCTCATACAGCAATTTATTTTTGCACATAATTTCACGGCTTTGGGTAAATATCATATTTATTTAAATACTGGTCAACTCTTTCTCTCTGAACCTTTATCTAGAATTAGTGGTCAACTTATATTTGTAACCAAGGAAATTTTTTCTTCAATTTATTAAAGAGAGAGAAAGAGGATTGCCAAAATTTATTAAAAGGATAGTAAGAATCTTTATGGCCCAAGTAAAAGTGGGTTAAAAAAATCCAAAGACCAAAAGCTGTAGCACATGACTAAGCAGCACAAGTTGAAAGCATAAACAAATAAAATATATGAGCATTAAAACAGGAAACAAAATTGACTATTAGTCACCACAAGGCTACATCACACATAAAAACTGTATTATCAAAGCGAATGTCATATGTAGACTTACACTTCTCACAATTCTCGACAGTAGAAGTATAAACAGCCAAAATAAAGAAACAACTATGCTAATTAGGAAGGCAATGTCATCCTATAAGAGCGTGCAAAATTTCTGATCAAGACTGGTGACAGCTGTTAACATCTGATTGCTCTACTCACTGCCAGCTCCTGGTGAGGTCCCGGGATCGATATCCAGACCAGGCGGATTTTTTAGCGGCCACCGGTTGTCCAGAGGGTGCGAGTTCGCTCCACTTTAGGTGGAAGCCAATTTATTCTTATGCAAATCTTCACCGTGGGGACTCCCCTAAAAGTCACCATACGTCAAATCAAACTAACCCAGATTCTCCCCACCATCAGTTGTTGCTCCTTCCACACCGATACAAAGCGGTGAAGCTTGACATGTGCATGCCACGTGTGTTCCACATTTATGAACTTTAAACTCCAGAAGTAAAACTAGTGGAACCAGGCAACCAAGCACAGCAAGTCATGCGTGCATGCTGGAGAGGAAAAGGGAAAAATGAATGTACTGTAACGAAAACCTCAATCCCTTCGAAGCCTATACTCCGTTTCGCCTTATGATGTACCCCAATGGACGCTACAAGCCGTTTTAGCCAATCCAGTGCTCCTTGCATTCCATGTGACTTTACGCTTCGAGCTACGGATTGCCCCTGGTGGCTCGTGGCGTCCACCAAACTGAACCGAGCTTTAAACCGGAACTCAATCGTTATTTTTAGCTGAATTGGAACTGAGCTAACCGACAGCATGGCCATCTTCTTGGAACTGAAACATAAAAAAATGTATGGCAACAGGTTCGAAAATGGTTACGTTTTGAAGCCGGTTACTGTTGTATGCATGCCTTAGAACCAAAAGAAACATTATAAAGTCAGAAAATAAGTTTTAAATTACAACTTTGGGTGCCAAATCTGACTACCGTAAAATACTGGGCAAGCTTCCACTAAAAATATAGAGATAATCTCGAATAAATGGGGGATGGGCGCTTGTCCGGTCATTAATTTTACATATCAGTGTACTGTGCATATTTTCTCAGATCTTACAAATACAAATTTGGGAGTGGGCTCTTAATGTGGAATGAGTGGATGCGCGGTATTCTACGGTAGGTAAGTAGAAACTTTTGGTGCACGCGCTAATGCCCTTCTGTTTCCGAATCTGAAAGAGGTGCCGACGCCATATTCGTGCTAACATTGTCGTGTGCTGTACATGCACTACTACACTAATGTCAGCTCAGTAGCATAGTGTACTACGAGTCACATTAAAAGGAGCACCAAATAGTCAGTAAGATTGTTGGTACCTGTTTTTACCAGAGGCTCGGCAAAATAATAGTGGGTATACATTTGACGGCATTCTTTGGTCATGCCTCAAGTCGGAAACCTCTCTATACACCTGCATGTTTGCAGTGGTGTAACCAGGGGTTGATTTCTTTGGTACTGTCCTCTGCCAGGTGGCTGGAGATGCTGCCACAGCTGCTGACTACGATTGCAGCCAATGAGACAGTGGCTGCCAGAGGCGACACATTGTCTGGTGTCCAGTTCAAGAAGCTCATTGTCGAGAGCCTCTGCTCGTGCGCCTGGGAGCCCAAATGGGCCACACCTCTCGCCCGGATCCTCAGGTCTCTTGCTCTTCCTCGCTTGGTGCACACGTCTGCTGGCATTGTCGGTACTTGGGGATGAGTGTTTTCTGGCCAGAACCCGGTTTCACGTCATAACTGTCGGGATAAGGCTGTCGGAAATAAGGCGTTTAATTTGGGTTAAAGGTAAGATACATTAGCAGTGAGCCCGCACGTCAGTTGGCGTGCATCCATCGTGTCGGCGTTTCGAGCACGGGACCCTCGCACTCAGTCCTCACGCTGGCTTCCTCGTCGTCTGCCCTGTGGCACCCTCTTCGTACTGTGGCTCTCACGACAGTAACTATTCCTATGGAAAGTGGAAGAATTCATGCCTAATTTCTTCTCGAATAAGGTACATGATGTATAGGGGGTATTCACTGGGCGCCATATTTGAGGTAACTGCTCGCAGCGCATGCCCGGGAAGAGTTTCCCGTCAGCTCTCGGGCAACCGCAAGAGAAGAGGGGAAGGCGAAATCCTCTTATCACCGGGACTCTCCCTTGTAAATCCCAGGCTTCTTCACACGTCGCTATTCTCCCTCTAGAAGATTATAGAAGATTAACTTGCCACTCAAAATTCGTACAAAAGCATCTTTCCCCTCTCTCTTCTCCTGTGGTCAGAAAGCAGCAGCGAGCTCACCTATGACGGCCAGTGAATACTCCCTATAGTAGCTAAGAGCTGCATTATTTTCTAGAGATTCCAAAGGAGACCATTATCACCAAGAAGCAAATACTAAACACTTGCATTGCATTGCGGCCGCTCGCCACAGCTGCAATGTAGGATGGATGATGATGAACATAATTGCTTTTTAGGAAATTGAGAAAAAGTTTGTACACGAAGGCAAAAAAAAAGGCTCGAGGTACACCTAAGCACTTCTTATGAGTTGTGAATGCGAAAGCACGCACGCCGCTCTTCGCTCCCTTCTTTAATCTGCGGGGTACAATGCGCTGACCTTGGGCGTGGAACGGTGGAGCCGCTGCCGGGTGAACGATTGTTCAAGCTGACGTGTGCCTTGCGGCGCGAGGAAGGAACAGACAGCAACGTCGTCCCCAGCAGAACGAACTCCTTGGTTTATTCCATGCGCCGTATGTATTGCCACGCGCCATATAACCAATAAGAGGCGAGCGAACGCGGGCATGCGCACAGGTCGGTTAGTATGACAGATCAGTGATAACACAACAGTGTGATAACACAGTCAGAATGACACCACACAAACTGTCGCGCAGCGGCCAATGGGAGCTTCGTCGACACGCGCCAGCCAATGGAACCGAAGCCGAAAATCCATCAGCTTAACTCCGCTCCTCTTGGGATCGCAGAAACTAGGTGCCGTTTCGCGCTTCAAACTGATGACGTTGGCTCGCTCCATGGGACAGTTAATGCTTTCGCATTAACATTCGGGGTTATTGAAGGGTGCCAGCACCTGTAAGTGCAGTGATGTGATTGCTGCGCCAATTGCGCCAAACTGCGCCAAGGGGCTAACCCTGCTGCATCCTGCTACATTTCGCCAAAATATGGGTAATCTGCGCCAAGCCTGCGCCAAAGGACCAATTTAGGTCGTCGCCTTTCAAAACCGAAACTAAACTGAGTACTGTAATTGAGCAGGCGTGTGTTATGTGATGCAAGCGGCTGCCTGACACAAAGTACCGTGCATCAATTGTCCACCCGGTCTTGCATGATTTTCCCGGCGTCTCGCGTTTCGCGCTCTCGTCTTGTGGGTCTCGCCTCTCGTCTCTTTTTTTAAAAATATATTTTCAGCGATAGACGCGGATGTCTGCAGACGCTCTGACGCTAGCGTGCCGGGTACCAGCCATGCTGTCATGGTGTGAAACGAAACCACGTTTTTTGCGCGGCAGGAGTTATTTTGTGAGCTGAAGCAACCGCCGTGGGAAAACTATATTTGGTCACTGCCTTTCAGTCACCGTGGTCGCGCGACGTCGAATGTGGCCGTCCCCACATCACTGCAGATATGGTACTTTCTAAAATGAAACTAAGTACCGCAGCATGTTCATCAACATTCCTGTTCTTGTTTAAATCATACGTTACTACAAAAATCCATCTTTAATTCAAAGACTGCCCTGTCAAAGTATTGATTATCTACATTCCTCTCGGTCGGCCTTCTTTCGAGAGGGACCTCGGTACGTGAAAAATCTACCGTGAAAGAAAGTTGGTGAAGAGAAGTGAGCTAAAGCAAAGAAGGCAATGTCTCCACGCTGAACCCGCACAGCGTGCTTGTTTGTCTCGAGTTCAGTCGTTGCACAAAGCGCTCCAGGAACGTTTTGAGGCTGGCTCGCAATGTCTTGCATCGATGCACTCAGTTTCTTTATTTTGTGTGTGTTTAGCTTGTACCTTGTTTGCCGGCCTGGCAAGCACGCGCCACTGGACTGTTTTTGTCGCATGCTCAAAAGTTACATTTTGTGTACAATTTTGGGGATAAGTTAGCGACGGAGCTGAGGGGCATGGTTTCGGTTTCAATCGGACAGCCGTTGTCTGCGCTCGCGCGACGAAGCATGCCCAACAGCAAGCCTGCCGAAGTTGGCCTCACGTGCATGCGAACATGATTGCGTGACTGAGGCACCAGCTGGGACGCTTGCAATTCATTGTTTTACGTTTGCTTACTTTTGACGAAAATCTGGCATGTCGGGAACCAGTAAAACGGTGGCAAGCGGTTTTTCGAAATTGCTTGGCAATGCCTACAGCACCGTACACTTGTGGGATGTCTGAGCAGTAAAAACAGAAGCAGCGAGTTCCGTCACAACACGTCACATTAGAACACAACACAACACAAAGTGCCCTTCGTTTGTACAGCACTTCAAACGAATATTTTTATTTTCCTATGAATATCTGCTCCAAGATCAACTTTTGCTGCTCCGAAACACTGTCTTGGCTGCTCCAAAAGCCGCTTTGGCTGCTCCAAAACACTGTTTTGGTTGCTCCAAAGGTCACATTTGCTGCTCCAAAACACTGTTTTGGTTGCTCCGAAACGTGCGCCAAAATGACTTAGGCCAATCACATCACTGAAGTGAGGTCCTTCATATTCTTCTGATGATTGTTTGTACCTCCCACAACATTGACAGATGACTACCGTGAAATTCCGAGCAAGCGCCCCCATCCATGGAAGTCAAAATTACCAGCAAAGTGGGAGGGGGCGCTATTTCGAACGGCACCAAAATTCAAGATGGCGACGACAAAATTTTTTTTGCCAGAAAAAGAAAAAGCGCAGTGCACATGGACTTAATATTATATTTATCTCTGGGAACATCGAGTTTATTAGGCCAAAGATTTGTCGCTGCTTTGTTAATCACTTTCAAAACCACCAAAAGATACCTCGGAGTCGGTTGCAAGAAAAAGTTTGCAGCATTCCGCGATGTTTTCCAACTGCATGCCGTTGGCTATTTTAACAGCCTCTTCAGAAAGAAGCCGGTTGCTAACGGCTCGTCCTGCACTTCTTTCGCGCTCCAGGTATTCAAAGAGTGTGTCGTCCACGTATTTACTGAACACTGGCGCGCCGTTACTAAGCTTTTGTCTAAGTTTGGCTTTCCCGTAGTTTTGCTGTAGCATATTGTCAAAATTCTTGTCCCATTCCCGTATCCGGTCAAGCTTGAAGTGTCGAGACGTCTGGTGTACGTTTTCCCGTTTTCACGGTGCCATTGAACGACCTCGATTTTCTTTGCCAGTGTAAGAATGCATAGCCGAGCTGACACCACCAGAACAAAGCGACAATGGCATGTGGCGACCGTGCTCATCGGGCTGCAAAGTAGGATTGGATTGGATTGGGCTCTTGGACTGGATTTGGCAGGCCAGTGTTGCCTGGGCGCGGTCAGCGCGGTGGTGATACGGGTTGCGGAACGGGGAGGGGGTCGCTTTCCCGGAACGGCGCGGAAATGTGAAATTAGCGGTGAAGTTGGGGGGGGGGGGGGGGTGCTTGTTTGCTCGGAATTTTACGGTATTTGTTACCCTGGTCAGTCTCCAAACTTGTTGCATCATTTTCCCATGCATAAAAATAAAATGCGGTCCCCATGTACTGTATTTTCCAGACTATAAGTTACACCCTTGTATAAGTTGCACATCCATATATTGAGCCGTTTTTGCGGAAAAGTTGGTATGTAAGTCTCACTTTTGTATACCGTAAAATACCGGGCAAGCGCCCACTCAGACTTTGGAGATAATCGCAAAAAAATGGAGGATGGGCGCTTTTCCAGTCATCAATTTTACATATAAGTGTACTGTTCGTATTTTCTCAGATCTTACAGATTTGGGAATGGGCGCTTAATGTGGAATGGGCGGATGCGCGGTATTCTACGGTAGGTCGCCCCTCTTTGCTCGGTTCACGCAATGAGTTTTTTTTGTTTACGCGCATTGGTATCATGAAATTGGAGTTTCGCATAATCGGCTAGATCGCAGGTGCCGCTTTGACGTACAACTTTGACGTTTCGGCTCACAAGAAATGCCCCTAGCACGGCGCTGTCTGGCGGGGGCAGTCGAGTATTTCGCAGCAAAAGGACGTAAAACACGCAAAATGAGGAGGTAGTCGGCTTTATTCGAGCGAACACATGCCGAATGAACGAAAGTTTAACTAGCCAGACACCCGTTAACCAAGCTTTGAACCACTAGGCCCAGCCTAGGCCAAGTCTCGGAGACGATGCGAGCATCGATGTGCAGGCAGATAGATAAATCTGGACATACTTCTTTCGGTACCTCTAAGAGAGCGGCTAGGCACAATCCTTCCTTTTATATGCAGCAACACGGCTGGAGCATGGCAGAGAAAAACTGCTCATCAAAAGGAAACTAAGAAAGATATGAGAAAATATTCTGTAATGTGTGTATACCAGCCCACTTACCTTTCAGTGTTACTGGACTGAAGCAAAAGAATACGGAACAATGGCTGAATTAGGCAACGTCGATCACATGCTGTAAAAGCTTTATTCTCACTGTCTTGCCCATCCACATTGAGCCGCTTCGGGGAAACCATAAAATTTCTTGGTTTCCGAGTCAGTTATGAAAAGTGTAGAAGAGTGCGGCGACAGCAGTGCCTCCTGGAAGTGGCTAACCACCCATGGCTACATAGTTAGGGTGCTGTACAAAAAATGGCATGCGGCGCATAAAAAAGTAACGTCGCACCGTGAATTTAAAAAAAAAAATGCATATACTGTAAACGACTTATTTTTCGCGGGCTCAGTATTTTGCAATTTAGGTAAAAGGTGAAGTTTTGGAATAATTCGCGTGTTCTAAGTTTCTTGACGCGGTGGAATCTCAATATAGATTTCAATGTTTTTTCCTTTTACCTATATCGTTCACGGGACCTATTTTTTTGCACACTGTAGGCGGTTCGCGAAAATAAGGTTCTTGCCAAAATTAAGTCGTTTACAGTAAGTCGCATCCTTGTATAAGACTCGACTCATACACCTTGTCTACGTGGGCGCCGCCATCTTCAATTCTGGCACTTCCGGTATGCGTGAAAACATTGCTTTCTTCTGGCCTCGACAGTAGAACGTATTAACATATAAATTGCTACCGTAAGTCGTTCTTGTTATGACCCTTCCATACTTTTTTACTTGTTCGGGGTTGTAATCTCTTGCTTTTTGTTTTGAACGCATACCGGATATGGGGACAACGTGGCTGGGTCCGAGGCTATACGAAAAGGTGTATACACTGGAAAATACGGTACCTAGTAATCTTGATCTGGGAACTAGAAGAAAACGAAGCAGCTTGTCCAGTTTTAATGCTCCGCCAGGTAATGAATCAAGAGAGCAGCATTAAAAAGGATTATTACTTTCTAAGAAACCGCACAAAGCATATGACGCCTGGTGTTAATAAAAACCCAAGACCTTAGTGAGGAAAAAAAGAAAGACAAACACAGAAATAATAATAATATTTTATTTCCATTACATGTAATGGTGGAGCCAAGAAAAAAGCTGCGCTACGCAACTTGACAAGTAGCGTGGCTTTTTTTACATATGCAGAACTGATTTTCACATAATGTTGACGTCAAACGTCTTCCCTTTCGGTCAGTAGGGGGTGCTTTCTAAAACCGCATGTAACGAAAACATGTACTGTCAAGACCGGTTATAACGAAGTCGGTATAACTAAATAGCGGATATAGCGAAGTGATTTACAATTCCCATTGACTTCATTATAACCGGTCTCGACAGTAACACTAATCTCACTTATATCTTTGCAACCATACTACCCATGCATCTTAATTTGGTATGGTTGTGTGGAGGAAAGAAGTCATTACTTGATCACAGATCTGTCGCATGTGCAGATGGTGCCATTGTCGCACCACGCATGACACAATCTGAGCTAAATTTAGCTTCGTGCGCGGCATTCACGGAGACGTTGCTCGGCTGTATGTTTGTCGATCTGAGCGGGAGGGGTCGCGTTTGAGAGAGCTCACTCTGCCACAGTAAGTATAGTCCATTGAACTCAAACTGGTGCTCATCAGGAGTTACAAGTGGGGTTCCGTGTTTTCTAATAAATCCGATAAACTCCGAAAACACTCGCCGGTAAAATTTTAGCCAATTCAGGTTTATCCGAAAGACTCCGAATATTGAAGTCACAATGGCAAAATAAAAAGGCAGTATTTTACAAATAAGGTTTGTCAGAGCACAGGGCCAGTGGTTTAAGTAAAAACCAATTCAGTTTTCCTTTTTTTTTTAATTTTGGACTATTGAAAAGAGGAAGTTTCCTGTTTATCTCGTCGAGGTTAGTTCATTATAATGGGCCAGTGTACTTCTGGACCACGACAAAAGCCGCTGTTCCGGATTCCAGTTTGGACCATACTATTTGTGCTTCTTAGAGGAAGGAGGGGTTGTCTTTTTGTAACAGTGAAAGATGGAAACCTGTAGATTTCATAGGATGGAGAGGGCAGCTGAAGGTTTTATCCGTGTTTGGCTATTTCAAAGCACCAACGTTTATTAAAGTAACACTTGTTTTCAAGATTTGTCATGGGGCAGTTAGTACTGCCAATGGCAAGGGCACCAATTCCAAATGCAGCTGCAGAAATATCTTCCAATAGTGGCGATTGTTTTTATGAATTGAGTTTATGTTTTTGTCCAAGCACTTTTTTCTTTTTAAAAAAAAATAAGGCCAGAGTAAAACTAAACTCAGAATTTCGGTAAATTGGGAATCTAACAAAAATAAACTCCGATAAACCCCGAACTTCCAGCGAAAAAGAGAAGAAAAACACCCTCCAAATCTCACGACAAATGAACTCCGAAAACACGTAATCCTAGTTATAAGGCTTACAGCTGTGCAATTTGGTGCAGAAAGTTGACGGTTACTCGGCTATGGCGCCCCCGCGTTCGACACAAAGGGTTTAGAAATGCTGTGAAGAGACTTTGGCAGCAAAATAGAGGGATGCCAATCCTCACCCCTTCCATTTGACCATGGCAGAACATGTTCATCTCCATGGGGAGTGCAAGTGCTCCTTCAGTTACAGGAATTGAAATTCCTAGCGGCGTCCGTGGAGCGCTTCCGCTCGTTATGGAGATGGGCCCACTACGAATAGGGAGCGAGCACAATTGCGCTATTAGACTATAAGACCCCCCTAGCTGTATCATAAGTGAAGCATGTAAGCTTTGTAATGTGTGAATAAATGTAAGTTGTGTTACATCATTTCTGTACCCTAGTGCCCATACAGCCTCTGCAGCATGCACAAGACATTTCACATACCCCACTACGGCTGCATCCCCAATACAACCCACAGAAGTTTTTTTTTTTTTTTTTTTTTGACGCAGGATGTGGTTATGGGTTAGCTTTTATGCAAAAAGTGTTACGCTCGAGTGCGACGAAAAAGCGCTGTACACAGGCCAAGGCAACATAAATGCATACTTAGCCCATAGCAGACGATGCACGAGCATTCAAACAGAGGGCATACTTAGTCATAATTGACCATATGTACTTAAAATTAGGCATAATTAATTGTAACAGATGAGATTCGCCACGTGACTACCGTAATATCCCGAATTATCGCCCATCCCCAAGTCATCGCCCACCCCACTTTTTGGGCCAATATCGATTTCCAAAAAAAGCTTTGCCGGAATGCCGCACACAGACGTTTGTAGAGCGTCCCATTTTGAGCTCCGTGTTCGTGGTGCCGTCCACGCCATGCAGCAATTCCGCCTTAAAGAATAACTACAAAGAAAAAAATGTTTTTTTAAACAGCCTAATTTGGACAAGCATGTCAAAAAACAAATCTTCCGCGAAAAAACAAATTTTTTTAGCAATATTTACGCCACAGGACGTAATTTAGTCGGAGTCACAACCTGTCCACGTTTGAAACTCCCACTCTTACGACGAGCGCGGAGTGGCTGTTATCAGAGGTCGGCATTTTAAGTCGCCCTCACTCACCCTCACCCTCACAGCCGCACTCACCTAAGCCCCTCACTCACCCTCACAGCTACACTCACCCTCAACCCCTCACTCACCCTCACCCTTACAGCTACACTCACCCTCAGCCCCTCACTCACCCTCACAGTCACACTCTCCTTCAGCCCTTCACTCACCCTCACTGAACCTCACGGCCCTCACGCCCCTCACGCACTCATGGCCCTCACGCCACTCACCGCCCTCACGCCCCTCATGCACTCATGGCCCTCACGCCACTCACCGCCCTCACGCACTCATACCCCTCACGCCCTTATGGCCCTCACACCACTCACCGCCCTCACGCACTCATACCCCTCACGCCCCTCACACCACTCACCGCCCTCACGCACTCATGGCCCTCACGCCACTCACCACCCTCACCGCCCTCATACCCCTCACGGCCCTCACGCACTCATGGCCCTCACGCCGCTCAGGCCCGCTTCAGACGGGGCAATTTCGCCCAGAAACTTGACGTCGCAACCCCAGCAACACGAGCCGCCCGCGTTCACACGCAGCAACCAACTGCTGCAATTTGCCATCATCATCATGAAATTTTATTTTTCTTGCACTATTTAGACAAACAATTGCGTGCTATAAACATGTTTTTATGCATTTAATTCTCGTTGAGAATACTAATGCATCTTTTTGAAAGAGTTTATTTCCAAAAACGATCAATTTCAAACCAGAACCAAGTCTTTTGTCGTCATCATGACCGGCACAAGGTATCACGTGAAAATATTGCGTCCCTGATTGGATGCAGCCGCTTCAAACGTCTTCGAATTGCTCCGAGTTGCTCGCTTGTTTCGAGCCGGACCCGATCTCAGCAATTCGTGTCGATCTAGGGAAAGCTAGGGAACAACCCGCCAGCAACACTGACATTGCTGAGAAAGTTGCTCCGCCTAAAGGGGGCCT
Source organism: Ixodes ricinus (assembly GCA_037355805.1). Lineage (NCBI taxonomy): Eukaryota > Metazoa > Arthropoda > Arachnida > Ixodida > Ixodidae > Ixodes > Ixodes ricinus. The sequence continues at coordinate 152,723 of JAZHYW010011507.1, read as the reverse complement.
CACACACTCACTGCACTCACGCCCCTCACGCACTCATGGCCCTCACACCCCTCACGCACTCACCGCCCTCACGGCCCTCACACCCCTCACGTCCCTCATGCCACTCACACACTCGCCGCCTTCACGCCCCTCACGCACTCATGGCCCTCACGCACTCACCGCCCTCACGGCCCTCACGCACTCATGGCCCTCACACCCCTCACGCACTCACCGCCCTCATGCCCCTCACGCACTCACCGCCCTCACGGCCCTCACGGCCCTCACTCACCCTCACACTCATGAATTTTCCTGCTTCGGAAATTCACTCACCCTCACCTCACCTGTGAAGATGAGGGTGAGTGAGGGCCCTCATGAGTGAGGTTTGCCGTGGTATGGCTGTTATACGTCACTCCGTGACGTATAGCAGCCAGTCCGTGACGTTTAATACCAACTTTGTGGTGCGCGATTTAAAACGGACGAAATAGCCGCAAACTAAAATCAGTCCCGCGCCATAAATATTGCTGCAAAAATTTTTGGTTTTGTTGGAAAAATTGTTTTGTGACATGCTTGTACCAATTAGGCTGTTTAAAAATACACTTTTTTTTCTTTGCAGTTACCCTTTAACGGTGCTAATAGCACGCCGTGCATGAACGAACGCATGTATGCACCAAACAAGAAAGTTGCACAAGAGCTTGTGCTTGACAAGGCGCCTGCCTGCCAAAGCATTTGTCAACTTTTTCGCTTTTCCAGCATCGCTCTTCGTCGCTTCTTTGGTCCGCTCGCTCGCTAGCTTGCTGCGTCTGCATGGTTTTCCTATTTTCTTGTGGACTTTTTTTTAACTAACGAGGAGAACATAGCGGTTTAACGTGCTTTCACGGAACAAACATTCGCGCTGAATGCCAATCGGCAGTGTTCATCACGCGTATGCAAGCAACGGACTTCGCGATAGTAAAACATTCTTTCATGAGTATTTATTGTATCAAACAATAAAACTAATTTGAGTTTTGAGTTTAATGTATCTCTTCTGCAGCCGCACTAGATACGCACAAAGAAAGGGGCGTTTTTTCCAATTTTTTTAGAACTTTTGTGCTCACCCATTGAGACATGGCCCACCCCACTTTTTTTATGAATTTCAGGCATCATGGGGGTGGGCGAGGACTTGGGATATTACGGTAAGTGGGAGTCGAACCCCAGACCGTGTGATCCGTAGCCCAATGTGTTTGCTCGGCGTCGCAAGGAGGAGATTAAAGGGAGTACAAGCAGCAGAACCAAGTATGTTGGCACGTTACCATCCGCGCGTGCAAGTGGCTTCCGTATGACGAAGCATAGCTTCCCACGTGGTCTCACGACATCACGTGGCAGATCATAACGCACTAACAGATAGCTCAGCGGGCATGTGACATCATTACTTTGCAGAGCAGCCAATAGATAGTGTAGCGGGCGCAATAAACCTAAAGCCCCTTGATGTGTTTGTTTGTCTTGCAAGTAGCATCAAATGCGCCGAAGCATGAGGCCCGCTCCTTGCGCAACTTTTGGAAGCAAATGGCGGCGCAGCACTGAAATATTCACAGGGTCTCTTATGTTATCCTTAGAGGTAACTGCAAAGAAAAAACGTTGTATATTTTTAAACAGCCTAATTGGGACAAGCATGTCACAAAACAATTTTTCCGCCAAAAACAAAATTTTTTACAGCAATATTTATTAGCGCAGGACTGATTTCAGTTTGCGGCTATTTCACCCGTTTTGAATCGCGCGCCACAAAGTTGCTATTATACGTCACAGAGTAGCTGCTATACGTCACAGAGTGACGTATACCAGCCACTCCGCGGGCGTCGAAAGAGCGGGAGTTTCCAAATGCGGAGAGGTTGGGACTCAACTAAATTACGTCCCTGTGCCGTAAATATAGCTAGAAAAAATTTTGTTTTTCGTGGAAGATTTGTTTTGTGACATGCTTGTCCCAATTAGCGCTGTTTAAAAAAACACTTTTTTTCTTTGCAGTTACCTCTTAAGACAACTTGAAGGTGAAAGCCCAAGTGCCGATGCATTAAAGACAGGCAGATGATTTACTTTGTTTCATTTCTCTTTTTTGACATTCTCTTTATTTGTTTCATATGTTATTTCCAGATTTCACTCACACAATTCCTCTTAGTCCTCTTACTTCTCTTTAATTCCTTTTAGTTCACTTTAATTCCTCTGAATTCACTTTGATTCCTCCTAATTCACCTTGATTCCTCTTAATTCACTTTATAGGCCTTCTTAATTCCCATTGATTACTCTTACTTCTCTTTAGTTATTCTTGATTCACTTTAATTCCTCTTAATTCACTTTGATTTATCTTAATTTGCTTTGTCATCCTTCTTAATTTCATTGCCTCCAATTCGCCTGAGTGGTCAGATAAACGTTTTGGTACCTTTCTTGTCGCCGACCTGATTTCGCTCAAGGACTTTGAAGGGTCGACTGAACGATGAGACATATATGGCTTTCACCTTAATAAGTGGCCCTTGGAAGCGAATAGCGGCGCAGCACTTGCTCAATGCACGTTTTGTGCGTTTGCACATCAGTGGTTGTCGGTATGTAGAAGAAACATGAAGCTTTCATTTTATTAATGGGCTTTATATAAAACCTTCCTTGCAGTCCAGAAGCATTAATAACTCAAGGCACCCTCGGGCAAAGCAAAACCTAGTGAAACTTCTCATTAAAGCATACTCCTCACATGCTCTACTCCTGAATAAATTTAAACTTGTCTCGATTGTTCTGATAAACCCGGGGAGACAGGAATGTGTCCTGTGTGCAACGCATCTGAAACCACCCAAAAGCTCCCCATATCCAAGCATGACTAACCATAATGCATGCACAGCACACTCTGCTTCCCAGCAGGAAGGGGGGGGGAAGGAGGAGGGAGGGGGAGGGGGGAGGGGGGGGACTGGTGATTGAGTATGTTTGTAGGAAGGATTGGTGGCCGAGTATGTTGGCACGCCACTGCTCTGGGAGGAAAAGCACGTGTTGCAGAGCCCAGGGATCCTGAGCTCACTTCCTGCCTCTGTCGATATCAATACTGACGTGTATTGTGCCAGTGTGCGCCGTGTAATCACCACTGTGTGATGCATGAAAAGACCCTTATGTTAGCATTCATACTGCACCGGCCAAATGGCCTCTCTGTGGCATTGAACCAGTATTGTTAAATCTCAAGGGCAGGTGTACCTCACTGTAAAACATTCACAGCATTTTTCATTAACTGTCTCATGAAGCGAACCGACGTCATCAGCTTTTGAAGCCGTGCCAAGTGGCACCTTCCCCTGTCTTAATAGAGCGAAGCCTGTCGTCTGTAGCAGAAATCTGATGGATAGGCTCCCACTGGCTCTCGCGTGGCGTAGTTCCAGAAAATGCCACCAGAAAAGCCCTCTCCATGGCAGTGCAGCGCACGCAGCGACTTGGCCGCCGGTAAGAGGGAGCAGCTGGCCGCAGAGCCTGAGTTCACACGGGCAAACTCCGGAGAGGCTGTACGGCCGAGCTCAGCGCGGCGCGGCCGCTTCACATGAGTGCACGCTCGGCTGTCGGCCGCTACCTCGGCAGTAGCAAAACGTGGCTGTCCATGCCAGTACGCCGCATACGAAATAAGGAAACGGAAGAACGACATTCATGCTTTCGCATTCATAACTCATAAAAAATGCTTAGATGTCCTCAGAATTTTTTTTTATTTTTTTTATTAGATACAGTGCAACTTATTTATAACGATACCACATATAACGATGTACCGCTTATGTTGATCAGTTTCTAGAGTTTCTAGACTGGAAATGATCAGTTCCTAGTCAAGATACAAGGATAATCGGTTATAACGATCGTAATTTTAGGTTTTCTCATTATCGTTATAAGTCGGTTGCACTGTAGTGTGATGTGAAAGTTGATTTCTCCTCCTTTTTTCTGTCGAGAAACATAAAATTGGTGGTGTACCACATTTCAGTGAAATCCCATTAGATTCATCGGAGCTCGAGTTTGCAGTGCCTAAGATGATGCGGGTTCTTCCAGACCTGGAGTTGGCAGAAGTGCCACCGCTCGTCTACCAACTTTTACTCTTCGCAAACCAGGTAATGTTCATGTTTGTTTTTGGGAGCCACTCAATAATTTTGACCCCAAAGTTGTCATTTCGGCAAATAGTAGGCTGTGATTTGGTGTAGGGTAATAATACAAAGGCTGTTTTTTTGTTTTTTTTTTATCTTTTAATAAACTGGGGAAAAAAAGACGAGGTGAAAAATGTTTGTTATACACAAAATTAAATACATAGTGTGGCTACTTCTCTATGTAAGGACCACACAGATTTATACACTTCCTATAATGTGGTACAGGCATTTAGGTCTCCTCCTTGTAGTAGGTTACCACTAGGGTTCTCAGTCATTTCCTCATAGGTTCAACAAGACCGTCAGTCACCACAGACATGTAATGCGTATTTAGGAAACTGCACAAAGTTTCATGGAGGACGGACAGACGTTAGTGATGCAAAACTATTGATAAATTGACTATCGATACTATCGATAGTTATTCGAAAACTATCGATAGTGCCGTAGAACTATCAATAGCCGACTATCGATAGTACTATCGATAGTTTTCCGATAATCCACTATCGATAGTACTATCGATAGTCTTGTACTATCGATAGTCAGATTTCTGGCGACTATCGATACTATGATAGTTTTGCACCACTAGTGCGAACACAGTTGCCGCACCGCCGCTCGCCTCCCTTCCTCCTCTCTACGCCCAAACTCCCGTCTTCATCATCACTGAAAGCTTAGCCAAAGTTGGGATGGTAAGGGCTTGGGCTAGTTGGTGTCCCATTTGAAAAAAATAAAGCGAGAAAAATAGAAGAAGGGGCGACGCAAACTACCTGTGTCGCAAAACTATTGATAGTAAACCGTCGACAGTACTATTGATAGATCTACGATAGTCGATTAACGATAGTTTTTCTATAGTCGACTATCAATAGTTTTTCGATAGTCGACTATCGAAAGTACTATCGATAGTACTAATGATAGTCAAATTTCTGGCGACTATCGATAGTACTATCGATAGTTTTGCACCACTAACAGACGTCCATGATGATGGGGTTAGGGAAGAACATCTGTGACAACTCAAGGAACGCGTAATGGAATGATAGACCGGTAACCATCCTTGAGGAGGGCATCCAAAAGCCTGTGCCGCATTATAAGTAACTAAAGCAGGAAACCTGTGGAGGGTGAAAGTGGGCGTCGCTAGGCGCTCCACAGGCACACCGTGCAGCGTTATCTGTATTGACCAAGTCCAAACGCCGTGCCGCCACAAGAAAGGGATGTAGGGACGCCAGCACCGGTTGCTATGGACACTGCAGCGCAGTGCCCGTTTTCATTGCTCATCTGTTCCCTGCTTAAATCTGTGCAGCGATTGTGTGCAGAAGTAGCTACAGTATATATCTAACTTCTGCATACTTTAAAACATTTTTTATCATTTTTTATTTTTTACCCAGTTCAATGGTGGTCGAAAAACACCCCTCGTAGCTACATCTCATTCATTTATTCTTTTTTTTTTCTTTTTTGGAGCATACCGTAATTACCCGATTCTAACGCGCCTCCGATTCTAACGCGCACCCGTTTTTCCAGGCCAACAAACCAGAAAAACTTTCACCTCCGATTGTAACGCGCACGGAACTTCGTGATCAAGAACAACGAATGCGAGAGAAACAGGCGATTTATTTACCGAAGTAGTCACTCATCTCCCTCCTCGTCGCTCTCCGCTGACCACAACATGTCGTCCTCGGTGCCGTCAAGCGCGTTCGCTATGCCACACTTCTTAAACAAGCGTTCAACCATGGCCGAAGGGATCGTGGCCCACGCCTCGCGCGCCCGTCCCGCGAGCGTCTTGAGAGGCGCACGCTTGAGCCGACCGCTCGTCGTGAACAAAAAGCTTCGGCGCCATCTTGAGATGGCGATGGCAATGGGTGGAACGAAATTTCCGCTGTTTTGACAGTTTTGGTTTCGTATCCGATTCTAACGCGCATGCGATTTTTTGGCCTATTTTTCCGGAAAAAAGGTCCGCGTTAGAATCGGGTAAGTACGGTACATTTTATTTCTTTCACTTTCCACCTACCATGAAGCTAACGTAACTGTCAGAGGAGCATTCTTACCTCTACAACTCCTAATCCTGTCATCCTGCCATCCACGAACACCATTTCCTTGTAAACACCTTTATGTTTACAGAGAAATAGTGCTTACAATCATTCCCACTTTCTTTAATTTGCGAGCCATTGGGTGCAAACCGCAGATCTCTGTCTGTCATGCACTCCACTTGAATGACGCTTTTATTGCTGAGTTTGTCGTGCTCAGGGGGTGGCAATGTGAGCTGGTGCAGCAGTGTTCAGGCCAGAAGGGTAAAGATGCTATGCTGGGAGCCCCGGCTGCTTTAAGCTTTAGAAGGAAGGTTGGATTAGACTTCCAGGTTCCATATCGTTGCAGTGCACTATACTCCATTCACTCGTAAGCTGACAGTATGTTGGAAGCTACATGCTCGTGAAACCAGTTGTACGCCCATCTTCCACCACGTGACCGTGTTGCCGCCCATAACCACACATAGAGGGTGGAGCCGGGTCACGAAACAGAGATGGTTGATTGGTCCAGTGAGTGCATAGCTCCCATTGAACTGTTCTATAGCTTATGAATGGAGTATAGTAGGTTCCCTTTCCCAGCATTCTGGAGGCACCCGTGAAACATTTTACGCCCTTTGGCTAGCGCTCGGCTGTCTCGGCTCGCATTGTCGCTCACTGTACGCTCTATTATCGATGCTCAGGAGGCTCAAGTGTAGCACATTCATATAGCACCTTTTTTCAACGGATGTTGACCGAGGTCAAGAAGCGGGATAAGACGTAAATTGGGGGACCTCTTGTTTCTGGCCAGCTTTTTGCCAAACAAAACAATTGCTGTTGGTCTCCTTTTTGCAACTTTCAGGAAGGCATTGAGGTCATCTTGGAGACATTGATAAATTTCTTTGCCCAGAAGGAGAAGGACTTGCGATGCAATGGGTGTGTATCGCTAATGTTTAACTCTATACGCAGTCTTTTTGAACTTTGCCTTGACTTTCGAGTCGTTCTGGGAATGCTCAATTGGAGTCTTCCCTCATTCCAGTGCTTCTGCCCCTGGTGCCAAAGAAAACCTGGAGCAGACCGAGGCTACTGTCACCCTCCACGTTGTGTTTGCTGCGCGGCAGAACCTCGTCATCACCCGTACCATCGTCAAAATGCTCAAGGCAACTATATACATTCTTTTATTGGTTACCAGCTGTTTTAGTTTGAGCGTGGAATGTGTTTAAGAGCTGGGATCGCCGAGGATGGTTTGTTGGAACACCACGAAAAGCTGTAATAGAATGTGCAGCATGGATTTGAGGGAAAACAAAGAACACATAATCGAGAAGAAAGAATGAAATTTTGAACGTTCTAAAACAAGAATCAAAGCCAAAACTTCGAGATTTTGAGCCAACTCACTACCACTGTGCCAAGGGAAGAAATGTGTGAGGTGATAGTTGCTTTACTACAGTCAAACCCGATTAAAACAAACTTGGGTACAGGGAATTAACCCCTAATTGAACATGCAAAAAGGTTTTATCTGTTGCGTGCAAAATATATCTTGCACGATGAACTACCCAATCGGTATATAGAATTTCCAGTGCCTACGACCGTCAGCAAACACGCGATCTCCGGCACTTCCGGCATTCTTCTTCCTTGCAATGCAGACGGAGGTTCTTCCTTGCCCGGCATGAAGCAGCCACTTAGTTACGCTTACTAGTCACTCCCTAGCACTGCAGCGCTCTATAAGGTTTCATATGTTGTAAGAACCGTGGCATTTTTCAGCCAATCAACTCTGCTGTTACCGGTGCTTTTTGGAACAGACAGAATTTGGGCGCGCATGCAGTCAATGCATTGCAGACCGAGCCTCGGGATCGTAAACTTCACTTCCCTAGGCCTCCTGCAATGCAACTTAGCATTTTGTTCTGCAATCTGGTGCGGTTCATGGTTCAAGATGACGGCGAAGCAGTGGAACGCTCTTCAGCTCTCGGACAGAGTGAACATCATTACTGAATAATATGGCAAAAAAACACTGACAAAACGAAGGAAAGTCTAGACAGATGTGGCGTAACTTTCAACGGAATAAGTTATTTAGGAAAATGTAGAAATAAAAATAGAAACCAACACGTGCTAGTGGAACACTGTAGGATAAGGTCTAAACCAGTGTTGCGGAATGGGCACCCCCATTCCAATTCCATTCAGGGGAATTAGAGTTTGCGATAATTCCATTCCTTTCAACTCCTAGGAATGGGGACACTGGGCCCATTCCCACTCCTGGAATGTCTGAATCGTTCCATTCCATTCCTCTAATTCCTAAACGTAAAAATTGGTACTTGACAGCTGCATTGTGTTGCTGGCATAAGCAGCATAAATCTGACATTATCAAACGCATAGACAATTGCAAAAAGTGTTAAATGATTAATAAAAGCACTGATTTTACTAACCGGAGCGCTGGCGGCACAAAGTGTTTGTTTAAATTGTACTGCATACATCGAGAAAGCCCCTTGATTTGTCAATGTTTGTTTAAAACATTGGTCTTTCGACCACGTGGCTCACAACAAACAGCAAAACTTAAATCCACTAATTTTTTGGCACTCTTTTTTGCGTTTGTCTTTTAGGACATACGCGGCCAGCGTGTTTGTTTGATAAGACCATAAAAATATCCAGTTCGTGCGTAGCGCACAAATAAGCTATATTACTGTATTCTTCAAATACCTGCACAGCAATACGGCTAGTACGCTGCTGGAAGCGACTCCATGCACAGTGGCAAGAACACATCCTCTGACAGAGTGCAACCTCTACGGCGCAGCACGAGACTGTATAGACCATGTCACGAAACTGTCTTTCTCCAGGTCTATACTTGGTTTCAGCTTAGGTCCGAGCGCGGCCGATGTTATGAGCCGAAGGGCCAATCAAACAGCGAAAGAGGCACAACGTCATGGCGTGCTCTCTGTAGTTGATAGGACCAGCCGGTATTCGCCGTCTCTCTGTGCACTGCTCCTCCGCTGGCTAGTCAAACGCAGAGAGCACGCCATGACGTTGCGCTTTTTACGCTGTTTGATTGGCCCTTCGGCTCATAACATCGGCACCGCTCGGACCTAAGGTGAAACGAAGTATAGTCAGTTCCGTCACGCGACAAGAGCGGTGACGACAATCTACTTGACCTTACGATGGAACGCAACAGACAGCACGAGAGCCATCGAAACCAATCCAGTGCCTTCCGAGTGTCGCATGACCCTGGGGCGCAGCAACGCGTGGTGCGTGTAGTCCCCTTCACGGTGCTGGATTGTCTTGGGTGACTCGTAGCGTCCGCAGCGGTCCATCATAAGGTGAAACCCAGTAGGCAGAGTCGAAAGTCAAAGGAAATGAGTGGGAATCCGCTAGCTTGCTTGTAACCCTTGTGGTTCTCCTTAGGGCCACTGCCTTTGGGAGTACCACGTTCGCGGCGAGACGTTCTACCGCGAAGCGGGTTCGTACTCGCGTGGCATGCTGCTCATCGAGCGCAATGAGACACCAGTCACGTGGGTAACGGTGATACACTCTGTTTATTCACAATACAAAACAAATACAAAAGACACGGCTATAAGCTGGTGAACGCCGTCGGAGTGGAGGTGGTCCACGGCCGAACGGTCGGTCACAAAGGTACAAAGGACGGGGTAAAACGCTCACCGGTGCACCGGACGATTCCCCGTTGTCGCCGCCGCCGAAATCCCAGGAAGAAGACCCAGCGATCCCGCTGTCCGTTGGTTTTAAGATAACAGCGGGGCGAAAGAGCCAATCAAGGAGCGACACGTCGATCTCCTTTGTGCGGGGGTTCGTTCCGGAAATCGCCCCAAAGGGGAAGAGGAGGAAGCCACTCACAGTGGTAAGCAGCGCCACCTCTCGCTACGCCAGCGCGGCCGCCACGGCGCGCCAAGACGCTGACGCGACAGAATGTTGAGGGATCACAATCCCCACACCCTAACCCACTTGAACGTAAAACGTATAACATAGAAAACAAGCATCGGAACGAAGACGAAGTAAAAGGCAGACTAACACGTAAAAATGCAGTATAAAAAGACAAGCGTCGGAGTAAAGCGCAAGTGGAGGAGAGAGAAGTGAATCTCGCTTTGTTTTAATGCCGAAGCAAACCCAGATTTCGCACTTCAAAGGTGCGCGCGCGACTGAACGTGGAAGGAAGCAGGGTCGGCCGCCTGCTAAACAACGCTCCTCGAACAATAGGAAAACAATAACTGATCATCTTTTGGCGGCGCGCGAGTCAACGAGTTATCAGAGCTCTGCGAGTTATAAGTCATCCCCGCTACCAGATCTGTCTGTGCACGCGTACGTTTCCCACACGGTCACAAAAAAAAAAAAAAAGAAGAAAGGCAGGACAAGAAGAACGATGAGGAGCCGTGCATGGCGGTTTCTTTTTATTTTGCCGCTCTCTTCGCTGCTGTTGCTTGGTTTATTGTTTCGCGCTCTAGTGTAACGCCAGCGAAGCCCGTCGTCTGCGCGTCCGTAGAAGGCTCTACCGCCACCCCCCCCTCCCCCTCTGCTCTTTGCCTCGACGCTTGTTTTTTGTATTGCATTTTTTGCGTGCAAGTCTGTTAAGGCTCCACGTGGGCTAGCAGTTTCCCGCTCATTTTATTTCCAAGCAACTGACTCGCTCAACTTAGCTGACCGTAACCCCTCCCCCCCCCAAAAAAAAAAAAAAAAAATTGGGCTCATTTTATTTTTATTTTATTCCGGGCAAAATGCATTTAATTCCATTCCCATTCCATTCACCTCAACGATGCCGCCATTCCATTCCCATTCCATTCCGGGTCGCGAAAATGCGAAATGATTCCGGAATCATTCCAACTCCGGAGTGGCAACTCCGCAACACTGGTCTAAACACTCTCTAGGAAACCAGCGTCACTGGTTTCGCATATACCGTAGTATCCCGAGTCATCACCCATCCCCGAGTCATTGTCCACCCCACTTTTTGGGCGAATATCAATTTCCAAGAAAACACCGAGTGATCGCTCTCCCCTACAAATACCCCAACCCAGACTCCGTGATCCGCAAACATTCATCCTACCCGAATGACGTGGCCGCGGACCTTAAAGGTACGCTGACATTCCCCAAAATATTTTTTTATGTTTTGCCAGGCGATTTAATATGGTGTCGGAAGACTACCCAATCAATATTTTGCTGCAGCGTCGCATATATTTTAATAAAGTAAAAAAATGCAACTGCTTGAAACCGAAACTGGATTGGGGAGGAAGAAGAAATGTAGAGGAGGAGAGAGTTTCCGGAAATCACGTGGCTACACCCGACTGTTTTTTTGTTTTTTTTCTGGTTGTGCGATGCAGACGAAAGATTCGCACGTCGCATAAAAAACGCAATAGTCGAGCACTGACGTTTGTGTCTTTTTCAAGCTGTTATCAGTTTGTGTTCATAAGACAAGCGATTTCTTTAGCCAGGAAAGGGGCAACAACTCGGTGACGTCTTCGTGCGAATCAGCTTGGTGGTCGGGCGTGTTGTACAGAGTAAATCCTAATTGTTTTGATTGGTAAACGATTTATCTTTCGAAGCTAGACAGATTTGCCGGTACCGCTAACAACAGTTCTGAAGTAGAGGTCCGCGTACGAGATTGGACAGAGCACAAGCAGCAACGCGGCAGGAGATAAGAACACTACCGAGACAACTGAGATGACCATGGGACAGAGCAGAAAGAAAAGTACCTGCTGGAACGGCGACAGGCCCAGGTGGCATAAGAATGAGACTGGTCAGGACACTAGGAACAAAAAGCAAATTAAAAAATTCAAGTTCAGATAGGCAACTGATCAAGTAATAAGGGGGGAGAGATACCCAGTGATAGGAAACTAAGCAGAATGAGATTGCTACATAAAGGCAAGGGAAATAAGGGTAGCATAGCATCATACCACCCAATAACAGTAACTTCGGTCCTCTGCACACTAGCGATGCAGGTATTAAAATGAAGAATGGAAGAATGGGCCGACAACATTTTAGGTGAGCTGCACAACGGGTTCCGAAGAGATAGAAGATTAGATGATAACTTATTTATCATCACTCAATGTATAGAGGTTGCACGGATGAGGAAAAAAGTCATTATGGATAGCATTTCTAGACATTAAAGGGGCATATGAAAATGTTAGTCAGGAAAATCTTTGGGTCCAGCTGAGACAGCATGATTTAGATGCACACTGGATGAGACTTTTACAACAGGTATACACAAATAATGTTGTTATAACATGGGAAGCAGAAATACAGAACCGGCAGAAATTAAAAGAGGACTCAGGCAGGGTTGTTCCCTATCACCTTATTTTTTTATGATATACCTGAGTAGAATGGAAAAAGAAATTAGAAGAATGCAGTTTAGGTTTTGATGGGTCATATATGGAGAGAGGGGGAAATGTGAACCAAGTTTTACCAGGAATGTTTTATGCAGACGACCTTGTTCTGTTAACAGATAGCCAGGATAGGTTACAGGAGCTGATTGAGATTTGTTGAGAGGAAGGAGACTCTCTGGGCCTGAAATTCAGTAGTGACAAGTCGAGAATAGTGGTTTATAATGATGAGAAGGGGGACCCACTGAAAATTCAAGACGTTTTAATAGAACATGTAGAGAAGTATAAATACCTAGGAGTATGGCTGAATGAGGGAAAAGAATACTTAGAAGAACAAGAAGAAAATATGCTAAACGAAAGAAAAAGGAATGCAGCAATTATGAAGCATAGGGCACTATGGAATACGTATAGATATGAAGTTAGGGGAATATGGAAAGGAGTCATAGTACCGTGATTATCTTTTGGCAATGTGGTATTATGCATGAAATCTGAGGTTCAGTCAAGCTTAGAGATCTGGCAGAGGAGTGTGGGCAGACTGGCACTGGGGGTGCATGAGAATGCACGAAATGAAGGAGTGCAGGGAGACATGGGCTGGGCATCGGTCGAGGCTAAAGAGGCGATCGGTAAGTTGAATTTTGAACAAAGACTGGACACAATTGAGGATACACGATGGGCGAGAAAGGTATATACGCATCTGTACATGAAAAGTTTGAACACTAAACGGACAAGCCGAACCCGAAAACTAAAATTCAAATACCAACAGTCAAGTGCGGGGCAGGACAGACTACCTTTGCGAAAAAGGAAATAAAAAAGCTGGGAGAAAGATGTGGGAGGAAAGTATGCAGGGAAAATGAGCTTTAATTGTGCATAGGAGATGAAAACAGGAAATCGGAAAGGAACATTGGTACAATAAATCACGAGGGAGCTCATTGTTATTGAGGCTAGAACAGGAGTATTGAGGATTAGGACATAGAGGACAAAGTATGAGGAAATCGATATCTGGTGTGCTGTATGCCAAAGGGAAGACGAGACAATAAAACATGTGGTGTTGAGGTCTCGCCCTCCCGGAAGGGGTGACGAATTTGGTTGGAGCGCTGGGGTTTGCAGACGAGAATGGAAGAATGGATAAGTGCATTTTAATAACAAAGAGGAGATTGGAAGACTGGTGGAAATTGTCTAGGGACAATTGAATGACGTACAACTAGCTGGCACAACTGGGGACAGACGGAACAGCGATATCCTTCACCGCCTGGTGATAGTTACAAAATTGCAGAGGGTAAGCAAATTGGCGAAGGAAAGAAAGCATACTTTTGGTTCTTAACTTCTAGGCTAGGTGGCACAAGCTACTGCCCAATATAAAGGGTACAGCCGTAGCATCCATCCCATGCCCGTCGTTCGCCGCCATCGATTAGTCCGCTTCATTCAGTCGTCCAGTCTGCGAGTCCCACGATACGACGCAATGTTGAGAATTATGCGGAGAATCCACAGAGTGCTTCTAAATCTCTGTGGAACTTTTTTTTTTTTTTTAATCAATGTATTTGCAGCTTTTTAAAAACCACAAAAGTGGGTATCATCTTTTTTTTTTTTTTAAATATTGAGTGTGTGTTTTTGATTACCCATGACTTTGATTATATTTGGTGTGTATGTCTAAACCATAGAAAACGGCACATGACCACAGAAAAGAGAGTGAGCTCAGCTCAAACTGGCCAGTTCTCTATCGGCGGTTTTCGGGCGGAAAGAAAGTGAATTTCGAGCCGCATATTGTGTTTTAGATAGTTGGGCTCTCATATGTCATGTACAAATAAAAACCTTGGCGAGCATAAATACCCTGTCAGTGTTCCTTTAAGGTTGCAGGAAGTTTGTGACAAAGTAAAAAGAAGGAGAGAAAGACACTTCATGTTGCTTATGCATTTCCTCCCCGATCGCTGCGACCCCGAAGTCGGAGTACATGTGTACGAAAGGAAAACGATGGAGGTTACAAAATGTAACTTTTATTTGCTAACAAAAACGTTTGTTCAGACAAAAAAAAAAAAAAAGAAAAGTCAAAGCTATCACAAGCAGTAACCCATTCAGGGATCGCGAGATCAGCGAACACCCCATATCCTGGAATGTAACCGCAGAGTTTAAGGTCGCAGTCCGTCTCCACAGAAATACAGTCACCGCGAACCCGCTTCTTCTCCCAGAACGTCGCAATCACGGTTGGTAAGGTTGTGCAATGTTTGAGACAAAGCCAACGAGTAAAGATTTGCTGAAGTGCCGCACACAGACGTTTCTAAGGCATCCCATTTCAAGCTCTGTTCATGGTGCCGTCCACGCCACGCAGTAACGCTGCCTCAACCCGCGTTGACAGCACGCTTGTATGCACCAAACAAGAAAGTTGTACAAGAGCTTGCTCCTTGTGAATGACAAGGCGCCCAACTTGGCCTGACCCCAAAGTATTTGCCAACACAATCGCCGGCTTTCCCATTCCCCAGCATCGCTCTTCGTCGTTTTTTGCCCGCTCGCTCGCTCGTTGCGCCTAACTAGTTTTTCTATTTTCTTGTTGACTTTTTTTTTTTTTAACTAACTAACGAAGAGAACATAGCGGTGTTAGAAACATGTTTTTACAGAACAAACATTCACGTTGTATGCCAATCGGCGGTGTTCATCGCGCGTATGCGAGCAACAAACTTTGTGATAGTAAAACATTCTTACATGAGTATTTTTTGCATAAAACAATGAAACTCATTCAAGTTTTCAGTTCCTTTTGGGATCATGCGAGTTTTCCCCCTTGTAGGCCCCTCTGGTCAAAATTAGTTTAAGCAAAAGAAGATGAAATCAATTAACGAATTCAAATTCAACTATTTGATATGCTACAATCAATATGTTCACTTTGAAATAACTGTATTCTCCTGAATGTTTTCATTTAGTGGTATTTGTGCAGCGTAGGATACTTTTCGAAGCAAATGCCGGGGTGCAAGCCAGGGTGTTGTGTGCAGGTTTTACAGTAGAAAGCAGTTTCACGTCTTTGCCCTTTGACTTTCCTGTCACTGTAGACTGCACAGTCTTTGCTCTTGCCTCCATCTAGTTTGTCAACATAGTAGTTTCATCGGTACCCCCGGCTTTGTGATTTTCTCTTTGGCATAGCGATTGGTTTCGTTGACTATATCAGTCAACAAGGCATCAGTGAAAAAACACTGAAAGTGTTCCAGCTCACTTGTGGGTTTAGGTTGCATGGCTTGGGGACCTGGATTTTGAGACATAAAACGGTGAGTCTCAAAATCTTGATTTGTGTCCATGTAGGATGTCCAGCGTGGAGGATCGACGTCTTTGTCTGTCTCCTCATCACTTTCTATTCTCTCACCGTTACTCTTTGAAGGTTCATCGGAGAACACCTCGGAGGCCTCGTTGAGATCGTAGCTGTCTACACCGCTGAAATCACCTTCAGTGTCCCTTGAGTCACAGTCCTGTCCATAAAACGCAGATAGAGTAAAGGCGGCCATGTTGAACACCCGAAAGCATGTGCACAATGCCCTCCTGCGCATCTAGCAAAACAAAACAAAAAAAATGTGTTGCGGCTCTTACGGCATTTGTTGGAGGGACAAAAAACTAAGTATGCATAGTTTACATACCCGATAAGAGATGGTGTAAGTTCGAATTGTCGGGATGCGCCCAACGTTTGACCCCAAAGGAGAAATGGGCCCTGGGGCAGCCCCAACACTTGTCCAAGACGGGAATATTTATTTTTTCAGGAGATATCCGACAAATGACCCTAAAGTGGTATCCCATGTGCTAAATGTATAAAAGAAAGGGACTTTTTTTTTTTTAGCTTTTCCTTAACTTTTGTGCTTACCCACTGAAATATGACCCACCCCACTTTTTTTTATGAATTTCAGGCGGCAGGGGGTGAGCGATTACTAAAGATATTACGGTAGTGAAATTGTTTGTCGGACAATAATATTTGCCGTGTCGAACAAGGTGGAAAAAGTCTGACGTTGCCGCCGCCTTCAACATATCTAGGAGTATATTAAGCACCCTCTGAGTGTAACATACAAATTGTAAAAGATTGCTATAACGAATCATTGGGTATATCGAACAAAACCGGGCATTTTGTACAGTGTGTTGTAAACGGGTTTGACTGTTCAAGGACGGGAAGCATGTGATTAATCGCCGCGTGGTTTGACGCCACAAAAAAGATTCAAAAGAGCCGTGGGAAAGTGGGGAAGTGAGTGAAATTAACACGTTATGTCTGTACCAACCTTATTTGTAGGGTCAAGTTTTTCTTTTGGCTGAAACTGAAGCGCTTCGGCAAATTTTCTTGCGGTCGTAACAACCGCAACTTGCAGCAAGCTGAACCCAGCTTTTAAAATCCTAAAAAGAAAAAAATTGCCTGCATGTTTGCCCTTTTTGCCAAAACTGCAGTTGCTCTAGAGGGTGGATGATGCTCTTAGGTTTAGTGTGCCTAGGACAGGATGACCCTTCATCCTTCAGTGCCTGAAGTGGGTGGTGCTCTTAGTTCAGCTGGTGCCCAGGGCAGGGTTTTGTATGGAAACATTACATCACACCATTGTCCTCGCATGCCGTAATTCCATTGAAGTACCATTCAGCTAGCTTTCAGATCGCTTGTTACCCCTGGTTGAAATGTGAAATCGCTGTAAAAATACCGATAGATCAGCGACAATGGCATAAACAAAAATTGATTGGTACTTTTGCCTGCAACTCCCATGTAAAAAGATTTTGTCCAAAAATTGTCAATTAGTTTAGGTATTGTTGTTTGACTTTCCCATTGGCCAGGTAAAATTTGACAAGTACTTGAACGCTGAATGAAGTCAAGCTAGAAATTCAACTTTTATTCAGGAGGAAGACTGTTCCTTGCACTCCACCATATTGGAGCTTCTGGATCTCTATAGAAGAAAAGGAAGGATTTCTGTTGTGGTGTGGCATTTCAAGACTTAAGATGTCATCTGTGTTCAAAAGTTTGACCTTGTCTTTCCTACAGGCAAGGCAGATACAAGCGAGCTTTATCTTCAGTCAGTTCACCTTGACCCTTGCCCTGGCCCTGACGAAGATGCACCCCTTTTCGGAGCAGGTGAAACATGCGCGTTAACTCTTTGATCGGGAAAGAACACGGTGTGACTTACTGCATTCTTTCAGATGCTGGATGTGTTGAAGGCTGCTGTATCCTCTAATGCACTAAGGCTCGTCAGGTATAAGGAGTCTTTCTGGGTGAGGGAAATGATTCCCAAGCCTCAAGACCCCAGAAGGATCATTGTCAACATGATCCAGCACAGGTGAGGCTTTTCATTGTATCTTTGTTGTTTTCTTGTGGCACCTGTTATTGCTTGTTTCTCTCTGATAGCATGTAGTTGATGCTCAGGGATGACTTCACTTGTGTAATGGTTTCACTTCTGAGCATAAGCGTAGGGAGAAGTGGATATTTTCCTCCCATCACTAAGGAGCTCATTTGCATGCCTCTTATCTGTACGTAGTCCTTCAGCGTATTAGAGCAATCTGTCAAAGCCTCGGAAAGTGTCATTGCTAGGTCCACCTTTGCACGTGAGAGCTGGCAAATGCGTAGTACACTGGAGTCAACTTATGCTAGCATTCTATCATGAATTGAAAAATATCCATAAAGGGGTATAGAAAACTTTTTTTAAAAATAAACCTACCGTAAAATACCACACATTCGCCCATTCCGCAATAGGCGCCCACCTTTCATTTTGATAACATTTGGAAAGAAACATGAGACATATCTTTACATTACTCTTGACCTTGGAAGTGCCCATCTTTCAGTTTTACATGATTATCTCCAGATTTGGAGTGGGTCGGTACTTGCAGTCCTTGCCAATAAAATTGTATTTGCCCAGATTTAATCGATTTATTCATTTTAGTTTCTTGAACTTAGAGGTTTATTCTTTTCACTGCTGTAGCTGAGGTAAGGTTATGTATGGATGTATGCACAGTCCCAATTTTTTTATAGCTGCTGGGGGCAGTTTGGATCTTTCTAATGGGCTCCCACTGCATGAGTACGCAACCTTCGTTAGTGGTCGGCTTCAGGATGTGAACAACAAGGAGGAGCTTCTCTAGGCCCTACCTCTCCCTTGACGATCGGCTCACAGCCTTTTTACTTACTTCAGCACAGGGCACTACTAATTCTGATAAATAGGTTCTATAGAATTTAGCACAACATGAAACTCGCAAATTCCATAAAGGCAAAATGATTGGGATGCTGCTTTCATGTTGTTGAATATGGTCACTGAAGCTCCACTACTGCTTGCTCATTGCAAACATAGTGTGAATGAATGTAAAGCAGTAAGGCTAAAGGTGCACTAAAGACGTTTCTGAGATCGTCTCTTCTTAGTGATAACTCATTCTACAGGATCTTAACATCCCAGAAATTGAAAAACTATGCTCGTGCGATGTCTATTTCCCTACTAAAATGTGATAGGAGTTCGTGCCACGCCCCTTTTGAGTGGAAAAATCTGGAACACAGAAGAGCGTAACCCAAGCACTTGAAGAGAAGGGGAAGGGGGAGCTCTCTTCTTATCGGGACTCTCTTTTATGGGTATCCACGTCACTATTATCCTACAAAATCAACTTTCATTTATTTCTCACTCGTGGCTTCCAAGTACTGTGTGCAACTAGTGAGATAGGGTATAGTTACAGCTGATTAACACAATGCATATTTCTAACGCACAATAGTTTTGCTAAATCAAGGTTTCGCTCAAATGGATAACTCACACGTACAGTTCTACGTGCAATACCTTTGACGTATTGACTCGCGAGAGATGCCCCTAACACGGCTGAGTCTGGCGGTGTTCCAGACCTAACATCTAAATTTTGTTGCTTTTCCTGTTACTATTTCGCGTGCATTTTGCGCCATATCAAAGTGAAAGCTCATGACGAAAGTGACGCTCGTTTTCTGCTCTATGAAAATTTCACACCAGCTCGTTGTCTTCGCTGGTATCTTGAGCGTTTCCCAGCAATGCGGAGCGTTCAACAAGAAAAAAAGTATGATGGCATCCTTCCTACACTCGTTACTTCTATAACACCGAGTCGCCTCGTATCCTTTTGTTTTTCTTTCATGGTACTAATTTCTTTCTGCGCATTACGGCTTTTACGATGCTAAGTCTGTCTACACCCTCGAATTTGAACTTAGGCTCATATCAAGGACGGACCAGTTTAAATCAGGAAAATATAATTAACACTGTAGCGAAGTAAATCCATCATATCGATTGGAAATAAGATTTGACACATTCTATCTGAACACATACTGTGCACAGCGAATTCAATTGCGAGTCAGCATGCAAAACGCCGCCACACAACGCTACCATAACATCTAAGCGATTTTTGCATATACTTCGTTTCAGCTTGGGTCCAGACGCAGCCGATGCTACAAGCACGAGCGTGTGGCCCTGAACAGTGCCGGTACTGCACGAGCGCGCGTGCTTGGCAGGGACGCTGGAAGCCCGGAGCTCGCGCTTGTAGCATTGGCTGCGTCTGGACCCAAGCTGAAACGAAGTATAGTACCGAGCACAGAAAAGAGAAAACAGTTATTAATTCACATAAACGCAGCAAATTTATTTAAAGCCCGGACACTCCGTACGTTCAGTCCACCTAAGGTTATCAATAGACTCGACCATGTCATATGTTGAAACAGATAAAAGACGTTGGCAAAAATGATTAGACTGAATAACTGAATCTAACGCACATATTTTACCAACCGACGGTCGCGCGCCTTCAATACCATTTCCAATTCACACTGCGCACCTTGCACACACTTTGGGGAGCAACACATATTTACATCGCCGCCCGAGGTCTTCATTGAACTTGTAGTGCTGAGCAAAATAAAATGCTAACCTGACTCTTAATCGCTCGCCGCAAAGTTTGTGTGTCAGTTTGTGTGGTGTCATCCTGACTGTATTATCACACTGTTGTGTTATCACTGATCACCGCGTTCACTGGCCTCTTATCGGTTGTATGGCACGTGGCAATATAGTATACGGCGCATGGAATAAACCAAGGGGTTCGTTCTGCTGGGAACTACGTTGCTGTCTGTTCCTTCCTCGCACCGCAAGGCACGCGACAGTTTGAACGATTGCTCACCCGATGGCACTGCGTGTCCGCGAGGCAGCGGCTCCACCGTTCCACACCCAAGGTCATTGCGTTGTACGCCGCAGATTAAAGAAGGGAGTGAAGAGCGGCGTGCATGCTTTTGGCATTCACAACTCATAAGAAGTGCTTAGGTATACCTCGAGCCTTTTTTCTAAGTTGAGCTGTTTGAGATTCTAATGCAGATGATCTTTCTTCTCTGCATGTGCAGCAAGTGTGGCTGGGAGGAGTCGTCCCAGAGCCTCGCCGAGTTGGGCTTTCTGCTCATGGATGCATTTGGACCCCGTACAGGCTTTGGAAGGGGTCCTAACACTGCAATTTCTAACGACTGCTGTCAGCTGGGCTTGAGTATCATCCTGGAAATCTTCAAGGTCAACAAAATTGCCTGCTATAACATTCTTGACCTGCTCTCGAAACGCCTACTGCCCAAGACTACTGCACCAGTGGAACATTATTTTGGTAAGTTGCTCAATTCTCTCGCCTCTGTTATATCTTTCTGTCGGGGGCAAATGCGTTTTTTAGTGGTATAGTAGAATCTCATTGACAGGTTTTTCGGAAGTCCGAGGTAAAATAATGTGTATTCTGGGAAAACATGACAACCAATAACGCTTTTGGGGTCCTGCACGTGAGAGAGGAAGCAACTCGTGCAACAACTTATTTCACATAAACTTCTCTTTTTCTTTCTCTTTTTTTTAATTTTTTCTGATATCAATTTTTGTGAATGAGGAAAATTTTCGAGCCCATTGAGCTAACTCAGATTCTTCCCTGTGCATACACTGCGTAATCGCTGCTCCTAGCATGCAGGTGCAAAGCTTGACGCGTGTGGTGGACAACCATAAATTAGGAACTACCCGCAGATTGAAACTAGCGGAGCAGGAGGATGCAGAGCAAAAAGCATGGTTGTGCGGCTCAGTGTGTCTGTCAACTGCGCCAGGTGGGAGTCTTTGGATGTCACAACCGGGAAGACAAATGCAACTAGTGGTTAACTGATGCATGTGTGCCTAGTTCAACGGGACCGGCGTTCATGAACGTACCAGCCGAGAAAGTGTATCAGCCCCGAACGTATCAATTGTGTGAACCCCTATGTTGGAGATATGTATATTATTCCATCACAGCAATTTCATGTACGGTATGTAAACCCACAAATAGAAAGAGGGGTTCATGTTGGTTTAGCATTCTGCGATTTTAGAACCCAAAGGAGGCAGGACGGTAACAAAACAAGAATTGGCTTTGTTATGCTTTTTTTTCTGTTTTTGTTCTGAGCCTGCATTGGTGAGAGAAAAAAGGGTTGCGCCACTTCCGGGGCGTACACTCAAATAGACCCGGATTTACATCGGAGCAGCCCCACAATTCCCCGCACGGTGTGGTGCAATGTGGGGTCGTCGAAAGGCCTTGTGGGATTTTTCAGAAAAGTCTATTTTGCTGCCTCTGCAAAATGGGTTTGACACCCCGGCATTGCATTAAGCCGGATTACTTGTGTTTATGCCTTCCAGTGGCACACCAGTTCTTTGTGAAGATTCTAAAGACCAAGATGCTGTGAGGAGCTTGCACCTTTAATGGGTGCAGCATCGAGGACAGGCAAACCTGGTGTTACTTAATCACCTCGATGAAGGCCTAGGTGATCGAGGACGCAACACAGAGATCCGAACTGATCAGCTGCATTTCTCTGCAGAGCTGTTTGCCCGGATGATCCAGGCCTCCCCCAGCTGCTGGTGCAGTGCCAGGCAAGGATTCAGCAGCTGTTAGGACAGCTTCCCAATCTGCCTTGCCACACGACGACGCAGCTTCTGCGAGTGGCTACACCCCTCATCAAGGTCTCCCTTGCACTCAGGGATTGGCTCATGATCATGCTGCGCAAGCTTGTCTTTCACCGGTAAACCCTACTCTGCCCCTGTACTTGTAGCAGGGCAAACTATGGTGGGAAAACGATTCCTCCATATTGTTTACAATTCCAGCAATTCAACTGATAGTTTGTTATCATTAAAACTTCTTTCACAGCCTTCATACCTTTCATTCCACATTGATCTTCAGTATAAAGTTGCCATTCCCTATTGCAGCAAAAATATGTATTTTGATTCCTCCCTACCTAAGACCGGCTCAGAGTGGAACCGCCTTTTCGAAGTCATCGCCTCCTTCACGATCGCCATAACCAAACACTTCTCTAATCATGCACTTTGTTAATTAAAAAAAATTATGCATTTTATACCATTTTTGAAAACTGGGTTAATCTAGACTTGGGCGCTTGTCCGGTCAAATTGAGCACTTGATGTATAATTTGCAGAATTCCCAAGTTAAAGATATGTTAATAGTGGGTACTTCTGTGTATTTTATGGTAAATAAAAGCTCTCCATCAAACTTTTTTATTTTCACAGTACAGTCAAACCTCGATATATCGAACACGGATATATAGAATTATTGCCTATATCGAACGCTTTCTATATCACGCAGAAAATCGCATGCATTTTTTATTTTTATTTCGAACGGGGTCGGGCATAAAATGGATATATCGAACTCCGCCACCCCAAACAGCCCGCGCTCTTTTGACAGGTGGCGAAGCTTTCCAGCAACACCCGTGTTGCGGGAAAGCAAACCTCGGCAACGTCTCGCAACAGCCCGCGCTCTTTGACAGGCGGCGAGTTTCCGCAACACCTCGGTGTTGCCGTGGGTGTTGTGGGAAGCGAAGACGTTGCCGAGGTTTGCTTTCCGCAACACCGAGGCTGTTGCGGGAAAGCTCGCCGCCTGTCAAAAGAGCGCGGGCTGTTTGGGGTGGCGGAGTTCGATATTTTAATTCAGCCTTCGAGTGCGAGATTTCCCAGCTCCCGCAAGTTGAGTGGCACGGCAGCGCGCCGTAGCAGACGACACGCGGCCGCTCCCGCCTCTGCGGTCGGTCGGCGCGCATGTGCCACCTGTCGGCGCTCGCGGAGCGCGACGGCCACGCGCTTTTAACAAGTGTTTGACGCGTTTTTGATGTGATTTAATATATCGAATTCTGGCTATATCGAACTGTTTAGCCATCACCGCGCAGTTCGATATATCGAGGTTAGCTTAAAGGGGGACCAACAGAAATATTCTTCCGCCTGGCGGAAAGTCCTCCTCGCCCTCTTTCTTTCCCTTTCTCTCTCGTATTGTAGCACGGCGAGGCGAGAGGAAAGGTCCCTTTTGCGCCGGCTTCTTCTGAGAGGATAAGCCGAGAAAATCCCCATTCTGAGCGACGGGCGATGGGTGTGGCAGCAGCGACCTCGTGACTTACAGGTATCTTCAGCTCGTATCGCGTAATCTCCCCCTTTTTTTTGGGGGGGGGGGGGCTCTCGCCAAGCCTAGCCCCTCGGGTGTAGGTTTTACGAGTTTTACGGAGCTGCAAAGGCTGCGCCCACGCAGTCACCGAATTTGAGCTGTCGAAGTTTGATTTAGCCCGTGGCAAAGTAAACGCATACTTGGGAGCTGCGATGCACCCCGCACCCATTGCAGGAACGTTTCATAGATATTCTCGGTTGATCAAGGAGTTCAAAAGACATGCGCGAGGTGTGGTGACTCGAATATGTAAGGATGACTTACATGTTCACAAAACATTCCATCTTCCAAAAAACGGCTTATCACGCTCAAACCTGCCTCAAATCGGGATTGATGGAAAAGAAAACTATGTACCAGGTGCGGGCATCTTGTAGAAGGTTTCTGTTTTTTAGCAGCGAGCACAAATTATTGTGTGCGTAATTCACACTAATTATGGCCAACGAATGTAGATGACATTTATATTTACAGATCCCAACAACCAGATGAGGTGACAAGGCAGCAATGGTGTGTGTCGATACTAACATTTTTAGTGGATCGTTTTTAGCTCTTGGATAACCGTACCTATAAATAAGCTATATAACCTTTCTGTAAGTATTCTTTATCGAGTGCGGCTATCGAAGCATGTTGTCTTATAGTTCAACGCTGCTTAAATCTGTGCTGCCACTTTAAATTATTTTTGAAGCATTAAACATAAAAAATAATCAAATGTAGCCAATTTTTTTAAACATGAAATGCATTTGTAATTTGGCATTGCAAAAACATTTTAGGTAAACTGCCACACAGTTAGCACGGACAAACTGTCGCCGGTCTTTCTAGTTATGTTTTCTTAGAAGTGAATGATGTTTAGAAAACTGTTAATGCAAATATCTAACCTAAGGGGCAGAGCTCAGTGCTAGACAATACATGTTGCTGGGCAGAAATAGTAAAAAGCGCCGATGTCGCGTTCGGGCTAACAGTGCCACGTAATGTACGCATACCGCTACAATATCAGCGCAAGCATCATATGGCGTTGGATTTATTACACAATTTGTTTTAATAAATGAAAACTTTCAAGAAATCATCGCAGTGCCTTGATTATCACAGCTGACAACGAGTCACACTTATTAACAGCTTTGGCTTGCTTCATTAAGTCATCAAAAGCAGTCATCTCCGTGGTTTAAGAAAAAGTGAGATTCAGGCTTCGTCGGAGATCGCTACGGTTACACACGTATGCTTTTTCAGTTCCATCTCGCATACGCTTTTTGCTCAAATAAACAGGTGCATCTGACTTATCGCTCACCTTGGCCTTTAGCGCGACTGTTAACAAGTTCTTAAACAGACAAAGCAAAAGTGATTTAATTAACTCAGGATTTTAGGTTGAGCGAAATATTTACGATGTTCGAGGCTCCCTCAGTCGTCTTTTGTATTCAATTTCCCTCCCCTCACCACCACTTCCTTTCCTCCAAATAAACAAAGTAGATTATTTTATGAACCACCAGTAATAGAGCGTACTTGCAAAATGTACTTTTGGCGTAAGGAAGGCCTTCTTTTAATGTTCGAGCAATGAACTGGTCTTCTTACTGTGCGTGACACAGCTAGCACGAACACAATATTGACATTTTTACGCAAGGGCCATGCAGAATTTAGTGTATAGGAACAAACTGATGCCTCGTAAGTTGGTGCCCAATGGAAGCACTCTTTACCGAATCGCTTGTATAAAAATAAATAAACTTTTCAACTATAAAGAAAAATAACACCACTTTTTTTTTGGGGGGGGGGGGGCACTTAAATTTACTGGTTTACTCCGTTACCGTTGATTGTGTAGCGGTATGCGTACATTACGCGACACTGTTAGCGCAAACACGACATCGGCGCTTTTTGCTATTTTCCCCAGCAATGTATTGGCTCGTACTAAAATCTACCGCTTAGGTTGGATACTCGCATTAACAGTTTCCTAAACATCTTCACTTATAACAAAAAAAAAAAAGTGGGAAACACCGGCGATCATTTGTTCGTGCTAAGTGCGGGGCATAGGGTACCTAAAAGTTTTTTTTTACAATGTTAAATACAATTCTGTGTCACGTTAAAAAAAATTGTCTGCTTTTGCTTTAGTTTCTGTGAGACACCACAAATACTTCGAAGTGGCGGCCCGAGCTATGGTACCAATACAAGCAACGTTGAACCATAACACGACACTCTAGACTTGCCAAAAAGGGGTTTAATATTGTATTTTCCGCTCCATAGCCGCACTCGATAAAGAATGCTTACAGTGAGTCTAGCTTACATTCGTTGGGGTACGGACCGTACGGTTATCGAAGTGGCTGAAAGCGATTCACTAAAACTTTCTAATATTGACATCCACCTTTGATGCCCTCTCACCTCAGGAGGTTGTTGGAATGTGTAAACATGAATTTCATACATTTCGCTGGCCATCATGTTTTGCGAGTTAGGCACACAACAGGGCATTTTAGTAAATCGTTTTCAAAGGTCCGCTACCACTTCAGGCGCGCGCTTCAGAGAATGCATCGAAGTGGCAGTGCGAGCTCCCACTAAATATAGCGTGGCCTGAAAACATAGTCTGGTAAAGTTCTTGAATAATTTGTGCTCGGTGCTAAAAAACAGAGACCTTCTACAAGATGCCCGCACCTGGTACATAGTTTTCTTTTCCATCGATCCCGATTTGAGGCAGGTTTGAGCGAGATAAGCCGTTTTTTGAAGATGGAATGTTTTGTGACATGTAAGTCATCCTTACATATTCGTGTCACCACATCTCGCGCATGTCTTTTGAACTCCTTGATCAACCGAGAATATCTATGAAACGTTCCTGCAATGGGTGCGGGGATGCATCGCAGCTCCCAAGTATGCGTTTACTTTGCCACGGGCTAAATCAAACTTCGACAGCTCAAATTCGGTGACTGCGAGGGCGCAGCCTTGCAGCTCTGTAAAACCTACACCCGAGGGGCTAGGCCTCGCCAAAAAAAAGGGGCAGATTACGCGATAGGAGCTGAAGATACCTGTAAGTCACGAGGTCGCTGCTGCCACACCCATCGCCCGTCGCTCAGAATGGGGATTTTCTCGGCTTATCCTCTCAGAAGAAGCCGGCGCAAAGGGGACCTTTCCCTCGCTCGCCGTGCTACAATACAAGAAAGAAAGGGAAAGAAAGAGGGCGAGGAGGACTTTCCACCAGGCGGAAGAATATTTCTGTTGGTCCCCCTTTAAGTTTCATAAATGTACAGTCATCATTTTTCCAAGACATCTCATATGTACTACAATGCATGTGTGCTTACTCAAAGAGATGTCTGAGGTGTCACTGCTTTGGAATCTAGGTGTTGTCCCCTTTTCTTTTCATGTACAAATTTGGCTTCCCAACTGTATGAGTTTCTTTCATCCCTTGCTAATGGACAAGAATTTGTAGCATGGATGCCTGCATTTGGGACCAAAGGGGAGCTCTTGCCTAACTGAACCTGCGCTATCCTTTACTCACAGGGAGCTTGAATCTCGCAAGGTGGCAGTGTCTGGCATCCTTATACTGCTCCGCAACCTGAAGTCTTTGGAACCTGTCAGACTACACGGACAGGAAAATGAGTTCACCCTGAGCCAGGTAGCCACTAGTGCAAAAGACATTCCACAGGATTGTGAACAAGACGTGTCATTTACATTTTCTATCTGCCTCGTGAATGCTGACAGATTCGAGTGGAAGTGTCCCAGCCCAGTGACCCTAGCTCTCACAGAGCTGTGTGCTTGGAGCTGCTGGGACTGCTCAACAAGTGCTTGACGCAACAGGGTTCTGTGCGGCAACTCTTGTACCAGGTGTCTGTAAACTCCTTGCTTGCTAGAGCTTTATAGTTCATCCTTTTCCGGATTCCCGGTTTGAGGGTTTTTCGGTGTGAAGCTGCACGGGCGGGACACGAGCAAGCACAAATGTTCCTTCGAGTGAGGACGTTAAATCCTGCTAGAGCCACTGATCTACGATGACCTGGGCTCAGCCCTCAGGACACGTTTTGTGCCCACTGTCACAGTGGGCACAAAACATGCATCTTTTTACCCCAAGTTAGTACAAAGGAGTTTCTCTCCTTCCTAGTGGTATCCTTTCTTTCCTCGAGTTTCCTACCAAGATAATTCTCGACCCAAGTCTCCTAAGGAGGGCACCACTTCCGCCAAAAGAGGCAAAAATAGAGATTAAATGTTACACATAATGAACTCACAGGGACTCATCACCATTGTTGCCAGATTGGGTTATTAATAGCCAAATTGGGCCAGCCAATCCAGAAATGCAGGTTATTTTAGAAAGACTCAAAGATGAAAAAATACAGCAACACTTTCTAAAAGCATAGTTTCTATAAGCAGCACGGGCAGAATAGTTAGAACCCAGAAGCCCTTTGGTGGATCTTCATGGAGGTACTAAGAGAGAAACCACACAAATATGAGTTTTCCTCCGCATTACCTTCTGGCAGTTCTAATGGCAGTCGATAGATGAGTCATCCGTAAACCACAGCAAGCTCTTTTTTTCCACTGATCTGTGGAGTTCAGAATTACAACCGCCTATACTCCATCTCATCCTAAAATGGACGAAGCACCAAAGCTACGGGCCGCCAAGTCCTATCGCAGCCATATAGAAACCACGTGCTATATCGCCCCGATTTGTGTATCACTGTGCCGGGATGTTTTTGTCTGCTATTCTAGATTTCTAGCTTCTGGCATATTCCAGGCACATTTGTCAACACTATATTTATGCAGTTCTATAGCAGTAATTTTAAATTCCAGCTATAGAACGCAATCGGATTCTACAATGGGAAGCGTCTGTCTACTAAAGGAGCCTTCTTAAAAGGTTTGGAAACGATAAGGCAAAGATACTGCACGATCACTATTGCTAGCCATTTTGGTAATGAAAAAGTGAAAGAAGTCTGCGAGGGTGCATCTTTTCACCGTGCACGTGACAGACACGAGATAGGATTAAATTAGATTGTAATGGCTATATGGGAAAACAAAAACATTTTCTGTCAAATCTAGAATTTCTTTTTAAATAAATATTTTATTATTTTAGTTACCAATATAAAACAGCATAACAACATATTTAAACGGCAATACCTTTGTAATTTGTACCTTTTGGCCGTACTACAATTTGTTTTACGGGGACTACTTTTCACCACGGAGGCAGGTTTTTCTTTAAGGTAGTTCTTAGTCCACCAGCCTTTGGGCCTTCGTCCAGCTTAGGGTGAGACGGAGTACAGTTTGTGACTGTTCTGCATGTGCTCCCTTTTAGAAACTTTGTCTAATAATATATTGCACGCCTGACAGAAATGTCACTCTGGGACTGAGGGAAATGCCAAAAGAGTGCAGTTTTTCAGGTCTCAATATAAGTGCCTGTGAAACAAATATTATGGGAAATCGAACGTTTATGACAATGTCAAAGTATATCCTTAATATGTTGACACTACACACGTGTATATAGCCAGTCGGAGACCGACCTTGGGAATCGGAAGAGCACTGCCACTTTGGATGAATGCAGCACCAACTTTAATTCGTTGATTATGGCTACACAAGCGATACTTTGTATGTAAGAGGCAGCGCATATTTTGAGAGATGAAAGTGTAAAACACATATTGCAATGGGTTCAGAAATTTTCCCAAAATAAAGCCTAAAAAAATCTTTTTGTTTTTCTTGGGGGGGGGGGGGGAAGGGGCTATTCTGGTTATTTTGTTTTATCGGCTTTGGCTACATTAGGCCTATTCCTCGCTGCCATTTGGCAGTTTGAAAGTAAGCTCCACTATCTGACAACAACACTGCTCATTACACAGATGCAGTAAACGCATCACCTCAAGCTATGCTGTTGTGTTGTCACACGCATCACTGGAAGAGGGGAACATGCAGAACTGTTTTTGTCTGCATGTTGAGGGCCTGTTCTATTCTGTATATCCCTTTCCTCTGTGCATTTTTAATTGGTATTGATATTTTCAGGGGCTCCCAGAGGTGATCAGTCAGAACATCAATCTCTCTGGAGCTGTGCTTGAGCTACTTCTTGTACAGGTAGGATTTACTCTGAAATGTTTTTTTATAAGCAAGCTAGGCTTTACTCAAGGAGGCCTAAGTTATATGCAGATGTTGCATGCACCTTATCTAGTGGAGTTCAGAGGTAATGTTTCTTTATTCTTATGAATATTTCAGCTTGAGAAGTACTACAGTGAAGATAAGAACTCCTATCCACCACTTAAGCTGTCGGGCATTGTACAGATCAACATGGACAAGGCTGTCTTGCAAGAACCTCTGGTCTGTTCAAAGGCAACTTACGTCTATTGTTGCACTGATTGCGTGGCATGCAGCCAAGCTTCAAGTGACATAAATAGAATACAAAAGAGCTGCGTTAATGTGTTGGATTGCCCGCTTCATCTTCTATCTTTCCCTTTGAAACTTCATTATTCTCGTTAATAGTGTGGCTATTCTATTTTACAGAGCCAACTAGTCCTATGCATTCATCGTTGCCTCTCAGTCTGGGATAAGCATGGTCAGGACTGCTCTGATGACATTGAGGAGTGTGAAGAGGTCGATCCGAAGTCCAAGCTTCAGAAACTGATGCAGAGCCTCACCGGTGTCATGGTGGATGCTGAATTGGAGGATTTTTCGTTGGTACTGTGTCAGTTTTTTTCTGAAGGACTGTCTCATGCATTCATGGCATAGACAATGTTCATATTTTTCTATTTGTTTGCAACCTAATGTTTCAGGACAAGATGTCAGACTTTAGCACTACAAGTGCTGTGGGTCAAAAAACAGACTCCTCGCCATGGAGATCATGTGGGTTTGCGAAGCGCTGATGGAGCATTCCTTGTGGAGTGGAAATTGGAGGTAAGTTGGTCAGGTAGGAGGTTTTGGGGACAACTTAACAATGAAGAATTGAGTTTTATCGTTTGCATTTTAGTGCCACGAGTGCCCAGGTGGCTCTCAAGCTGTTCTCGCAGCGTTCTAACATGGAGCAAGTGCTCCGGAATCCTTCCAAAAAGAAAGATGGCAAAACGGCACCGGCGGCGGCACTGAAGAAAAGCCTTCCTCACTTCTCAGCGCAGAGTTTCTGGAAGCCCTCTTGAAGAACCTCTTTTGGTAAGCCCCAGCATGGCACCTTGATGGTTGAAATGATGTTATACCTCCATTGTTTCCTCTCTCAAGCTCTGCCTCTGAGTATGAAGGCCTTTCAGAACTTTTGGAGAATGGCACCTTTATGCAATACATGGTCACAGCTGCACGCAATGAACTCGTCAAAGTTCAAAACCCCGGCACGTTTGAGGCACTTTATCATGACCGGTTGCTTGGCTCTCACTTCAGGATCGCAAGGCAAGTGTCTTTGTAGCTATTTTTTCACGAGAGTGGTAGCTTAAAGGGGTCATGAAACAATTTTCCAACTTTTTCCTGTTCAGCTTTCCTCCTCAACTCATAAATCGCGCATTCTACCAAACAGTTCAAGGAAACGAAAAGGGGGAGTCCCCTTTGCTCAGACTCTCGTTTGTGGTGTACCCGGACACGGCCATTGTCCCCCTAGAAGATTAGGCCGTCGCTCAAAATTCAGACAAAAGTTGCTTTCCCCACCCCGTTCACCCCGAAGCTGACAGTGCTGTGGAGGCTATGTGCTCGTTGGGCCAGCTACACTTTTGCCACGTGATCACGCTCTCTCGCACATACCCACGCGCAGAGAATGAGGTCAGGTGATGAAAGGGAGGCAGCTGCTTGGTCCGGCAAGCACGTAGCTTCCACCACAATGTCAGCTAAGGGTGAAGGGAATAAGTGAGGTCGTGTGACGTGTGTTTGGGCCCGGTGACACGCTTTGGGGACCGCGGATGTATCACAGAGAAGAGGCAGAGAGCTTACGAAGGGAAGGAGGTACGAAATAGTCCGCTGTGTTTTCAAATTTAGTACCGAAAGTCGGGCTTTTGACTTTCTACCTTTTTTTCTTTTGGCCCACTGAACGATGTGCTATTAGTAAAATCCTAATCTTAATTGATTTATTACAGCACAAAATTCGTTTCTTGGGCCCTTTAAAATAAATAACCGTTGCAACATTCTTTTTTCTTTTAGGGTGTTTTTGCAGGTATGCAAACAGCAGTCAAAGTTGGCAGATGCTACCCTTCCTGCGATCTGCATTGAAAGCCTTGGGAACCTTGTCAGCAGTGTTACGAAGCAGCACGAAGTGGCTCATCTGCCTGTTTTGCTAGCCACCCTAGGTATTAAAAGTTACCACTCGCACCACGGGCTGCAGCTTGTATTCAGCTACAGTGTAGACCGCATATAACGTATGTCGCAGGAGTCGCGAAAATCTGCACTATAAGCGGTACCGCGCTATAACCAAAACATCACTTTTTCAGGCCAAAATGCATGCCATGAGACAACTTACCTTTGTAAAACAATTTATTTTATGTTAGATGAAAAATAAACCTTAGTTTGAGGAAAGTCTTTATTTCACCAGACTAGTACACTTCTCTCTCAAGTGTGTCACACATTTTGAAAGAAATGAGTGACTTGTGCCTTGCGCAACCTTTTAACGGCGTTGCGGGTTGCGGACGGACGTTGCAAGCGTTCAGGATTGCTAACCCTAATCACTTTTCTCCGGTGATGAAAACGCGTGAAAATTCGCATCCTTTATACGGTACGTGCCAGTAATACCTTCAATTTGAGCACACGCATGAAATGCTCCAAATAAGAAATCCGGGCGATGTTGGAAAACACAAATGCTTAGAAAGCACCACTGTGGTCGAAGTAAACAAACACGACAACACGGGCGTTTCTGCTGTCTTGAGAGTGCCGCCACGACATCGCCGCACGAGTAGGTGGATCTTCCCTTCTAGTACGTGCTGCGTTATCATAGCGACACACAACGAAAATTCAGTCAAGAATAGCGCTTTTACGCAGAACGATGAGCTTCCACCACGCGGTCTACGTCGACGATCATTACCGACGCGATGTTTGTAGATAGAAGCTGGCCCGCAACCAGCATGCAACGCGCGCGACCAGTTCTCCTTTATTTGTGATTATTCTGCCGTTGCGGTTGTTTCCAACGCAGCAGGAGAAAGTTGGGCTCGCTCCAACCACGACCGTTGGTCGTGGCTCCAACGCCTTGCGTCGTGAACGACGCGTGCGTGCGTTCCTCCGTCGCTATGGCAACTGAAGCCTCTCTCTTCGCTTCTCCCCACTTCTTTGAGCAACCTCCTTGCCATCCTTGTAAAACATCCTTGCCCCCGCGAGTGCCGCTTGCGGCTAGCGCCGTTACCTAGTGTCGCAAAGGGAAGCGTGCTCGCTGCGCCGGTTGGTCGGCGGGGTGTCTGGGGCTGTTCCAGAAACCGCACTGTAACCGGTATTTCCCTTCGCGCGCCTGCATTTTAAGCGGTATGTGGAGTTGTATGGGAGGCGAACCGGTGGTCGAAAAAAGCCGCATTATACCCGGTCCTGCACTATAAGCGGTTACGTTGTAGGTGGTCTATACTGTATTCTGAGGTCGCGTCCAGGCGCCCTGTGCAAGGGAAGCTTATCGTGTGTTTCTTGTGCAGAGGCGGCAGACATGTCGGAGCAACCAAATCTGGGCCAGCTGATTGAGAGCCAGTTCCGTGTTTACAAGGTAAGTTTGAGCCAGCTGAGCCACTGTCTCCTCAAAGGTTGGGACATTTGACATACACTGCATTACTATTCAGTGTTTCATACTTGTATTTTGTGGGATTAATGATTAAAGGGCTAATAACAGTATTCCTATCCCTTGTAACAGTGTCCCACCTGCAAGCACATGCATGCTTTTGCAGGCCTGGGTAATTTATGTACTCGTTTATTGTGGATTATACATATATACATACAAACACACACATATATATATATATATATATATATATATACGCACATATATTGCAAGATAGAGAAGTTTCTATGTTGAAATTGGAGCCCTTTCTATATATATTCTTGCCTTCATGTGAAAATTGACCACTTTTTATTTATTTATTTTATTTTCTTTAAAGGCTCCTGGAAGAGGGGGTATTACATGAAGGGTGGGCATTACACAGCAAAAATTTCAAAAACCTGTGGACAGAATACAAAAGAATACAAAAAGAGAACATCTATATCAAGAAAGACGGGGAGAGAACACGCACACATGAAATTCACCATTATGAAACTACGAGTGATCCAGCACTATAAGAGCCTTGAATTTATCCAAGTCGCTAAGCTGTACTATGTTTTCAGGAAGATTGTTTCAATCTTTGGCTGTTTAAATAAAGAAGGAATTTGCAAATCAACCTTTGTTTGGGCGAGGGTATGGTGACACTTGTTGGGCGTTGTTAATGCAACTTGAAAAGTGTGAACGAAGCGTGATGTAAGGGTTCGGTGACAACATATGAAAATATCGATGAAACAGTGACAGTCTGGTAATTCTTCGACAGTGATTTAGCAAAGGCAGAGTGGCACGTTTCTTTAGTTGGGTGACGCTGGTAAAGGATGAATAGTCGTAGTAAACGAATCTTACAGCACGGTTTTGAATGGCTTTTAAGTTTTTTATAAGATAGTTTTGGTATGGATTCCATATCCCTGCGGCATATTCTAGTTTGGGGCGGATGAGTGTTGTATATCCGAGCAGTTTCAAGTGAGGGGAGCGAATTTTTAGGTGCGTTGCAGATAACCAAGGGATTTACTTGCAGTGCAAATTATACTGTTTATGTGGATGGACCATGAAAGGTCTTTATTGAAGTGTATGCCTAGGTAATTGTAACTACTCGTTGCTTGTAAGACAGAACTACCGATGGAGTAATTATAATTAAATGGATTGGTGCGTTTGTGAAAGGAGACAAGTTTACATTTTGAAACATTTAAGGACATTTGCCATTTACTATACCAATTTTCTATAGCTGAAAGGTTTGCCTGCAATTTTACTTGGTCGTCGTAACTGTTAATTTTGGAATATAAGACACAATCATCGGTAAAGAGGCGGATGTTATTAGATACTCAGAGCGGCAAATCAATAATGTCTATCTAAAAGCAAGGAGGGCCAAGCATTGTGCCTTGGGGGACTTCAGAAAGAACGGGGCTGGTGTTAGGGGAGGTGCTATTTACTATGACAAGCTGATTTCTGTTGGAAAGGAAGTTGTTAGTCCAGAATAACACGAATGTGTCTAGGTTAAAGGGGCCCTGCAGGGACTTTTTACTGATTAAAATGCAATTAAATGCAAAGGTGCAAGCGAGCTGGACAAGAATGATGAAAATAATCCCTGGAGAAGGGGAATAAAAGGGACAAAGGACAAACACAAATCTGTGTTTGTCCTTTGTCCCTCTTGTTCCCCTTCTCCAGGGATTATTTTGATCATCACTTTTTTACTGTTTTTTTAATTTGCACCGAACCTGAGCGAACCTGAAACTTTTATTTTCTCGAATTTCGCTTTATTTTAAAAGTTATAGGCAAATTAAACTTGCAAAAACAAGCCAAAAATAACCTCCTTCATGACGTCCTTGGTCGCTTGAGTGGCCGTGAACTAGAGGAGGGGTAGTGAGCTCAGCGAGCGCTCACGGCTGCCGCACTCCGTGTCGACAGCTCGAGAGGGCGCCACTAAAGCATGTTCTGGATAGGCTGTATGAAGCGGGCAGCCAGCTGGCGGCTCGCATTGCATTTGCTGCCCGATTAAACACTAATTCGGCATGACACTTCATTGGCCACAATCGACAGCAAACACGGGGTAAAGATCAGTTCAGAACGGGAGCCACTTCGCGCTGCCATACCGCCAAACGGCCAAACCGCACGCCAAACCTGCTCGGAACTCGGAACTGGTCGGATCCTCGAGGCCGTATACGACTGCAGCGCCGCCGTGTACATCCGGGTCCTTTCTACGCTCGCTGCTCGTCGGTGCCTGATCCCACTATACACCTTTCTAGTATGCGCCGCCTTTCCCACCGCTTGGAGACAAGTATGTTGACAGGTCATTTCTTGTTTCCGTACTTTATAAACTGCATTTGTTTCTTTTCTGATCTAAAATACTGAACAAAAATGAAAGCCGTTTACAACTCCCTGTAACACCGAAGTCGAGCGCAGCTCTTGAGGAGGAGGAGGGGAGGGTATACCCCTCCTCCCTCCTCTTTACCTCGTGATCTTGCCTGCTACTCCCCCTCCTTCTCCTTCACCTCCTCCTCCTCTCCTCATCCTTCAACCTCCTCCCCTTGTCTCCCCTCCTCCTCCTCAAAGGGGGGGGGGTCACATGACCGTGGGGGGGGGGGGGCACGTGACCTGGGGGAGGGGGTCACGTGACCTCACAGTTACGCCGACGCCGCTCAAGCCGGAAACGGGCGCCTAAGAGCTGCGCTCTAAATCTACTTTCATAATTAATTGAAACGGTTCGCTCCACTTACTATATTTTGTATTTCGACTAAAAAGAAGCTTTTAGCGGCTCTGACCAGTAGTAATCCCGAAAGACTTCACATATCGCGCACTTCCGGCACCGCGGGTCGCCCCCGTAGGTGAAGGAGGTTTCCGCTTCATCCTGTTAAAATATGACGCACTGATATTTAGTTACTCTCTCCTTGCCCGCTGGCTTGCCCAAACCCCAAGAGACGTAGAAACTGCAAAAAAGTAGACGCTTGAATATGATTGCAGGGCGCCTTTAAGCTGGGCAAGTTTGGACATAGTCGGCGATGTGGGGCCTTGTCAAACGCCTTTCGAAATCGAGAAAAATGGTGTCTGTCTGTGTGTTGTTGTTGAAATTACTATGTAGGTCGTGAAGGAATCCGGCTAGTTGTGTTTCACAAGATAGACCCCTACGGAAACCGTGTTGTGAAGGATGTATAAAACTGTTACTCTCTAGGTGATTTAAAATGTTGGTGAAAATTATGTGTTCCAAAATTTTGACGGCACGCTTGTCAAAGATATAGGCCAATAATTATATGGTGAAGACTTGTCACCCGATTTGGGGACTGGAATGATCTTACTTAGCTTCCACTGAACAAGGACGTAGCCTGTTTGTTTGAGAGCTGTAATGTGAGATGACACTGCTACCATGTGTTAGTGATTATTGGCACACATAGCTGTTACTTAAGAAGTGTAGCTAACTATTGCACATAGTTAGCCTGTAAGTGAGGAGCTTATCGCAGGCATTATGCTACATTCATGTTACTTAAGGCTTATCGAAATTACCATGTAAGGTGATTGAGTAGGTGAAGGATATACAGTTCTCCAAAACTTTTTGGAGTTATTCTTAAGCATACTTGGTCGGGTGGTTCCGAAAAAGCTCTGCTTAGCTTTGCGAACTACATTTGTATAATGTTTTTCTGCTTCATAATACAGTAGCCACGTAGAGGTTATGTTTTTTTACTTAGGCTAATCTTAATAAACACTTTTTTGTTGTTCATTTTTCTAATTGCATTGTTAAATCATGGGGCACATGGTTCGCTT
This sequence comes from Ixodes ricinus, assembly GCA_037355805.1. Lineage (NCBI taxonomy): Eukaryota > Metazoa > Arthropoda > Arachnida > Ixodida > Ixodidae > Ixodes > Ixodes ricinus. Next base: position 115,573 of record JAZHYW010011507.1, on the reverse strand, counting down.
TTAAATGGTGGGCGTTTTTAGATAAGTTCGAACAACCACGTCCGGCGACCATTTTTAATTTTGATGAAAAAAAAAGAAAGATATTTCACTGGCTTCATGCCCCCCAAAAAAAAACAATTCCTGTTTTGAAAAAAAAAATTGTCTGAAAAAAAAAATTTGCAATTTGTTGTATTTCTTAGTCACGTGCACGTTTTGCATATTGCACAATGTTGGCATTTCGAGCGGCTTCCTCGAAAAAACTGTTCTGGCTGCGGGTCTAGAAATATTCACTGACAAATTAGGCATAGGAAGGATTGACAAAAACTATTAATTACTGACTATTAGGGTCGTTATTTTGAGAAAAAAAAAATTGCAATTACAGCACATTGCGCAATAACGCTCTGGATTAAAGATTTTTTTCTCTGTATATATGAAAGCTAAGATCTTCAAACTTTGCCAGTGTGTTGCCCTGTATATGGTTCATCTGTGCATGAAATATTGTTGTCCTGGTTAGGGGAGATATTTACAAGAATTGCTCACACGGGCATTTAAGTAAATAAACATTATTTTGAAAATCATTTAAAAAAAAGACTATCTTTAATATTCCTTAAACTCTCTGAAATTCACGTTTTTAATATGTACTAACGGACTCTGCAAGAACATAATGCAATATTTGTGTGGCTTTGAAGTTATAAAGCGAGAAATATGGCCAAATTGACGCTAACTTGGTTGCCATAAATGGTGCGTGCACATACCCATTCTTCACAACTTTATTAATATTAAAAAGCATAAAAATGCTTTGGGGTGGTCAGGAAAAGACAAACTGACAGCACAGAGGTGGATGGTAGTTTTGAAGGGAAAATTCCTAATACATTTTCGTACAACCGACCCGACAATTCCCATGGGCCGGAGCAATCAAGATGTGCCACCCTCTAACATGCTTCGCGGTGCCCATCTCAACAGCCGGCGTGTAGCGTCTCCATCTGTGCGACGTTAAGGAAGCAACCGGAGTGACTTTGCAGCCTACAACGTTGGCGGTAGCATGATATAGGAATGGTAATGGTTTTGTCCTTCTGGAGAGATAATTTGAAAGTAGCCAGAATGACTTGATGGTCACTTAGTTCTTTAAGGTAATACAGGGATTGCAAGTTGCTTGGATTAGTCATGAGCATTAAGTCTACTATGTTCGAACTATGCGCAGTCTCTCTTGCTTACTTCATTACTTGAGTGAGTTGGTAGTTCTGTATGCAGTTTAAAAATTCACCACACTCTTTAGAGCTGACACGAGACATCTCACATCCCTTGCGACATTTGCAGAGCTTGGTCAACGACATTTTGTCCTTGCCTGGAGACGAGAACCCCAGACTGAAAGAGCTAGTCCCCATCATGCTCATCTGCAGCGCATTGTCCCACTTTATCGAGTTGGATTCTCACTTATTTTCCGAATTGCGGGACTGGATGAAAGGGATCTGCAAGGAGCAAAGTATCGGTGAGTGCTTCTGTTTCTGCAAGTTGATGTAACGTTTTTCTTCCTCAAATTTCCTTGTTGGACAACTTGATTTCGTTGGTGTGCCAGTTTCATATTGTCTGCATGCTTTGGTAGTTCCCATAAGCCTCAATTGAAATGCAGACAAGCAAGCAACTCATAACTACCCCCGGCTGGGGATGACCGGGACCATAATTTGGAGTATCGTCAAATGACGCCACAGTGATTGTGCCAAGCACTCAATGCCGGAATGAGCCAACTTTCACCTCCTTAGATATGCTCGCTGTCATAAATGTGCACAAATTATGATTTAGAAAGAAACTGGAATAATTGTTTTTCATTGCAGTTGAGCTATAAAGATTTTTTTTTTTTCTTTCCTCAGGTGATCCCGTTGTTTCGCGCAGCCTGGTGTCGTTTTTTCTCACCGTGAACCACCAGACAGCCGAGTGCCTGAGGAACCTTGCGCACATATCGGGCAGCGTTTATTCCATCTTCGGAGACATTGACGAGGCAGGCTTAGGAGGCTCTTTCCAGTCTCTGGCACAAATGTTTGCAGTGACAACTTTCTATCTAATTGCTTGTTGATTTCACTCTGCTACAGGATGTGGAGCCGGCTAGAAGACAAACATACGCCGTCATCAACCCGAAAACAGCAGGGGCAGTGACCACAGTTTTGTTGGATCATTTGCACAAGATTCAAGAGCGCATAGACTGGCTGCTAGGCGTGATGAAGTGCTACATTACCCTCGAGACACGTGCAAAAGAGAGGACAGGTAACGGCAGCGGCATCTAGCTGTGATCAATGCACAATGAAGAGAGCGAGCTATGAGAAGCATCCATATGGTTTTATGAAAAGTTTGTCTAAAATTTATGAAATTAGATTAATTTGATAATTGTACCTTGTGTTTCCTTGGGCTTTAAGAATTGAGAGATTTGCTTTGTAAAATGCCATCTCATCTCGCGCGCGTGGCAGCTTGCATCGAGTGCCTCGAAATTGATCCAATCACTCTGCTGCTCAACAGGTGCCGAGCTGTCGAACCGGCAGGTGGAAGAAGTGGGCTTGTGCAGGCAGCTGGGATATCTGGTGGCCATTTTTGTAGAGCTCACACAGTGCCGTCTGCCTCCCGGCCCATGCGTGGAAGGCGTCATGAAGCACCTCACCCGTCTCTACAACTCGCTCTCGGGTCTCAGCAAACTGGTTGGTTGACAGTCGGCTCAAGTGCCTCTTGGCATGCTCCTGCTTCATTTGTCTCTGCCTCTGTCTTTGCAGTACCTGTGTTTGTATAGCTCTAAACAGGGCAGCTTCTGCAATAAGTATGAGAAGCTCGTCAAGCTGGCCGCTACCGAACTGACACCACAAGTATATGCTATGATCACATTTCTGCAGGTAAGGAAGGGATGCTTTGGTTACGGTGTTGCAGCACATAATCCGGGAAGAATGAGCATTGCCACAGCCAATTGCTTTGGTATTTTCATAATGCTGAGAGCATTGTGCCCCTTCCTGCGATTCAAGTGGTATAATTTTAGAGGAGAGGGGCATGAACTCATTTGGTTATATCAAGTATTATTTTTATGTTACCATAACATGATTCCTTTGCAGAGTGCCGAGCCGGATGGACCTCCGAAAATGAAGAAACAAAGACGGAATGAAATCCAGAAGGTAAAGGGAAGTTTTGGCTTTGATAGGGTGGCTGGGTAAACTCTTTTCTCCTAATTGCAAGCAATTGGAAGGCACCTAAGCAGGTGTACATTCCAACCAAGATGTGCACACTCTTTTCCAAAAATCATTGAGACCGCTTTGGTCAATAAAAAATTAATTCTTAGTGTTCTGTATCGCAGGTAAAATCTTCGGTTAGACACTGGAGCGTCCAGACTGGCCTTTTAATCATGGCACTTGCAATAAATCTGTCTCGCACCCACCATCCGCGTGCAGTCCCAATGCAGGTTCACTGTCTCGTCATCTGCTAACATAAGCTGATACTATATCACACTTAGTAAGAGACGGATTGTATTGGAGCTCAAGTTTGTCTGCTTTTTTTCCGAGGGTTGTGGTGACGTCAAAATGCGACCTCTAATAGGCTTTGATCGAAGGGTAGTGGGTAGACCTCAAAGCAGTATTGGGTAGTAACTAGTAACGCATTACCAGTAACTAGTTGCTTTTTTCTGCAACTCGTTACTGCTTAGTGAAAAGAACTTGTAACTGTAATAGAGTTACTTATTTTCGAAAGTGACTGTAAAATGTAACGTTGTTACAGTTACTTCTCAGATTTATGTGCAAAAATATTGCAAACACAACCACCAAATCGTCTTGCAACTCGTGAGAGAGTCCCTAGTCCTGGTACAGGAAGGGCACAGCAAAAACTGCTGCAGAAAGCGTCTGGAACAGGAGGGAAAAAATAAAAATATAAAGAAACTAAATTCTTGGGTGACCCTGCTTGGCCAAGCTGGTACCACCAACTGGGAGGATGGGGACGTTTGTGTCCGTACCAGCCGTGTATGGTGCATCACCCACAGCGTACGCAGATTTAACAAAGCGCGGCATGTCTAAAGCGTTTTCTTTTCTCTGTCCGGCGGAGGGAGTTAGTGCTTTTTGCAGAGGACAGTTTTTGGTGATTGTCGTCACGAACGCCCGCAGGCTTACGGCACAATCGATTTTCCGTCTTCCTGCCTCCAAGCATACATTTCCTTCCTCTCTAATTTGAATCATCCAACTCCCAGATGCACTCTTGTGTGGTCTCGACTTCTGGCCCATTTTCTCTCCCTTCCTTTTTTTTTTTTTTACAACCCAATTACCGGCCCTGCTTCCCGTCACCCACTTCTTGTCCTTTCTCGGGTCCCGTCACTTGAGAAACGGAATTCGCTCGAAACATCTGTGTCGTTCTGCTTGGTTGTGTGTTTTCTTAAAATCGAAAGACCGCCCTTAGCCGGGACCATGGGCACTTGGCATCAGTTGATTTATAGATATTCACGTCGTGGGCTTTCCGGTTGGTCTCTTCTATTTTGGGTGGTGAGATGGAGCAGCACAAGCGTGTTCGATCTGGTTAGGGAGTGGCAGAGAAAAGATCGCAACAGCTGTTTGGAATTCAACACGCAGTGGTCGCTTGTACCTCGATCAGTGCTTATTTCGACCGAGGAATGTTGCCGCAACATTGCTCTCCCAAGTTTTCAAGGGAAGCTTCGTGTTTCATGAAAGATTGTGCGCACGCTTTAGAAAATGGTTCGACCAACGAGTGGATTGGAGTGGCATAAGAAAACATCTACAAAGCTGATTGCAAGGTATGACTAATATTATTATTAACTTCACATTTGCACAATTTTTATTGCTTGCGTCCGATTTCACCTCGTCAAAGAAATCAGAAACTACAATAAAAAAAAGCGCAAAAAATTAGACGAAGGACGAGTGAGAGGTATGTACACGACAAGCGCTGACTTACAACTGAATTTTAATAAAAAGAAATATGAAACCCTCGAACCACCAAAACGCAAAACACCGCCAATCTTATCAATGTGATTACAATCTTGCTTCGTAAGGACACATGTAAGCAATCTCGCTGCCTCGTTTGGCAGCGTGTACATTCCTCTCACTCGTCCTTTGACTTTTTTTTTTTTTTTTTGTTATGCATCATTAATTTGCCCAAGTTAATCAGAAATTAGAATTGACCGATTGTAAACTGGCACCCGGATTGGATATACACGAGATCTGGACATGTACTATTGTGTGCATGTATACCTTATGGTGGTCGCGCTTATTTTAGAGTTCTTCATGAACCATTTATCTGCTATATTAAAATTTTGAAAAACTAAAGTCGCCTGTAATTTTGCCAAAGAACAGACTCTAAATTCTTTATCATGTAGTGGATTTACTCGGATTCTGCCTTAAATTATGATCTTGTTCAAGGAGCTATTTATGGTAAAAATTGAAATAGGAAGAACCAAACATGTTAATATTGATTATTAAGAAAATCTTAGTTTCACAAAATAATCAGATCCACTACCGTGAACAACACAGTCTTATATAAGAAATTATGCTAATTTAAAGGCATATGAAAGAAGTTTCCTTTTAAATGTTTTGTAATGTTTGTTTTTTTTTGTAAAGTAACAACGAAGTAACGGCGTTACTTTAGCGAAGTAACTGTAACAAGTTACTCTTTCAATTTTGTAACTTTAACAGGGTTACTTTTATTGCCTGAATAACTGTAACACCTACATTTTAGCAGTAACATGCCCATGACTGCCTCAAAGCAAGCTGCCTTGACGTCTACCCACTATCCTTCAATCGGAGCCAATCAGAGCTCGGCGTTTTGACATCACCACAACCCCTGCAAAAGAAGGAGACGAACTTGCATTCTGCATATGCATATTTGTTAGCTCTCCTAATATTTAGTATACCGGAATCTTGGGCAGCATAGCAGATGTTACTTTTTTGAGTAGCCAGTCACCTGTTGAGGCAGACCAACTTCAGGCTGTATAAGTGTTCAAACAACACAACTTTTATTATGCAAAGCGCTGGCATTTTTTAATATTTCTTTAATGTTTTGTAACAGGCAGTGGTTGCCAAAGAGCTGAGCATCATTCCCTCCCTTATTTATGCCATTGAGCAGCACGAAAGACTGCTCATTCAACTGGTCAAGAAATCAAAGGTAATTGGAAAGTCTGGGTTTTCTGTGCAGGCAGTCCTATGAGATGAGCTCTTTTGCAGGTCAACCTCATGGAGGGTGCCAAGATGAGCACGGCACGGGACTTCCGCATCAACTCTGCCACCGTTCAGGCCCTTCTTGAAGAATCGGCTGAGGCCGACGAGAATGAGGTAGGACATTCTCATTGCACTGTTTGCACACTTGGTACTTTCCAAAAATCACAGTCTACGTTCACAATCCAAGTCTGACGAGTGAGCACTCGCCACTTTGGCAGTGGTGAAATTGTGCGTATCAAATTAATGTGCCAAGAAATGCTTACTGGTGAGGTAAGAATTTTTGGGAGTAGCAATTTGCAGTTATCTTGCTTCCAGCATGAGCCTAGTGACTTTATGGATCACTTGAGAGGTTTGTGCAACACCAGTACATCGTGGACACGCATTCGTGTACTTATTACTGCATGGTGCACATTAAAGTTCTTAAGGTAGCAGTTGTACTGCACTGGCTGAATGTCTCATCTCCAGCATGGGCTGGTGTCACCATACCTCGGAGGCAGACCGACCTCTCGCTGACCAATGAGTACCTAATTTTCTTTTTTGCTTTGGAGGCAGGACAACCAGAGGACCTCCCGGTCATTCTTTTTGGCTACTTGTTCTTAGCTCGTGTATTTAAAGTGAAGCCCTTCTGGGTTCCTCTAACTGTTCCAAAAAGGGTTGTTTTGTTGCACCAGCTCTGTGATTTTAATATCTCGGAGATGGTGAGGCATGCATGCCTGGTGGCATCCCCAAGCTCTCCTCCACTTCTCTCCTTTTTTTTTTTTTTCTTTGCAGACTATAAATTGTTCACTGCATGACAATGTTACTTTGGCGCTTCTTCGCTTTTTACTCCGAAAGGGTACCGGCGGTCATCAAAATTTACCATTCAAGCTAGCATCCCAGCTGAGCTCTTTCCACCACTATAGTTGTTTTGATGACAGTCCTTCAATACTGAGAGAAAACCGGCAATGGCTTGTTCGCACTAGCAGTACAGTGCCGCAGAGTGTACCTCAGTTCACAGTGAGGAGGAGAAAGGAAACAAATGCTTCTTTGACAGAACTCTGTTTCTTGGGGGGGGGTCTTTTGAAAAGTTTGAAGGACTGCAGTATTTTCCAGACTAGTCTACAGACTATACATGTTTAAAAGTTGAAATATTACACAGTTATGACCAGACTTGTGCCAAATATTTGAAAAAAGTAATTAATTAAAATTACAAGTACTGGACCATAAAACTAATGGATTACCATTACAAATTACTGGCTGTAAAAAGTAATTGATTAATTACATCGTTACTTTACTTTATCACTTTTCAATTACTTCAAGGAAGACATGCAAAGACGTGATTTGCACTTGTATCTCTGTATGCACTAAAAAAATAACTTATTTATACGATCTATAGATAGCAACTAATTTATGTTTGTCTTCCCCACAGCTGAAATGAACCAATAGCGGCGTGACAGTTCGACCTGTCCACGAGTATTTGTTCCTTGATTTCCGTCACAACGGTATTTGGCCCCGAATGCTAACCCAAATATTTGGTGATCAATTTATCGTTACCGAGCGCAGTCTGTGTGACTCATGCTCGTATTGAATTTGAGAGTTGGCTCGCAAGCGTGGACATTGCGGATCATCGTGGTACAGCACAGAGGTGGGAGACTGCGGATCATAGCGGTATACACTGTGGATCATTGCGAAGGAGAAAATACAAGTATACTGCTCTTATACTCCATTCACACGGCTCGCATAAAGGTCCCTTTTAACAAAAACTAAAGACGTTTACAAATCTCTGTAATGAAGAATTAGAGCGCAGCTCTTGAAGGGGGAGGGTATGCCCCTCCTCCTCCTCTGTACTTTCCCTCTCCCGCTCCCCTTCTCCTCCTCCTACCCTCCTCCTCCCACAGTTTCCCCGCTAAATTTAGCTGCAAAATTGACGCCACGTGACCTCAACACCAATTTCATTTCATTTCATTTATTATCCCTTAAAGGCCCCGCCAGGCATTACATAAGGGGGGCAATACAAAGAAGCACAGAAGTAGAACTTTTATACAATAAAAACAACAAACAAAACATAGAAACAAGATGTGGCTGAGCACTGGCCATAGGTAGGAGCATCGCACTGATTACATATTAAATATAGACGATACAGCATGTCTGAAGAGGTCGGGGTCACTGATGAGCACTACATGGTCCGGTAGATTGTTCCACTCTATTATGGCAAGGGGAAGAAATGAGCTGTTAAAAGTGACAGTGGAACCATGGATGCGACGTACACTAAGGGAGTTAAAAAGTCGTCGGGATGAACGATGCGGTTCTAACAGTAGAGACTGTCTGAGTAGAGGGTGGTAATAAAAAATCTTCTGGAAAAGACAGATGCGTGATATTTTTCGGCGAGAAATGAGAGTGGGGAGGCATAAGGAAGCCTTCATGGCCGACACACTGGCAGTGCATTCATAGTTAGAAAGAATGAATCGGGCAGCACGATTCTGAATAGATTCTAAGGTGTTAGTGAGGTAAATCTGGTGTGGGGACCAAATGGCAGCAGCATACTCAATCTTCAGACGCACAAAAGTTTCGTAGGCCAGCTGGCGCAAAGCTGGAGGGCAGTTTAGCAGTTTCCCTGCTAAATTTAGCGGGGAAAGTAATGTCATATGACTTCGTGTCCCGTCACCTATGAACAAAATCAGTTTCTCTGCTACATTTATCAGGAAAATTGACGTCATGTGACCTCAACACCAATTCAATTCCCCGCTAAATTTAGCGGGGAAACTGAATTGGTGTTGAGGTCATGTGACGTCGATTTTACTGGTAAATTTAGCGGGGAAACTGAATGCGCTGTGTTGCATTATGGGACGTCACAGACCTACACAGCTTGAATATTTTGGTGTAGGCTGTTTTGGTGCACAGACTTTTCAAGGAGCTCATACTTTTTGATGCATGGACATTTCAATGCCCGGACATTTTGGTATATATACATTTGATATCCTAATTATCTTTCAATTGTCACAAAAAAAAACAAAAAAACACTACCGTAATATTTTGAGAGATGCCCCACCCCGAAAGATAACCCACCCCTATTTTTAGCTTGATTTGCTATTTTCTTTTAATCACCGAAAGATAGCCCACTCCTAGTAATCTTAGTGTTCGGATCAATGATGACCTTGGCAAATGCGACTAAGTAGCTATGGCGGGATATAGGCGTACATTGCTTACTGGAAATCGTTTAGTCATCTCTGCTTCACTGTCCCTCGCCGCGATAACAAGTTTGGCAGGAACACATGATCTAAAAATAGCGCTTTTTCAACTTTTCTTGGATGTGCCCCGAAAGTTAGCCCACTCCTTATTTTCACCCGATATGCTCTCAATTTTAGGAGGGCTATCCTCGGGATATTACTGTAGACCTATTATTATTTTCTTTTTTTCTCTTAATGTGTTTGTGATCTTGGTGATACAACTAAATTCTAACAAAAATGACTGCTTGAAATCGCGGTATCGTTCAGAACCCAAAAATAATAAATCAAGCATGCCGTCTCCGTCACAATTAGCAAAACAGCTATTGTTAAAGGAAGCACGAAAACTAGCTTTAAAACAATGAGCTGCTTCTACACAGTGGCGTTACTTGGGTCAGCTGCACCCGGGGCAGTGACCCGCGGCGACACCTCCCGGAGCACTGCACCCAGGGCAGTCTGCCCCCCACCTGTGACATTTGATTAACTTTGCTCCACATATAAAGTTTTCCCTTGTAAATGTAGCGATGCAACAATTTAAAGTTATGTTCTATTAACTAAAATGTACCACAGTATACATTTGTGTATTCATTTCAGTTCAGCGCTGTATTATGTCTGTCGTATCATTGTGACTTTTTTCACAAAGAAAGTTACAATGCAAAAGCTACATGCAATATAAAAGAGGGAAGCTCTTTCCACTTAAGCGGAGCGAACGCTGGAACCAAAAACATCTTCAAAGCATTTCCCAGAATTTTTTTTTTGTTCGTGTGTGTAGCTAGTTTATTGATGCTGATAGTAAGATTTCGTTTTACATGAGTAATATAGTGTCGGTATTGTTTTAGTCGTGTTTATTTTCCTTGGCAATTATTTATCTACACTCGGGTCAATAATTACAGCCCTTAACTAATTGGAAGTGCTGGAGCATCTGTTAAAAGTTGTGTGGAAACCGTTACATTAGTAGTTATGTCACGGGGACAAAACAGCGTGGGCAATTGTTCCCCAATTACTGACGGTAGGACGGCAACACGCTGGTGAGCGCGTATAAATAAATTTATTTCGCCATTACGCATTACTATAACAATGCTGGGGGTTCGACTATTTCAATATCTAAACTCTTATTGGCATTTAAAATGTCCATACACTGAAATGCCCGTGCACCTAGATCTCCGTACACCGCCGGATCCCCTTAGTGAAATTGGTTCCTTTCACATTGTTTCTCGTGCACTGGTGTGAGCTGTAAAGCGACTTGAGGCAATGTGGGGAGAGGTTGAAAAATTTTTACATTATGAAATAAATTAAAAATCACATATAGCTTTAAAAAAATATACAGAAGTTGCGCAGCGAGCTTTCTCAACAAAACGATATGATGCCTCTCGAGCGATGTCGAGAGGCACCAATCAGTCGTTGTCTAAGGTGATAATTAAAAAAAAAAAATTGTTTGTTGGAAGATACATGATTAAATAATATATAACCGTTTATATGTCTCTGATAAATAAAAGCATGTTGTGACTGAGTGGAAAGAATAAACATGGAATATGGAGAGAGATCAGCTCTTTTTCATAGAGAATATTTTCCTACTTTCATTTGCTGTCGTTTCGATGCTCTCAAATGAAGTCACTTTTATGTTTTTTTTTCTTTCTTTTAGCTGGAAAATATGACAATTTATTAAAAATGCTTTTCTACGCATTCCTTCCCATGAGCCTTTGGTTTTGTATGCAGTACATTGTTACTATGAACTTGTTTGTCTTGTCCCACCACCGGGTGCAGGGGTGGAACTGCTGCGCCATTTGCGCCAAACTGCGCCAGAACGAAAACCCTGCTACATGCTGCTCCAAAGGCTGTATTTGTGCACAACATACGCCACGTCTGCGCCAAAAGGGAGCTGTTCTCAAAAAAGAAATCGAAAGTGTCTGGCAGGTGGCATTCTTGGCAATGCCACTGAAAATTAAAAAAAGTACAGTTGTTGATTTTGCGAATGCCTAAGTACTATGTGCGAAGAGTAGGGCTGCGCGAATATTGGAATTATCAAATACTAGTTTCAAATTATACGCTATCTGATATTCGCTTTAAAATGAACTGCAATGTTCATACTTTTCGAAGTGTTGATCGCGGCCGGTTAGCCCCCTTGAGTGCGCTTTTCCTCACGCACCGATGCACTGCGGAGAAGCAATACCCGCGGAGCTGACACCGCGATCTCGCGACTCGCTTCGCCGCAGCGCAGCTGCGCACGGAGGCGAACAACACAAGTGGTAAAACGCACGTGCGCTCCTGGTGTAATAAAAAAGAAAACGTTGTGATTGTTGATATTTATATTGCAGTAAAATCTTCAAAATTTAAGTGTGGCTTTTATGCAAGGGTGTATGTTAGACATCGATGTTTTAACAACCTGTGTTCACTAGTTGAACTTGCTTTGTTTTAATTCAGAATTTAAGAAATTCAAGAAGATTTATAATCCCCTCAATTAGGTATGGCGGGGCTTCCTTATAGGTTTAATTTTATATCAGATCTGTCATTTACTTGCCATCCTAGTGTAAGCATTGGACTGTCTGTGGCTATAGTCTATAAATATAGCTAGATTAAAATTAACAGAGCTCATAAGTGGGCAATTAGAAGCTTGGAAACAACCTTTGCGAGTTCAACTCTGTTTTTGTTTAAGCATGGTGTAACACTAGTGAAAGGCATGGAGAAAGACGCAGCAACTATTCAATCTTTGATTAAAAAATATTCGGCCAAAACCACTATTCACTTTGAATTTGCTTTGTACCCAAAATCCATTATTTGCACATTCCTAACGAAGAGTTATCGGTTTCTGTGCGAACGGTGCTTGCATCGATTGCACGAATAGGTAGCGCAACTCGTGATCAGATAGAGGAGCTATATACTCTGCTTAGCTGCTCTAAGAACAGTAGCTGATTGAATACGAGCGAGGGCAGCGAGAGACACATTTAACACTAAAGTGTTCGTTTGATGTCGAACTCGCGACGATTAGCTCACCGTGATACAAACCCTACAAAGTAGCCAAAAACATATTTTTTACGTCAAACACAAACCAAAGACGCCGTCGGTGCCTACATTTGGAAAATTACCAGCATATGATTGTTCAATAAATAAATAAATATCTGTAGTGGCCAGGTCCCCTGTAGGTATGATACCTTAGGTAGTGTCCCAACACTTTAACAACTGAAGATTTTCCACAGGCTAACTTTTCAAAAAGATTGTATACAATTTTTTGACATGAAAGCTCAAGATTGTCTGCTCCAAAAGTGGGAATTTCTGCTTCAAAACCCGTTGTTCCCTGCTACAAGAGCTGGTCCAAATCACTATTTGTCAGTTTCACCGCTGCGGGTGTCTTGCCGTTTCATGGGAATTATTGTTTATAAAACATGTATCATTCTGGCCAGTATTTATACCACTGAAGGGGTTTGCTAGCGAAACAACGTAAAAACAAACCCATCTTTATCGAAGCATCGTTCTATACATGCCTTTTCTCACGCTGCCCTGACAATTTCCCTCCGTACACATTTCTAGCTTAAATGTTGCGCACAGCTATCATTCTAGATAACAGAGCGTGCCTGTGTTAATAAAAAAACTCGTAGCTACAAGGATAAATCCACTCGCGATGCCTACATTTCAGCGCTGTTCCGCGGTGTCCCATTGCTTCCCGTGTAATCATATTTGTTGCCTAGTTCGTCTGTTATTTCGAGATGACTTTCGAAACGATAAAAGTTGTTTTTGCGACGTATATTCACGCGCTGTGCCTTCACAACATCAGCACTATAGCCGAGGTGCCCATCCCGACGCGATCGCCTCCAACCGTGACGTCACGAGAGGCGCTCTCGGGCCTTGACTCTAGGTTCAAGGTCGTCACCGTGTCGTGGTGTTGGTCGTGCTGTGTCCCTCGTCTGCACGGTAAAGCCAGCTCCTAGCATTTCTTTCGGTGCCTCGGATGGCGCTGCAATCCTTGCAAATGGTGATATAGATTGAACCCACGTACCAAATGTGCTGTTTGAGAAAGCAGAGTGGAAAGAGGTGGAGAGGTGCACTTAACATTTGGGCGTCTTGGGCGCAGGACGACGACGGAGATGGCAGCGGGGAGCCTTCAGCGCGATGCTCGGCGCCTGTGTCGTGCGCCAAGAAACCCGAGCGCAAGCGGCCCAGGAAAGCGGGGCCAGTGGGAAAAGACGACGTTGACCTCGACGGCCCGAAATTCGAACGCCACGCTATTGTTTTTGTTTGTTTGTTTTGTATTTTTTATGTGTTTAAAACGCGGGAATTGACTCGGGATTCTAATAAATTAAGCACTGCGCTGACCAAATTGCCTCTCCACTGCGTGCAAATACACGAAATCGCCTCCGTGCAGCGTTGTGTGAGAGACTACGCAAGGACGTGGTTCTGAAATTAGCTCTTGGGCGCTGGCTCGTCTTGAAGCCAACGTTGTGCGGCATTGAAGTCGGTGCTAGAGCCACTAAACGAGCTGCGCAGAGTATCATCGGCACTCCGTTCCCCGACATTGTTGTAGGCGCCACCATTTTGGTTCGTATGCAGGGCAGACACAACTGCCGATCGTCATGATTCAAAAGTGCGATTTCCTCCGGAGCAATTTTGCTTTGCTCTGTCGCGAACTGAAAAAGGGCAGAAAAGCTTTTCCTGTGATCTCAGATAACGCTTCAGATAACTGGCAACCATGATTTTAAGACACAATATGGCCAAGTGTCGTTACTCTGAAACGTAGCTTGTTTAGTGGCACTAGTCGGAGCTATGGACGTCCGTGCGCTCGCGCACCTTGAGCGCTGATCAAGGCTGTACACGCACGCTCTCTTCACCTATGCCGCATAAAGTTGCGCTCTGACCGTTGTCGAACTTGTTGTTGCTTCCGGAGGCAAGTAGAGACTTTTAGTGGATCGTACGCTGCGGAAAGCGGGCCCAGCGGGCGCGTGCTCAATCTCTACTTCGAAGTGACGGCCCGAGTTGGCGCCAGCAAAGTGGAGCCCTAGAATACGGTCTACTACGAGTCCCTATTGACCCAGAAGGGATTGAACAAGCATCTGAATGATTACCACCTTTTATTGATTTTTCCGTAAGAAATAGAGTCGCCGCCACTGCGCATGCGCGGAACCCAAACCTCGTTTTGGATTTCCGCACGCATACATGGGCATGCACAGAACTTTTTTTCAAGGGGGTCAAGCCTCTTTTGAGAGTAAAAGGTTAAAAAGCGCGAACAAACGAGGACAATAAAGAAACACGGACAACAAAACAAACGCTTCTTTTTTCTGAAAAAAAAAAATACGGCGAAAAGGATGAATATATTATACAACATAAAGAAAAAAGGAAGCCCCTGTCCTGTCGTCCGTGTTTCTTTATTGTCCTCGTTCGCGCTTTTTAACCTTTTATTCAGTAATGGACCAACTAGCCCAAACCCAAGTTTTAATGCAACAGAACTGTTGTGAGAAAAGGGCCTCTCTTTTTTTGTGTGTGTTGGGTAATAACATTCTGCCATCGTTTGCGACAGCAATGCAGGCGTAGTAACTGGTTGCAGCTTTTTTTTTTGTTGTAGAATGCCGGGGTGTATGGGCTGGTTTATAAACCCCCGAATCCCAGAAATAAAGTTAAGGAGGAGGGGGGGGGGGGGGGGCAGCAGGGACCTTCCCCATTCCCTTTTTATTGCGTCCTACTGTTTTCTTTGCATATGCGAAGCTTTTAGGCGCGCTATTCTAAAACTCGCCAATTCAATACTCCAAGTTAACAAAATGTAATAATTCACCCGCTCCGTTGCCCTGAGAGCGCGCGTAAACGGCGAACTTTCAGAACGCTCCAACAACGTGCGTTCACGACCATCTAAATAATCTTGACGGGCGTGATGAAAACAGCTCAAACGACGAAGATTAAGCGAACAAACGGACATGACAGTACAGTGTACTAGAATACAGGGCAGTGTTGGGACCGGAGTGGCTCGCGTAAGGTGTGCTGTATATCGCGATAGGTGTCGGCACTGGCGCATCGGCAGTTATCGGCAGTAGGGTCAGTATGGTGGTGGTTGTGCGCGTGCACGAGCACGCGCGGCTGCATGTGCTCGCTGCAGCGACTTTCTGCTGCCCAGTCGACTGCAGCGCCGTGATTGCTATCTACACGTGTAGCCCCACAAGGCCCCAATGCCGAGCCGCGCCGGTCCAAGCACTACCCCGTATTCTAGTACACTGTAACGACAGGACGATGCGGTTTGTTTTCGTTTTGTGTCTGTTTCTTCACATCCGCTTTTTTTTTTTTTTGGGGGGGGGGGGGGCGTTTGTTATCGCATATAACGTTTACCAACTTGCCCAATTCACTACCTTAGTACTCGACAGACGATAAGTGTCGGCTCACTCTGAGCATGCGCTGTGCACAACGCGCTCAGCCACTTTCGGCGCTGCTTGAGTGTCTCTATCGGAACCGCCTCTCCACGTCGTCCTCACGATGAGATCGAGCGCTGACACAGACTGGACAAGAATGCTTCGTCAGCGTCAGGCCGGGCTTGACGTCTCCAGTCGAAGGACGCTCAGCTGACGCTGTGTGTGGTGACGTTATGGGGAGGTAGCGTGGACGACGAGTCCTTTCGTACGGGACGGCGACGCCCGCTCAATGCGTGTTGCGCAGGCAAGCGCGGGTCGAGCAATGCTCCCTCGAGGACACCAGTCGACGGATGGTTTGATTGCCGGGCACAGCCCGCGGCGGCGGGTCCCGTGGGTGAAGCGCTGCAACGTGACGCCCCCGGGGTAAGCACCAAGGCTGCAGGAGTAGCCGAAAACCCCACTCCTACGGCGCTAGTACTTAGCCCGGAGTGTCACACGGCCGGAGACATCCTGGCTGGGCCGGACCGGCTCCTTTGTCCGTCCACTGGGAGCGACGTCTACTGGAGATCCAAGAGCTAGAACATAATTGAGATTACAGTAAGTAATGGAAGGCACATGAGCTCGTGTCTATCCATGTTTTTCAATTACTCTGTAAAACGACAGTAGCAATAGCAACCCCCATAAAAAAAAGTACCATCACCTTGCATTTCTATTACTATTGTAACGATTCTGTTTCCCCGTCTTCAAAACCAGTATAAGAGCTAGAGATTAAATAAAAAGCGGTTTGCGGATGTTCCCAAAAAGAAAATGGCGACCGACAAAGCCCACGAATGCTTGGAGTTGTATCGAGTCTTCTGGGATCCGGACAAAGTGGTCCCAAGCAAAATTTGAGGTATAGTTTGCTTGTTCTTTGGCTATTAGTCAATTGTTTTCTTTCGCTGCAAATTGAACATGGAGAGAAAAATGTTTTGTTTAGGATATGAAACGCTAACCATTTTGATATTTACATATTCAATTTAAAACACATTGCATGCCTGTAGCTAAGCCAAGCTGAAGGGAAAACTATACGATAGAAGTAATATACAAGTGCATACATCAAAGTGTATATAATATTTGATATAACGAAGATGAGAAGAAAAACGTTCCATATAACACGCCATCATTAAAATATTTATATATATTTGACGTTCGTGTTTATAATCTGCCTTTGAGGAGCGGCGATATTGGATTACGCTGTAGGAGAGAAATTTTGCCAGTGCTGTGCCACTGTTATTGCCTGGGGTCTTTAACGTGCATCACCCAGTAGCGATACACGACTGCACGCACGCCATCACAATTATGTATAGTATGTGCATCATAATGCCTGAAACATCATGTGCATACATTTTCTTGCAGCGCCATTGCGTTAATTCGAAAATATGGAACATACTCGTGCATTTTCATAAAATTTCTTCCCGCGTCTGTAACTAAAGTCACAGTGCAGCCCACGCTACGAGCTGATAGGTCCAATCAGCAGTGCTGAAAACAAAACGTACTAATGGCGTTCGTCGACTTTTTTGTGCATGTTATTACCGGCTAGCTCAATATATCGCACAGTGCATCGCGGCCTTCCGCCCTTAGTATGCGCGTGCCTGCGCGTTAGAAGCTCCGCCTTCAGCGCGAGCTCGCTAATTTCCGCAGTGCTTTGGTTGGCGGCGCGCGTCCTGCGCAGTTCCCCACTTGTGTTAGCAAGGAGCAGAATAGCTCGCGCTGAAGGTCCAAAGCTTCTGGTCTCAGGCTCCAGCTTGGAAGAGAAAATGGCGACCGCCATACGAATCTCCAGCTTTGTACAGTGCTCTGACTTGTGCGAATACGAAGGAGCCATAGTGACAAGTGAGCGATAATAGAACTTTAACTAACTTTTGGACTTCTTTCGTTGTTTCCTCAAATATACAGGGTGTTATTTTTTATTCGAAACGGATTTTTCAAAAAAGGCGTCTTTACTGGTACGTGAATGCCGCTTTCACAGTATGTTTTTTGAGCTCGGTGGACATTCGAGGGGCGAACAACCGTCGCAGTCTGGTGAGTAATTAACAAAAATTCGTTAATTAACTTTTTTAGTTATTGAAAATAAACACGATTATAATTCGAAATTTACTGAGCGTCATTCAAAATCACTAAGTCAGTCATTTTTCGTAAAAACATTGAGCGCGTGAGAAGCACAGCAGTGCGCTAATGTTACCACTCGTCTAGCAGGTACAAAGCTGCCGGTGCGATAAGGCGCGGCCCCGCGATTTTTTCGTCTCTTTTCAGAGCCCCAGCCTTCTACCTGGTGCTGAAAATTACTGATGAAGAGGTTTTAAATGACGCTCAGCAAGTTTCTAATTGGAACCATACGTCTATTTCCACTAATTGAGTTAATTAACGAATTTTAGTTAATTAATCACCAGACTGTGACGATTGTTCGCCCCTCGAATGTCCGCCGACCTCAAGAAACAAAGCGAGGACGGCATTCACGTAGTAATAAAAACGCCCTTAAAAAAAAAAAAGTGTTTTGAATAAAAAGTAACACCCTGTATAACAGAAACCTTAAATACATTAAAATAGACATTACACGTGCGTTGAATAAAGCTTCAGAGTAGCAGTTCACTAAAACTTCAAGGAGCGCCCAAAGTGTCAACAAATCACTTGGGGCCATTTTGTCCGGATTTACGCTTGAGACCATTCTGTCCGGGAGTATTTTGTCCGGGTCCATTTTGTCCGGGACCTTTTTTGTGCTTCCAGAGTCGGCTACCAGCGGGAACGGGAGGAACGGGCCCCATTTTGTCCGGATAATCGCTGATAACTTTTGAATGAAATAATGGTAAGTTGTCTCTTGTCCGAACCGCTAGCGCGGGTGTGACGCGATATTGCCCCGAGTGCGCAATCCCTGTCGCGAAAACTCCGTGTCATTA
Source organism: Ixodes ricinus (assembly GCA_037355805.1). Classification (NCBI taxonomy): domain Eukaryota; kingdom Metazoa; phylum Arthropoda; class Arachnida; order Ixodida; family Ixodidae; genus Ixodes; species Ixodes ricinus. Next base: position 96,956 of record JAZHYW010011507.1, on the reverse strand, counting down.
GCCCCGCGCCTCGAAAACCCCGTGTTTAATGACCCCGTATCACATTCCCCGCGTGCCAAAAACCCCGTCTTCACTGCATCCGTCCCATACTGCTTTTGGCGCTTTGACCGGCCTTGTTCCCTGCCTTCTTCCCTATCTCTTTCTGGGTCTACAGTTAAAACATACAGTAAAGGAAACAATAAAAAATACTTGCGTCACAAAACAAAAAAGGGAAGAAAACACTGAATATGAAGTATAATCAAGTACAAAATGAGCGTCTTGGTAACAGTATCAAGCATTAGGAAGATTACCTTCCTTATGTTTGATGATGAAGTAAAAGTACGAATAACAGCGCAAAAAATTACGAAGGAAAGGTGTGGTGACTACTCCTTCTACCTGTCTTTCATCAGTCTTTGCGCTGCTTTTCGTGAGTAATGCATCACCAACTCGCCCAAGTTATCACTATACAAGTGGCCAACTGCAGGAGTTTACAGTTCGGGGCTGATGGTATGAATCGCCATACTTGCCAGCAATTAACTCAGTAAAGATGCGCACTAAACTTGTACTATTTGGGCGTGTCGATGCCTTTAAACATTTAGAAAGTGGAGATACATGAGGAACGATACAGACCTAAACCATCGCTGCATAACAGAAAAAATATAAAAAAGAGAGCTCGAGGGAGAGAGTAGTTATACATCTCCGCCATTGTGGCTCTTTTCAAGAAAGATCAGTCTACAAGACGAGTGTCGCCGCTGCGGCTATGCAATGGCTGTCAGGCTCGCAAACGACTCGAAGAACTTGACAGGGACGACAGCATCAAGAAACTTTGTAGGTACGCTCGCGGGACGCTGCGCTTAGCTTAGACGAGTTTTTCCAGAAATTGCAACGCTTTTGGCGGCATCTAGACTTTCAAGTCTGTAAACATATGAATGTTGTAATTTATTTTTAAATAAATAAGTGATTCATTGTTGAGATGTACTCTTCATTATTACAACAATAATTATATTTTTTTTTCTTACGTGAACATAAAAAAAAATTCTATGGTTGATGCAAGATTAATTAAAAAGTTGTGACGTCAAACCAAGCCCCAATTATAAACCCAACGTTTCGAGGCCTGCTCGGCCTCTTATTCATGGGGGACTGTGTCGATGGTCGTTAGAGGCAGTACTTTGGTATTGAGGGGGAAAAAAAGAAGAAAGACGAACGAGAATACTGTTTTTCAACGGTCGTCACCACAGTCACTCCTGAAGAGGCCGAGCAAGCTTCGAAAAGGACGTCATCACTTGTTAGTAAGGGTAAAAACACAGGCAAGCTGGTAAATAACTTCCATTACAAACCCGAGACGAGGAGCGATAAAAAAAAAACTGACACAACACTCAAGGTATTATTTGGTCGAGACCTTGTGTATTGTGTCTGTTTATTTATCGCTCCTGCCAGTACATATATAATCATGTCATAAAAACTGCATAAACAAAGGAAATGAAAAAGAAAAACGACGTGCATGTTGAGATTCTTGGGCTGTTGACCAGTAACGTAGTTCCGGTACAAGGGGCCCTTAAGTCTTTCGTAGCCCCCCCCCCCCCTCCTCCCCTCCCCTCCTATTCACTTCCCGAGACCGCAACTAGTAAAGTGTGTGTGTTGGGGGGAGGGGCGTGGGGGGCTGATGCCGTCAGAGGTGGCACAGCCCCACGTGACTAAGACGCCTAGTACCCTGGGTCCAGTCCCCCCCCCCCCAATCCCCCCTGTTTCTACGCCACTGCTGTTGACAAGGGTTAACCGAGTCATGGCTTTTGAAAACGGCAAAAAGAGCGGGGTGTTTGACACGGGGCTTTTGACGTTGGGTGCTTTCGTGCACCACTCCTCTAGCGCTGCACTTGGGAGGAGACCAAGCGTTCAGCAATAAAACTTATTTAAAAAATAATAATAATAATAATTTGTTTTAGACAGATTCTGTACATCGTAATTCTGAGAGCTTCGAAAAGGCATTTCAAAGGACAACACAAATCGAGTTTATCACTAATCGACTTCATTCAACATTTCTGCCTTCGCCTGAGATACCAACAAGACTCGGACTGGCGCGCAATCAAGATGGCGGCGATTATGTCGACGCCATCTTGATTCGGTGCCAGCCTGAGTCCCTCTGGCGCGAAGACCGTTAGTGCATGAGGTCATCTTGTTTCCGAACCCCTCCCCGCTCACAATCACCGGTTCCCCAGCGCAATCTGAACGTCAATTGACCGACTGGAGGGGATGCTTTCAAAGGGCAGTATATCGGATGAGGCGTTGACTGACACCCGCGTTTAACGAGACACAATATCCATCGGTCGTACGTGACGTTTGAGAGGTGGGGAAGGACGGCTAGAACCCTCAACTAATTTAGCTACGACCAGGCACGTAGCCGAAAGGGAGGGGGGGGGGCATGCCCCCCCCCCCGAAATCTTACATTTCGCTGGGACCTCTTCTCCCCCCTCCCCCTAGTACAGCATTTTGTCATGGGCGGGCCCATGACAAATCAAATCCCCCGAAACAAAATCCTGGCTACGTGCCTGGCTACGACCCTTTCGCCTCACCCCAACCCACAATCGGACCTGACCTTATGCTAGAGTTTGACTGGATGGACCTGTTCCGTTTGGGGGATTTGCGGACATGGGCCCATTGAGGTTGACCCAGCAGGATGACATTCCCAACGTCTCCTTGGATGATATTAGTCAATGGTATCTAAATTCCACCAAACCGTTTCTTTAAGATGAAGACAAGATAGAATTGAGACTTTGTCCTCCGGACACCTTTCTCTGTATCTCCCACGGTTTGATGTTTCCTAGGTCTCTCGCCCCAGTCTCGGGTAATTCAACGAAACAAAGTGGTGGTTTGAGCGCGTGCCCACATGTATACACGGGTCACAGAGAGGGGGCATCGGCCGAGCGGACCGAGAGGCCGGGCGGCGACCACTCCAGGAAGATCAGTCCAGAGGGAACAAAGGCGCGGTGGCCTGTACTCACGGCTGCGGCGTGGACGTCGGCGGGGTCGGGCCGAGACGCTTGTCCCGCAATGCACGGGGGCGCCCCTTCTTATACTCTCATTACCCAATTGAGCTCTACGAGGGCGGATTGAATGGGGGCGCCCATTGGTCGGGCCGCTCTCAATTGGGCCCGCACGTCATGGGCCTCGATGAGCGCCTTCCCGGTGGCGTCAACACGGGGCCCTAATGAGGATATCTGAGCGCCGCCAGGCGCCTGCCGACCAGCCGCGGGTGTGCGGCTTCGGCCACGGGACGACTCCTGATATGCGAGCAAATGCTCCTCCATTCTTGTCTCTTTTTCTGTCCTCTTGTGGGTCTGCCTGCGCGGGCATGCGCCTGTGTGCGATGTATCTGTGTGTGTTGTTGTCGTAGTCAAATGTATCGTTCCGATGCTTCTCGAGCAAGTTTTACTGAGTCTCACACGATGAGCTGCCGCGCGTAGTTTGGCAGTTGCACGAGTACTTCCGCAAGAAACAGAAAGCGATTTCTCAAGCACGTTCGCGCCCATTCCTACCACGAATAGGACGCATGGAGTATATCCGAATAGAGAAGTATACTGATTACTTTCCAAGTAGCTTTGTCATTACCACGTTTTATTTTCGCGGCAGTAACTTGTGATGTGATAACAGAATGTTTGTACATTATTAACTACTCGTTACTGTTATTAAAATATTAACATAATTCTCTAATTAAAGTACTAGGATTTGTGAATTCAAGAGGAAAGTTCAAGAAGGAAAGGAAAACATCGTGCAGAAGCGAACACAATCACTAAAAAAAAAAAAACGCGATGTTCCAGCTAGGCGGACGGCCGTCGTCAAGAGCTACGTCTAGTAACAACCATTTCAGAATAAGGTTGAGACTCGAAAGCACTACCAAAACCTTCTACGCATTTGTGAGGCGCGTAAAGCTGGCATTTTGGTGTCTTTTTCTGGAACATAAAAGTTCACCCAACGCAACATTTTCGGGCTATCAGACTCGGGCGAGGTGCAGGTGCTCAGAGAGGACTAACGCATTTCATTGAGTCGCTCGCCTGCTGGTGCTTCTGATGATTACAGAATTCAACTGATCCGCCGCCAAACCCGGATTGTTTCTTTGTACCGCACGAGCATGCATCCCTAGCTCCCTCCGCCGCGGAGCTCGTCGCATCGCAAAAGTCTGACGTTTTCGTCGCGTGGTGCTGGGGCCAGGGCCATGCAACGATATTGGGTTGAAACGTCTATCATAAACACCTGAGACTGGTGAGGAAAAATTAAGAAACCTTCAAGTCGAAGAAAAGGTAGGAGAACGTCTCAAACGCAGCTGCATTTGAGACATTCTCCTACTGCGTTTGAGACGTTAGCCTATTTTTTGCGGTGTAATTTCAAGGAACAGCGAACTTTTTCCATCAGTCTCTCCTTCGCAAAACTCGATGACTCAGTAACGGAAATCGCATTGTTGTCACAGTCGCGGGAATTTCCTTATGATGACGATATTCAGATGCAGTTCATCGATTGGACACGAGCGCTGAGTGATCACTCGATTTGAGCTCGTGACTTAGTTAATGTCTTGAGCATTCGGATAGTGGCTCGTGTCAAATCGCTGCTGTTACAGAAACTGAAGCCACTCGGTAAAGTAATAATAATAATGTGTGTATGTTTATGCAGCCTAGAAGTTAGTCTGCCTCAACGGGCGACTTGTCTCCCAGCTGTAGATGAGAAATTTAGCCAGTGCAGTACAACCGCTAGCATGGGGTCTTTAATGTGCACCCCGCAGTAGTGATACACGACCGCACGCGGCGCGGTACGATGCTCATCATGATCGAAACGGGCAGGGCCCAGGATCCCTGGATTCTGCAGCGCGAGCTTTTGCTTCACATGCTCCGAACTAGTGTGCGCTTGCCCACTCGGTCACCGATCCCCCTAAAGGATAAAGAAAAAACAACATACATGAAAGGCGCAGACTAACAACTGTGTAATTTCTTTCTCATCTTTCTCCCCTCACACCGTATTTCGAAAAATTATTGTGACTTTGTGGCGGTGTGGGGGGACAAAGATGAGAAAGAAATTACACAGTTGTTAATGTGTGACATAGCACGGCTGCGTTCGCGCGTGTCACATCAGTGGTCGCGAGCAGTGACAGTGAGCTCACGAGGTGGATGATCCGCTGACCTGGCTGGCTGCTCGATGTTCGATCTGTACATATGATGGCTTTCTTTTGATGTTATAAATGTTCTGCTTTCTATTGCACATTTGCCGGCCATGAGGTTTTTACTCTGAGACCCACAAAATAGAACAGTTAGTCTGCGCAATTCATGTATATTGTTTTTCTTCTATCCTCTGGTTTAGTTTAAATTTTATCAAGTGCGTTTTTCTACTCTCTAAAAATGCCTTCGCGTCTACTTACCCGCAAAGCACTCGAAGAGCCAATCTCTGCGTCTATGAAATCATCTCTGCGAATGATGAAGTGGAACATCTGTTTAGACCCCAAAATGAAGTCTGCGCTGTGGCATTACGCAATGCAAGCATGACGCTTTGCATTGCGTAATGCCACAGCGCAGACTTCATTTTTAGGTTTAAGCGGATCTTCCGCCTCATCATTCGCTGAGCTGATTCCGTAGATCGCAGAGATTGGCTCCTTGAGTGTTTTTCGGGTAAGTAGACGCGCAGGCATTTCTTAGAGTGATCTACGCAGCGCAGCAAACGATCACAATGTCCAACCAACTAGCCCATATTCAAGCTTTATTTTTATAATTAGCATCCATGATGTTACCGATTTTAATTTGTCATTTACGATTTAAATCAAATTAGGCCCTTCACTGTGGAGCGTAGGGCCAAATCGAAGCTACGCTGAGAAACTGGCCGCCGCCGGGGGGGGGGGGGAGGGGTCGGATATGTAAGAGGAGGAGTGGGAAACTCGCCGGGGCAGAGTCAAGGAAACTCCTCCCCTCCCCCGTTACGTCGCATCGGAGAGATTCTCGCCGAAGTCGAGCTTAGCCCCCAGATCGAAAGGTGCAGGGGTGGGGGTTGAACCCAGGATCCCTGGGTTCTGCAGTGCAAGCTTTCGCTCCACGTGCTTCGAGCTTTAACAGGCTTTAACAAGAACATCTGAAGAACTCGGCACGTGCCCTGTGTTTTGCCAACCCCGGCGCGTGACTGTGATGAGCATTGGTGGCATATAATCGGCACCAGACCACGGGGCCCCTTGTTCTGGCTGCACGAAATAAACGCTGCTCGTTTTTTCCCTCCTGTTTCTGCGACTGCTATTGCACGGAGAGAAGAACTAACGCCAGTTTTGTAGGTTATGAATGTCAAGTATTAATTCTACGCGTTATTTAGTAAAAATAGAAAAATCGTCCCCCCCCCCCCCCCCTGTTTACACTGGTGTCTCCGCTTGCCGGCGGCGAAAAATCTGGATCGTCCCGGGAGCAACCTTTGCCGCCGAGCGAAGCGTTTCGCCTGGCGCGATCCAATCCGCGGTGGCCTGAAGTGGCGCCTTTGCGCTGCGCCACGCATTCTTACTGTTTCTTCTTAGAAATGGCTTCGCTCACGGCTCGAAAAAGATTGAAAATTGTTGAGATTGTGACACGTGCGCCATAGAGCTCACATCACAGAACAATTGTCTCTCCCTAATTTCTCCCGACCGACAAAAAGAAAAAAAAACGAAAACATTCACCAAGAATGAGGAAGAAGGCATCATGCACGCTCCGTCTTTTCGCGGCATGGGCGAATCACCGACGTCGCCGCTACTTTTTTTGACGTGCACTGCATCTCCTGCTAAATGGCAAGTAGTACGGGAAATAAATCATCGAGATCTTGTAAGTATTTAGCGTGATCGCGTGGCTGCCAAGATCGCTGCTCCATTTCGAGTCGACCTGTGTCTACGTTGCAGTCCCCGTCACCTTTTCGAGAAAATTCTACTCATGAAATAAAGTGTACGTACTTTACACCGAAAAGAAATCCGTGCGGCATTTCTTTGCGTTCTGTGTAAAACGGAACAGCATCACTTTCCGACGACCGACTGCGTCCCACACGTTGTGATCCGACACCATCCAAACCACGCCCGACTTGCAAGAAGAAACATAGTCTTCGAACACCGCTGCCCTCTACTACACAAGCAATGTCGTCACTGGGGAGACGACGGAATGAGGGAAGCGGTGGATTCCCAAAACGTGGTCAGTCATCCAAAAAGAAAAGTTCGCCTGAAAAAAAATAATAATAAAAGGTTGTACCAACATTGTATTTAAAGGGTCCCTGAAAAGGGTCCCTTTAAACAGTCTGGTAGGGACACGCGTGTCAAAAAATAAAATTTACGCAATTTAGCAATATTGACGGCGAGATGACTTATTTGAAATTCTGCGCGCAAAGTCCATGACGTCACGGAATGGTCATTCGTTCAACGAGATGGTAATTCGCTCTTTGCACCTCAACATGAACGCGAAGCCGATCGACGTACCGTTCACGCGTTCGAAATTCCGAGAGAGAAAACAAGTGGAAAGGAGGTGACTACCGACTAAATCGCGCCGTCAATATTGCTCTAAAAAAATGTTTTTTTTTTCGCCTAAAATTAATTTTTTGACACGCGTGTCCCAACCAAAATTAAAAAAAAAATCTTTTCTTTTCTTTTTAGGGGCTTTTGCAAGCGCGGGGCGAAGCGGGGGAGGACTGGGGCTTCTTCCTGTTTGTTCTTAGTAATGTATCGCTCACGGCTTCTCGGGCGATGTCAGACCCCCACGGGTTTCGACCCCTTAGGGGTCGAAACCCGTGGGGTCTGAGATCGCCCGAGAAGCCGTTGAGTCTGACATCGCCCGTGGGTGTCTGGTTGGATCTACTCCCTTAGGGGAGTAGATTAAGGCCCTAGAGTAGATCCAACCGTCACGCCCCTAGCGGCGAAGTTGAGAACTAAACCCATGGGTACAACATGAATTATTTGGGCATGTTTCTGACGCAGCGTTCGACTGTGTCAGTCAGACGCCGTGTCAGCGTTTGGATGCATGTGCATGATATTAGTTTAAAGGCAAGCAATAAAGACACAGCGCCTCACATCGTCTTTTCGACGCACTACGGCAATCCGATGGACATCGCGTGAAGGTGTGCCCATGAATAGAAGGGGCCACTCATGTTGTCTAGCAATTTGCGACTTGAGAACGCAAAGAAAGCGGTGCGATAACAAAACAGGGTACGTATCGGCTTAGGAGGAATTGAGCCGCTTCCAGGATGTACGGAGCGTACATCGGAACGGCCCCACAATTCCCCGCGCGGTGCGATGTGGGATTGACGAGAGGCCTTGTGGGATTTTCCGGGAAGGTCTATTGTAGGGGCGCCGGGAAATTTTGTCGCACCTGGGGTTCGACTGGTTCGGCGAACCTTCGTACTTTTAGCGAAGTTCGACTTATAAACAGTGTTGCCCAACTTCTACGCAAAACTTTCAAATTATTTGGAAACAGGTAATTTATAAAGTAGTTCATTTTATATTTTATAAAATGACTACCAATCTTTGGACAGAATAAAAGTAAAAATGTGTACTTTTAATGATTTGATTAGTGTCAACGAATGCTCCGCTTCCCCTCCAACAAGTGGCGTCAGCTCGATATCAAACTTTCGCGCATGCGCACAAATGTTTATCTTTTAAATAATCTTTGTCGAACTTCGTGTTAGAAGTTCGGAAAAGTCGAACCTATTCGAACTCGATTCTCAGCAGGTTCGTAACATCCCTAGTCTATTGGAATGTGCCAGCTAATGAGAATATTTCAAAAGTTAATTAATTGGCTCATTATAATTTTATACTATATATCTGTCCGCCGCAATAGATTACGCCCGGCAAATGTCATATTTTTATTTTAGTGGATGCCTTGGTATTTTAGACATAATATGAACCAAAGTGAGGTGAGCACTGTTTTTAATATTTTCAGCGATCTTATATCTACGTTTTAGGCCATTTAGACACTTTCGGGGAATCGAAAACCAATATTTAAAGTTTAGCAAGTCGGTTATAAATTTATAATCAACATATTTGTTTAAAATAGCTACAAAAAATTGATGCATCTTTGGCGCCGTGACGAAAATGTATAAATTATGTTTCGATAAAATTCAGGACATCTACAATTACGAAATCCTGCAGGGCGTTTTTGACCTCCCTTGGTTGTTGAATGTTTTGCCTATCAAACTTCGCACCACGAACTCCAGCGATCCACCCCTGGACCAAACAGCGACGTGTAGTGAAAAATGTATTCTTTATGACAACAGGAAAAGCTTTTTTACAGTGGTCATCCCCTGGCGAGTCTCCAAAAGGCATCCCAAGCCGTCTGCGAAGAAGGCTGGTCCACTGTCTGGTGGTCTGCAGTGGGAATTTTCTTTCTTTCCCCCGGCGTGGTGGGAGCATTACTGCAGAATTGTACGGTGTTCAAATTAAAGAAATGCACTCTAAACTAAGAAAAAAAAAAAAGGTTCAGGACTCCTGCATGTGTCACGGATCGGGGTACAGAAGCTGAATGAGTCAGAACTCTAGCTCATCTACCGTACTCTTCAGACTTTGCTTTTAAATATCTCGATCGCTGTTTGATAGGCAAAACGTTCACTAACCAAAATGAGGTCAGAAACGCCTTCCAATATTTCATCAACTCTAGAAGTCCCTGCTGTAATTTATAAGCTTAATAACAGAAATGGGAGAACGAAATTTTTTTAAGCGAGTTATGTAGCTTGAAAGATTAGTTTTGAGCAAAAACATTCCCAGTAATGCCGTGGTTAGTATTTGTCAATTTAAGAGCAATAGGGCGTGGTTAACCATGATGGCGTTTGTCGCTTCGCAATGTGGTCCTCCCCGACTGTTCTTATCGGGGAGAATGCTGCGATCTCGTGGTCTTCCCACTAGTGAGGCTATCTATTGCCCGCGTTATCGGAAAGGCGTCTGAGCCATGCCCTTGCTTCATTTGGGAACAGTGCGGACTCCGAGCGATACCAGGGGCTGGCAGACAAGTGTCGAACCGAGACGGGCCCAAATTGAATGCGCCTGCCGAATGGCACTACGCCAGACTAGGCCAGACGGGTGGCTCCGATCTTCAGGAAGAGCCTTGACACAAACGCCACCCGCACAGATCATCGTGTGGTACTGCAGTCGCCTGCACATCTCGCTTATCGCACACTTCTCCCCCAGAACGACAAGTATGCAGGTTAGGTCTGAAACAAACGAACGACCTCACACGTTCCATGGGGACAAAATGCTCACTTCCACGGCACCTATAACTTGTGAATGTGCTGGGCACTTACTGTCTCTGTGACGTCACACGCGTCATGGCGTCAAGTGACGTCACGATGTCACATAGTGTCGTCTGACGTCACAGTCAAGTGACGCGATGACGTCATGACGACAGAGTGACATCACATTATGTCTTGTGACGTCGTTCGCGATGTCACGCTCGAGACGATAACGATCGAGCGTGGCGGTGGAACCTAACGGTTAGAGTGAAAACAAAATCACGATACTTTTTTTGAAAAATCAAGTAAATCAAATTTATTTGGTTTAAATCAGATTTATTTTATTTAAGTAACTGTAGCTAAAAAAATATTGATTGTCTACCCTTAGATGTATTTTTCATCGTGCCAGAATGACTGATCAATTCGTTCGATCACTGTAACAATGCAGAAGAAAGAATTACTGTAAATGTAAAGTACACTTTAATTCACATCTTTTTATGAATGTAATCCCCGCCATACTAGAACAAAAACCTAATCTATCTTCTTAATAAAAAAAACAACTTTTTTTTTCGAGTTTTAACTTTATTGCGCCGAGTAACTGGTGGGAGCGAAGAAGACGAGAGGGTACGTCAGGACGCCGAGCTCTGGTTGGAACGATTAGGGGTAGACCTGAAGCTAGCTGCCTTTGTCTCCCCTGCACTCGTCGAACACATTTGAATACGAGAGTCAAACGCCCGACGCCGGCGTTTTGCATTCGATGAGCATAGTGGAGACAAAGGCAGTTAGCTTTAGGTCTACCCCTAATCGTTCCAACCAGAGCTCGGCGTTCGGACGTCACCTCTTGTGTCCTCCTCTCCCTCCCTTTCTCGGCGCATTACTTTTCTCGTTTTTCGTTTCTTTCTTTTGCGTTCTGATTTCGATGTAATAGGACTGTAAATAGGGCTGCAATAGGTAGCTGACGAACTGAATGGAAGGCAGAAATCAAGCTCAACGCTCCGATTTGCTAAGAGCACTTCTTTTTGCTCGTGTTCAGCCTTAAAATAAAAAAAATAGTTCTTGCTTGACGTTTATTTTTTATTTAAATGCAAAACAAATGCAAATCGAAAACTTAATAAAAAAATTTTTTTCGGGAATATTTTTGTGGGAAAGGCTAGACTTAAATCATTATAGTAAAACTGGCCTGATTTACATCGCGATCTATATCATTGATTTAAATCATATTAATTTAAATAATTTAACATTTATTTTAACATTAATCCATAAGTATTGAAATTAAAGAATAAAAATCATATTGATTTTTATTCTTCTAATTTCTGTGTTTCTGATGTTAATAAAAAGTAATCTGTGTTAAAAAAAAGTATATACACACGTAAGGTCATAATTGTTTACAGATGGTATATGCAAATGGGACTCCACTACACAATGGTCCTTCTAGTTACAGTGCCGCGAACCGTGAGCGACAAGGGTTATGGCTTCCTTTTTTGATTGCGATGTATGCGCGCTCAGGGGGCAAGCATGCATGCGAACCCCACGAGAATATAGTCCAACTACTTCAAACGTATACACGGAGCGACGGACGTCAAGAAGCTTCATTTGGATCAGGACGATGCCACAACGAACTACAGGTATCCAAGTCACTCATACGGCCTTTATGATCCATTGAGGTTCAGCAAAATCAGCAGGGACTTGGCTCCAACTTCCAAGACACTCCGCTCGCAGCGCCTCTATTCTTTTTTTCGGACGCGGTGTTTCAGAAATAACGCTCCGGTGGCCCCATACTTTCTGTGGCTAAGCAGTCAAAGGCACAGGGGGCGTGTGTAAGCATGGCGTCCCGACTGGTTGCCCATGAGTGCCAGCACGTGCAGCTTGCGCGTGAACATAGCTTTGGCGAGCGTGAAATTGCACGGGCTCGTCCGCACGAGCAGAGCGGCCTTGCTTGCAATCGTCTATTTATAAACGATTGCAAACAGGGCATCTGGCGGCCGCCATGCTCTTCCTCGTGTGAGCAAGCACGTGGAATTCCAGGCCTGCCAAGGCTATCTTCACGTGCATGGTGCACGTGCTTGCATGCACGGGGCACCAGTCGGGACGCCATGCTTGCAAACGTCTATAGACGATTGCAAGCAAAGCCACTGCCGCCGCCATATCTCTGCTCGTGCGGACAAGACCGTGCAACTTTGCTTGCCAAAGCTATGTTCACGCGCAAGCTGCACACTTGCACTCATGGGGCACCAGTCGGAGCGCCATGCTTGCAATTGTCTATAGGCGATTGCAAGCAGTGCGACTAGCCGCTGCCATGTCTCTGCTCGTGCGGGCACGCCCGTGCAATTCCAAGCTCGTCGAGCTCGTCGACTAGTGCCCCGTGCGCGCACGCAAGGAGCTGTGCACACGCACTCTTCTCTCGTCAAAAAAGTCACAGAAGGTTCGCACTCGTGAATACTGCCGGGCCTGTCGCTCCCTAACCGGATTCTTCGTTTCAACTCGCTACTATTTAAAAGGGCGGTGCAACAGTATTCAGTTAAAATTTTCTTCTTTCTTTTTTCTTTTTTTAACACTTGCACGCAACGCTATTGACAAAAAAAAACTGTTGCAATGTAATTTTATAATAAATGCGCGCGTTTTCTTTCAATCTCTCATTCACAAAACTTGATGATAGTTTGGAGGTCGCGGTGTTGGTATAGTTCCACAGTGACGATACTTTAATGCGACTCATATATACTGGACACACGCACTGCGTGAGTGCTCAATTCGGGCTCGTGGTAATCAAGAGCTCGACAAGCATTCGGGTAGTGGCTCATGTCCAATCTCTGCAATGACGACGATACTACAGTGTTCACTGTAAAGATACTGGAACTCGGCGCGTGTCCTGTGCTTTGCCAACCCCGGCACGTGCTATGATAAACATTGGCGGCATATATTCGGCTCCAGCTCATCTTGGTTTAAAATCGCGCGACAGGACAAGGACAAAGTAAAGACGACACAGACGACAGCGCTGTCGTCTGTCTCATCTTTACTTCCTTGTCTTGTTGCGCTGTTTAAACCAAGAATTGGGTTGTGGGGATATTTATACAGCGTGTAGTTGGTCAGCCATTTAAAGTTGCGACGAGTCACGTTCTGTAGATGAGCAATTTAGCCAGTGCAGTACAACCGCTAGCCTGGGGTCTTTAACGTGCACCACGCAGTAGTGATACACGACCGCACGCCGGTACGATGCTCATCCAGATCGAAACGGGCAGGGGTGGGAGCTCGAACCTAGGATCCCTGGGTTCTGCAGCGCGAGCTTTCGCTCCACGCGCGTCGAGCTGGGTGTGCGCTTTCAGCCCACTCGGCCACCGATCCCCCCAAACCAAGATGCTAAATCAACCAACTAGCCCAAACATACCTTTTAGCAGGCTCCAGATCACGTGGCTCCTCCTTCTGGCTGCGAGTTGAGGAGGAAAACGCTGCTCGTTTTTCAATATTATTATTTCATTCGATTACCATTGCACGAGGAGAAAAACAAACACGTGTTTTATAGGTTATAAATGTCCGGGATGTATTCTATAACTACACTGTAATTCTAACGACCGATTCACAGGGTGCAATTTTGCTTGCGATTTCGCAGTTGCGACGTCGCTCGTGCGGCAAGAAAAGCCTGGGGAAGCTGCGGTGCCCGACGTCGCAGCTTCGAATCCGCAAGCAAAATTGCACCGCGTGAGTCGGGCTTCCGTCGACTCTGACGAATACGGCTGATACTGTGTTCAACTATGTCTAGAGGCTAAGAAAATAGTCTGCGCTGTGGTACTAAGCATGACGATTTCCCATGTTCTGTGCCACAGCGCAGGCTATATTTGTTTAGATCTCAACATATTTGCAGCCTCTTTGTACTCGCCGAGCCTCCCTCAGCGACTGGCTCTGCCTAAAGTCCCTAGATAAGAGCTTCGTACAAGTAGCGACATTCTTTGAAGTGCCGACTACGCGACGGGGCGGGTTTTAGGAAGCGAATGGCGGCGCACAGCAGAAGACTGAACTGAAGGACGCCATTTTGTTCCAGCGGAATGTGCTTTGTCATTTGTATCGGGTGTCGTTACTTGTAAAAGGAAGCGTCAAGAGACTTTAGCTCTGCCAAGTGATTTACGGGCAAGTAGACGCTCCAGATATCTGAGAGTGACATCGCGTGACCTGTTCGAATGTTTGCCTCGATAGACGTCTCGTCTTTGTGGAGGTTTTTAACCACGAGCGACTGCATCGGCTGCTGTGCAGATATGGTTCAGCCTGCGCTTTGCGTGAACGCCTCCCTGCGGTCCCGGCGGTGCGGAGAAGCGCGTCACCGGGACAACTTGACGGGGAACAGTGGCGAACCTCGTTGTCACCAATCAGGGCGTGAATGCGGCCCCAATTGAGCGCTGCAAAAAAAGGAAAAGAAAAATGAGGTCTCGATTGCGCGGCCACACCGGATGCGGCGCATCTCGGGGAGCTTGCCCCCGACGCGGTCGCGGGAAGTCCCCGTACCGGCGGCGATTCATCGCAACCGAGATTTCGCTTCTACTTCGTCACCCCTGACTCGAGACTAGACTGGAGCCAGTAAAAAAATCTGGAGTATCGACACTCAATTAACCAATATCCTTGTGGGCGGCGGTGCCATTTTGGGGCAATAGTGCAAGGCGGGCGAAATCGGTATATCATTCGAAAATGCGACTTCATGCGCTACAGATGCGTATGTCACAAAACAAACGCCCAGAAAAAAAAAAACGAAAAAAACCCGTTACTTTGAGATTTGTTTTGAGTGAGGAGCGATTCTGAAACGAGCTTCTCTTTTTATAACGTCGTACCGAAATAGAAGTAACAAAATGGAAGTACGTCGCAATACTCTGAAACACTTGAGCGATACAAATAAGGGGAAGGAAAAGGACGAGGGCTCGGACGGTGCACTAGCCAGTGCCACCGGGCGATTGGGGCGACAAACACCAAAAAGCTGTCCCTCTGCGAAAAAAAAAAAAAAAGACCCTTTGGAGATGTTGCGCTCTGTTCCATCTTCGCATGTAGTAATAATAATGCTTTATTCGGTTTATAAAAACCCGGATGACAGAGGTAAGGCCTTTGCCCATACGGGATCCGGACATTTCGGTGTAGGACGTTTCGGTGTAGGGCGTTTCGGTGCGGTCTTTTCGGTGCACGGACTTTTCGGTGCACGGACATTTCGGTGCACGGACATTTCGGTGCACGGAAAATCAAAATCACGAGTTTTTTTTTGTTGTTTTGTCTAGACGTAATAAGCACTATTTTAGCTAGAAATTATTTTTTTCGCACTTTATAAATTTGTGGACATTGTCATTCATTTACGGTCACTTACTTATATACGACCTAAGTAACTTTGTTTGGCGCAGCACCATCCTGCGGGAGGACTGGATACGTTGAACGTTATGTTTAATTTGACGGTGTCTCTTTTCCAACGTACGCACTAGACGCGTCACATTGTGTTTGCGCGTTGGGTCAATACAGGCGTTCTCGGCGCCTTCTGTAAAGGTGTGGGCTTTATTATGGGTAATTTGTGTACGAAAGGCTCCAACAGCACGAAGCTTGAGATTGTTTAAAATTACCTTAGACATGTGAGGCGACTAGTGCGAACGTTGGAACAGAGACACCAACAAACGAACCATAACGTCCAACGTCTCCAATCCTCACGGAGGATGGTAGTACACCTAACAAAGTCACTTAGGTCGTTTATGACTAAGTGACCGTAAATGGATGACTAATAAATTTCTAGCTAGAATAGTGCTTATTACGTTTAGACAAAACTAAAAAACTCCTGATTTTGATTTCCCGTGCACCGAAATGTCCGTGCACCGAAAAGTCTGTCACACCGAAAAATCCGTGCACCGAAAAGACCGCACCGAAACGCCCCTACACCGAAACGTCCTACACCGAAAAGTCCGTGCCCGAGACCCTGCCCATACCCATCTGGGGCTCACTGTTACCCGTACCAAAATACCGTATATTTACTCGAGTAATAGCCGCGCTGTTTATGAAGAAAACCTGAGGGTTCGCTTTTCCGCGGAGCATGATTCCAGCGGTTTACAGGACAGAGGTAACGTCTTCGTGTGAAGATACCATCTGAGTAGGTGGTATCTCGTGTTCTCGATCTAGCTATTCGCTATGTTATTTATGCGCAACGCGATGATTGGCTGTATATGTGCTTTGCGGCAAAGTAAACACAAGGGCCTTGTTCATAAATAGTGCGGCTATTACTCGAGTAAATACGGTAGTAAATCACACGGAAACTCTACACTGGATTAAGGTCCAAATGTCCCATCATAGTTATGGCGATGCACAACATACGGGCACAGACACGGTCGTCCCCAACGATTCCACGTCAAAATGTCCAACGAGACGAAATGTCCAACGGGTCAGAACGTCCAATATTGGACATTTCGTCTAGGTGGACATTTCGTCGCGTTGGACATTTTGACCTGGTTGGACATTTCGTCTCGTTGGACATTTTGACTCTTTGGACATTTTGACCCGATTGGACATTTTGTCTCGTTGGACATTTTCACTCTTTGGACATTTCGACCCGATTGGACATTTCGTCTCGTTGGACATTTTGACTCTTTGGACATTTTGACCCAATTGGATATTTCGAATCGGTGGACGTTTTCACGCGATAGACATTTTGACCTTTTTGTATCGTTGGCCCAGACTCTGGCACTGCGTAATGGTGAGACGGACGTCTTTAGCATTCCGAATACTTACACGCGCCCCGGGTTATCGCTAAAGCGGTAGTAGTGTGATGACATGAAGAAATCTGACAAACTTTTTTTAAAGAAAACAAAATATTTCTAATCGCAAAAAAAAAAAAAAACTAATATACGTTGCGGACGCTGAAAGTCCGCTAATATGTAACCCTAGCGGCTGGGAAAAAATGTCAAATTTCAGATTTGTGCTCTGGTTAAAAGGTGGCACGCTCTTGGTGACTGACGCTATTCATCTTCATGTATTCGCGGGCTCTGTTGACCACCATTTCAGCACTGAAAATTTCTAAGCATTGCCTAAAATGAATCAGACTACGCTATGTTCCGAAAATTGGGTTAATTGCTCCAGCCGCTGGAGTTATATACTGGCGGGGTTGGTGCTGACCGCGATATCCAGCTTATTTTTCCGATGCTTAAAACAGGGTTTCCTTCCTTAACCTGCAAATTAGGAGACACCTAAGGCAATATAATTAAACGTGATGAATAACGGCAGCAAATGCAATAATAGATTTTGTAATTAGGATCAGGTGATTGAAGCAAAGATAAAATAGCGCTAACTAAAACTTTGGATTAGGTAGTTGGTTCATGACTAAAAGGAATGAAAAACGCAAAAAGACACGAACGAAAAAAGAAAAAAAGAAAGGTTGTGTTCTATGTCTTCTTTTTCGTCTGTATCTTTTTGCCTCTACAATGTTATCTTATATTGAGCCAGTTTTAATGTATAAAAACCAAGGAGGGTGCTTCGTGCCCAGGTCCACGAGGTTCACATGCGGACGTTTGCAGCAGAAGCGTTGAAAACGAGACTCAAGAAGAAATTACTCATTGCCCGTGCATTCGTCATTACATTATTTTAGTCGTCCACCCCGAATCTTTCCCCGGATAGGGCGAGCACATGAATACGCAGTGTGTACGAAGAAACCCAGCATGCTTCAGATTCGGCATCGCATACTTTGTTCGCTGCCATCCTAGCTTCCTTCCCTCGATAAAGGGGACAGATGACTGCACCCTCGTTATAATTAAAGTCACTGCTAGTGGCATTAGTCAGAAGGCCTTGGACAGGGGTCGGCGCGTTCTGTGCCTCCCGCAGTTTTTCGCGCGTTTTCTATTCCATGTCTGACTCGATCATACTTGATATAAGCAACATTAAACAGGGTTGCAAGAACTTTCATAATAAGCATTCTTAACGCAAGCCATACAGCGTGTATACAGCATGAAACGGATTAAAAAATGACACGTGGATCAATACAAGTCTGTTTATTCCACATGCAAAAATAGTGTCGCATTTTCAAGCGCCGTTAGTCAGCTCAATGTGAGACTGGGAGCGCGCCACTGCTGGCAACTCTGTCGATGTGATTCCGGACATCAACAAACGTGGGCGGGTGAGAGCTGATGAAAGATGCAAAGGCGTCCATTTCTTGGTGCAATTTGTTGTTCTTGGTTTGGATGACGTGGGATTGCGGCTGAGCCACGGCCAGAGGGTCAAACAGTAGCACTTGAATCCTGTTTTGCGCTGCATGCTGAGCCGACTTCAGGAATTGCAGAAACTCTGCCAGGTCGGGATGTCTGCTTGGCAGGCGGCTATGCAGACCGTTGTGCCAGCCCTCCACGTTGTTGGTTGTCCTGGCACCTCGGTTGCCGAATTGCCCCCAGATGTCCTTGAGCAGGCTGTTGGTAAGCCAGAACCCTCTGAAGTACCTCTCGAATTGGTCCAGGCGCGCAGCGTTCAGCGGCTGAAGGCTTGGCTTGTCTGAGAGCAGGTCGCTGGCAAATTCCAAGCGGAAGGCGTCCGGAACGAAGGGGAGGTGCCTCACTCTTGTGAACCACGCGTGGACTGCAGGGTTATCCCTGCAGAGTGTCTTGAGGCCCAGCTCGTCCCGCCTTGCGTTAATAGCCTTTGCAAAGTAGAGGGCGCACCCTCGGATCTGTTGCGATGCAAAAACGTAGAATGTAAGGAAGCATGTTAATTAGGCAAACACCACGCCCCGTTTTTGTATACCAACTAAAAAAATTCACATTTTCATCTACTCAACTCGAGAGTAAAGCATGATTGTACTAGAGAATGAATGACGCATTGTCCTAAATATGCATTTTAGTTTTGCGTGTGGGCGCTCGTCACTTGCTATTTCAGAAGTCTCGTTTCAGAGACTTCAAGGAGCACGATGAATTGTTTTTGCGAGTTATTGATTATTCAAAGTGATATGCATGCTACTCCACGTCTAAAGAGCAATGGCACGTGCTCAATGCTTCGATAAGTGGCAGCTCTACATTTATCAAGTTCACCCTATGCAACGCTACACAAAACATGAGAATTGGGAGTGTGCCCCGCTGTATGAAAACATAAATAATTCACCTGTGGCCGGCCTGAAGATGTCCGGAACACGTTGATTGCAGCTTGAATTGCTGCGGACTCGTAATCGAACACCCACGTAGCCGTCGTTGATAATGTGCCAATATGTCCGAATCTTCGCTCCATTGATGCCTGCAGGCACCGAAACACGACTTCGTATGCTTGCACATCACAGGCTTGCATCAGTGCGTAAAGCACAGGGTGTGCTTCCCCTTTGATAAAGGTGTGGAAAGTGTAGATCTGTCCTGGACAGTGAAACTCCGGGGGTTGTACTTGTAGTTCCCGTCGCCCAGAACTTGTTCTGCACCCACCAGGGCATCGAGGTCCTTCTCGGCGTAGAAGACCAGTGTCCGCCGTCCCAGTGTCCGCCGTCCTTGAGTCTTGTCTTCAAGTTGGAGAAACACTTGCGAATCCGTATATGACACGGAGCTCAGGTAAAATGGCGTCAAGAGTGTTTCCTTTCAACGCCGCGTGGTGTCTATTCCATGCAAGGCACCGTCGCTTGGTAGAAAATCCGTAGCCACTGTTGAGTTGTGCTTGAATTTGCCCTCGAACGGTGTCGTCATAATCGGCAAACCTTTCAGGAACAGAGGAGATGGCTTCGTCAAATGCTTCTCTCGGTCTTTTTCGGCTGCTGCGGACGTTTGTCCGTACTTCATTCATGAAGCGTTTCGAGAGAACGGTGGAAGCATTGGAGTCTCCAGACGGGTTGCAGCTGTGGGATGTCGACGGCCGATTTGGATCGGTGGCCAGCACGCCGTTTCTTAGTGTCAGGTGAGCCACTGGGCACCTCTCAGTTGGTCCGGCTTGCTGACTCAGGCGGTAGTAGGCATACACTGTGCTGGGATCTTTTGGGTGTGCTGACTTGTAAGAAAATTTCGAGCACAGCGTTCTCCCATCGTTTACTTCGATACTGGATCACAGGTCGACTTGAGTGCTTATGTGACGTCACAAACGACGGGACCCCGAAGCCGGACTCCATGTCGACACGAAAGCAGTCGATGAATGCTGATCTGATGTCGTCGCTGTACCTTTCGGTGAATCTGCAGATAATAATAAGAATATATCACATTAAAATTTTTATTGAACCATTCGAAAACTAATTATTCGCGTAGAACTCAGGCAACATTTCACTAATCAACAAGACATAATTAATACCCTACTTCTGTTTGACCAGCGCACAGACAACTGACAATCTCCAAGTGTAGACACTGGTTGGTAAAACAATTGTCTTAGTTATTAAAAAAAAACAAATTTCCACTCAGTAGATTGTAGAAGAACGTGTCGAATCGAGCAAGCTGTTGTAACTTGTTTCTTCAGGTAGCGAGACTCGAGATCTTGTTCTGAACAGTTTATGTCTTGAATAACGCAGACATGCGCAAAAATAAGGCAAACCGTGTGCAAACCAGGTCGGATCTTGTCGTACCGAGATGCGCCTTTTGTGTTAAACGGGGTCACCGGCCGATTGGACCCAGTGTCCCCGACAGTGGGGCGAAATCCTTGAACAAAATTGTATCTCCACTGACCTTCACCCACAAAAGAGAAAACAAAAGAATTTCGCGCCTTTTGTGTTAAACCGAGGGTTTTGGGTAGTCAATCAACCAAGATTGAGCACTTTATCGTGGACATTTTGACCCCTTTTGGATATTCGTCTCCATGGACATTTTTACCCGATTGGACATTTCGTCTCGATGGACTTTTCGACTCGATGGACGTTTTGACCCGGTTGGACATTTCGTCTCGATGGACATTTCGACTCGATGGACATTTTGACCTGATTGGACATTTCGTCTCGATGGACATTTTGACTCGATGGACATTCTGACCCGATTGGACATTTCGTCTTGATGGACATTTTGACACGGGTGTCACGTGGCCTATTGGACATTTTGACTCGATGGACATTTCGTCTCGTTGGACATTTTGACCAGAAGCCGTCCCCAAACCCCAGTTGGGTGGAAGAAGAATGACAACAATGACGTTCGCACCTTTCTTTCGTCCTTGTCTATTTTTGCGCGCTGTTTATTTCCGTCTAACAACGTCACTCAAAGTTGCATTTTTTTTCTTCGAAAACAACAACAAAACGTTGTTTTTGGCCACTTTTCGCTTTCGCCCCGTGGGAAGCGAGGACTGCGCAAAGTTGGCCGGGAAAGAAAAAAAAAGTAAAAAAAGGGGGGTTTTCATTGGTTTTGTAAAAAACTTTTTCTGCTTCTTTTTTTTTTTTTTCATTCGGAGAGGAATGGCAGCAAAATCGCAACTCGGGCGTTGCTTGACGAGCCTCTGCCTCCCCACAGCACCGGGGAAAGTAACATGAACATGCACAATATAAATAATAATAATAATACAAACGCACACAAAACTATTAGTAATATATAGGTGTTAAAGAGAAACGATCAAATAATTCAGGTTTTCGTTATTTACAACAGCAACCGGCTATACTCTTTAACAAACAGTGAACGAGCATTTTATTTGGTTTCACGCAATATTTTTGTGTTTTCAGCAGTGTTGGGTAAAGTACATCTAAAAAGTACTTGAACTACAGAGTAAATGAAAGGTTATGTAAGTCAAGTAAAGTAGTAAGTACACCGGGCGCAATGCACTTGAAGTAAAATACTATAAATACACTGTGATTATAATGCAATTAAATGCAAAGGTGCAAGCGAGCTGGACAAGAATGACGAAAATAAGAAACACCGTTGAACCCTCGCTTGAGAGAAATGCCTGCGACACGCTGCGATCACGGCCGCCTCGAATTCACAGTAGATTACCTCAACTTCCACACTTGACATAAAGCCGGAGAGCAGCGAAAAAAGTCTGACCATGCAACATGACCATTGAAGCTTACCGCCGGTAGGTTTTCTCCTTCTTGTTCGGAAGCGAAGGGTACAGAAGCGGGATCACAGCACCATGGTACAGCCCATGCACCGTGTACACCTGGTAGAATAGCTACGGCATCACCTTGAAAGTCCCGTCCGTTTGCTACACGAGGACACTGGACCATATAGTCCATTTCTGCGGAACGAGGTCAAACGTATTTCCTCTGACACGGGGTCAACCTTCTAAAAAAGCGCAGGTCGGGCTTTGTTCGTTGCACGGGTAGTGGACCCTTTCCTTTTGTGCAACACAAGGGGAAAAAAATAAATAAAATAAAAATATAAACAATGCAATAAAACTTTGGTTGGGGCTAGTTGGTACATACATATTGATTAAAAGGTTAAAAGGCGCGAACAAAACAGGACGAAAAAAGACACACGTACGACACGGACAGGCGCCAACTTCGAACTGATTGAATGAAACACGAATCATCGTCAAACTGTTGATCCCAATCGCCTGAACACATGCAACTGATAAAAGTTCCTATCGTCATCACACACATCCCCCAAGAAACACAATTTCTTTGTTTAGTAGATAAAGAGATGGCATGCTTACGCATCTGTCAGCCTCTTTATGTATACAGAAAGCTTCGATTAATTCTCTTTCCATCTTCTGCTCTAACAAAGGTTTGCACCCACATCGTTTGCAGTGCTCTGCAAGATGCCCACCCGAAGTATTGCGTACGGCAAGCTTGTGTTCGCGCGCGCTTTCATTCAAGCATCGGCCGGTCTGACCGAGCCGCAACTAAAGAAAATCTCATAAACCACCTTAGTCACGCATTGAATTTATCTTCTTACATAATTTTTTTTAGCACGTTACAAACCTTTGTTTTGACATCGTGGAGCATATTTTTGAAAGTTTGCACGGGACTAAGAAGAAACGTTTGCTACACTGGGCCCTAGTCCATTTCTAAAAGCTAAAAGGTAGCAGAATTTCAATATCAGAAGATTTTTCCTACAGTACTCGCCAAATCAGAAAATGTTTGTGGGAGAGTGCTAAAGAAAACAGAATAAACAGAGATAAAGTGTCACTCGTGTACAACAAACTGAAAATCAACGATGACTGGTATGTTTGGGATGAAACGGAGAATAAACGAGTTAAATGTGGTCGCGTTCACACCTCGCGCCCAGATGTGCAAGATACCAGTGCCAGTGCATGACAACCTGACAAAAACATAACCGAAGAATTGAAGCTTGCAAATCTTAACGCCCGAAGTATTGTGAATAAAATCGAAAAACTAGAACATGTGCTGTATTCTTATGACCCACATGTGCTGATAATAACCGAAACGTGGCTTAATCCTGAAATTAACAGTTCCGAGGTAGTTCCACCTTCGTATTCAATTATACGTAAGGACCGAGAATGAAGGGGAGGGGGCGTAGCAATACTAATTAAGAAGAAATTAAATATACTGTCTTTGATGAACCTCCAGATACAGAGTCCGTCTGGTGCAAGCTAACTTTCGGTTCGACTCAGTTTTTGATAGGCGTCGTTTGCCGTAAACCAAACGCTTCTATCGATGTTCTAGAAGCAATGCATGATTTCATATTAAAACACGCAAATAACTGCACCAAATTAATTATTGCAGGTGACTTTAACTTACCAAATATAAATTGGATTGAGCAGAGGTTAAGCAATAGTCATGACCAACAGGTCGAACTTCTTCTGAGTACCGCATTCAGCGCCGGCATAGAACAGGTTGTGACAGAAAACACTAGAATAAGCGACAAGGAGGATCAATACTCGACCTGATATTCCTTAACACCACTGATCTTAAATACAGGGTATCCATTCATGAAGGAATCTTGGATCATAAGTTGGTTTTTCTGTCTTGCTTGGTACCCTGTTGTAAAAATAAACGTGATGTTAACAAGGTTGTTTTTAAGGATTATTTGCATGGTGAGGATGAGTCAGTTATAGACTATCTTGAGAGGTCACTGGATGAATACGCGAAACAGAGGAACATCAATGAGTTGTGGAACAGTTTCAAGACAATAATAGCGTACTGCGAGGACAACTTTATACCAACGAGAACTAAAAAAAAAAAAAGGCGAAACCCGTGGATAATTTGAGATGTTATTCACATTAAACGTAAACTAAAACGTAAACGCAAAAGAACAAAAAAAAAATCACTGAAGTGGTTGAGCTAGCGGAACACTTAAAGACGAAGTTAAAAGAAGCAAGACAAAAATATTATTCTGAAACACTTCCGGGTTTATGAAAAATTAACCGCAAATGTTCTGGCGTCATTTGTCGCCGGAAAAAGAGTCAATAATGCAGATCACTTGCGGGGACGTTACACTTACGGATGAGGTTGACATAGCAAATGCTTTTAATACATATTTTCAGTCGAATTTCACCGTAGAAACAAATACGGTACCCTCTCAAGAAATAACTTCGAACGTCGAATCAGATATGTCCCAACTCAGTGCGAATGAACAAGGTATTCTGTCCCTCCTATTAAATCTTGATACTAAAAAAGTACCAGGGCCGAATAAGATTACTAACTGCTTTCTGAAAAGATATGCAGAATGGATTGCAAAATATTTAGTCATTATATATAGCGTATCTCTTCTGCAATGTCAAGTGCCAACAGACTGGCTACGTGCCAAGGTCATTCCATTACCTAAAACTGAAAACAAGCCACTTTTGTATAACTATCAAACTATTTCGCTTACCTCAACATGCTGTAAGCTATTGGAACAGATAATAAGTAAACACATCAGAACTTACATAAAAGAAAATAACTTTTTTTTTTTTTTTGTAATCAACATGGGTTTAGAGCTTGTGTTTCTACGGTTTCGCAACTGAGTGAGATGGTGCATGATTTCGCAGAAGTGATTAACAATAGAGGTCAAACGGATGCTATTTTTATGATTTATCGAAAGCCTTCGACAGAGTGCCTCACAGTAAGTTAATTAATAAACTTCACGCTATTGGTAATAATCACAAACTTGTATCCTGGATAAGGGCCTATCTGAGTGCGCGCGAGCAGTTTGTGGAAATTGGTAAAAAGTGTTCATCCTCTTTTAGTGTGTATTCTGGTGTGCCACAGGGCTCAGTGCTCGGGCCCTTGTTGTTTCTTATCTATGTGAATGACATAGGTAATAATGTTCACCCATCAACAAAGGTCAGACTTTTCGCGGACGACTGCGTTTTATACTCTAATGTAACTGAGCAGAACGATCAAGAAAATTTGAATTCGTCATTACATGCTTTATCAAAATGGTGTCTGGAATGGGGACTGAATATTAATTACCAGAAATCGGTAGCAATGACAATAACCCACAGAAAAGAAATTATTTCAGTATGAGATTTGTTCCACCACATTAATTAAAACAGACCAAGTTAAATGCCTAGGAGTTCAAATAACACGGGACTTAAAATGGGACGCGCATTTTAATTATGTGTGCAATATTGCTCGCCGAAAAATGGGCTCTCTGAGGAGACAGTTAAAAAATACAACACTAGAATGCAAATTCACCGCCTATAAGACATTAATTCGGCCTACGTTAGAATACGCAAGCATCATTTGGGACCCTCACCAACTATATATTTCGTACGGTATAGAAAAAATTCAAAACTGGGGTTTAAGATTTATTTTTTCAAAATATAGGCGCGCGGAGAGCATGTCCGATTTGCTTGAACAATCGAAAATGCAAAGTCTTGGTGTTAGACGGATCATTGCGCGCTTAAAGTTCATCCATCAACTTTATCATGGTCACCTTAAGACGAGAGCAGATAATTATTTCAGGAAACCACATAGTCACTCTAATCGAACTAACCACAGTAAAATTATCAAACCGTACATCAGTCATAATGACACGTTCAAGTATTCGTTCTTTGTTCATAGCATTGAAGATTGAAATTTGTTGCCGGAGGAATTAATCAAAATTTGCGAAATGCAGTCGTTCGTAGATGGTTTGACTAAGCACTTTTAGGAAATCTTATAGCCAAAATGTCATTGATTTTAACATGTGGGATATCCTAAAAATTAATCTTTTGTATCAGCATTCGTGGATTGTAATCTGATGAAGCATGTATTTCTGCACAGTACCCTTTGCTGAATGATATGAAAACTGTAAGTGTTTAATTTTGTATCATTGCTTGATTGAATTTATATGTACTATGTTCTCCGTCATTATGTATTTATGTATTGTCGTGTTTTTTTTTCTTCTTAGCGTTGTATATGGTACTATTGTGTATTGTTGCCTGTAACCTGCCAGGGCCTGAGAAAGGCCTGCAGTATTTTCAAATAAATAAAATAAATAAATAAATTTCTGTAAAACAAGGCCAAACGTATCCTCTTTGATACGGGGTCAACTTTGCAACCAGTGTTTCGGTGACGAATCGCCCCCTTTGACGAGCGTTCCTGTGACGAAAGGACCTCGTACGAGAGGGCTAGTGTGACCAGTTTTCCTGTGACAAGATTTTCCGGTGACGAGTGGAATTGTGACGAGTGGGCCAGTTCCCATTTCAAGCGTGTAAGTCTTGATAAGGTAACATATATCTCATCTAAAATGCACCTACATAAATTAATAATGCTACGCGAGGAGCCGGACTCTCTTAACTTCGGTTCTTGAGGTGAAAGCGAGTATAGTTCTTATATAGGTCACGATTAACTATGGTGACAGTGTGCAGCTCTGAAGTTCATGGGTGGTTCGGCGCAGAAGGGCACTACCGCACAAAGGCAACGCGTGGAAAAACCATGCACGAACGGAGGGAAAACTTGCAGGTCCGTGGAAGAAAGATATCTCGATATTCTACGGACCGTTCTATCCTGTTTTCGGGATACGGGCTGTTCGCCAAAAGACAGTTCGTAATAGGGCAACCCATAGCAGCGCTATTCGTCACTGGGACAACTCGTCGAAAAATCGAAGATAATGTTTGAACATCTTTTCAAGATCGGTCGCTTTTGTTATTCGGCTTCTGTGTAGTGTCCTCTTTAGAAAGTTTAGTCTTTTGTTTCTTTTTAGTTTAGTAAACATTTTAGTTCACCTTGGAAGCATAGAATATAAAACATTCAGGAGCACGACACAGCTACTGCGCATGCGCGACACAGCTCTGCGCATGTTCGACAGAGAAGAATGTAGCTCGTCCATATGCGCGACACGAACTGCGCATGCACGACACGGAAAGAATCTAACTCTTCCACTCGCGTGACACAGACAGACTGCGCGTGCACAATACAGACACACAGACTGCTCATGCGGTACACAGCCACATACTGCACATGCGCGACCGAAACGTTTCACGTAACAGCCCACAATCGCCTAAAAATCTGCCATTCATTTTTTTTTCATTAGTGACTGAGAGACGTGCAAAGATTCTGGTGGACAAGAGATAAATAGTCAATGTTTATTATAAATTAAAAAGTCTAATTTATTGTCTCGAGCAAAAAAAGAAAATAAAGGAGGGGGATCCCTGGTAATTGTACTCGAAGAACTATGCTAGGTAAAAATCAGAAATGCTACAAATATAAGAAATATCGGTTAATTGTTTTTCGAATTGTCATAGTGACGAACTGCCCTTTGACAATATGCCCTATGTGACGAATAGCCCTCCCACCAGTTGACGTGTGACGAATTGTCGTTCAGTGAACGATCCTACAGCCCCTGTTTTCAAAGGTTAACAGAAGCTTCAAAAGATAATTCCAGGCACCGTGTTGTTGCACGTCTACTGTCGGATTTACGGCATTTACAGTTTTGCTTTTTAGGCTTTAGGCAAGCATTTTTAAGTTTTCTAACTTATCTTACAGCGAAGCTGTTAAGGGCTATTTCCCCAGGATCATGTCCGTCCGCAAAGAAATGTCGACACAACACTCTGGACAGCTACCGCCATCCATGAGTGACAGCGGCAACCAGACAACCGGTTTCTGGTTATCGCCGTCGCTCATAGATCGCGGCAACCTTTCCAGCCTTTGTACTCTGGCTTGCCGACTTGCGGCCGGCCATTACCTCATTCCCACCATAATACAGATTCACTGGTCTTCCTTCTTCACCAGAGTGGAAAGGCTGAAAGTTTCTGTTTTTCAAGTTCAAAACGTTTCAAGTTAGGCTTTCGTTACCTACAGAGTAAGCCACAGAAAACCCTGGCCCGCAATTATTCATTTGGAAGCAGTATATCCAATAAGTTTCGCAAAATGTTACTAAAAAAAGGACACTTTCTCCCCCCCCCCCTTTTTTTTTTACAAAACTGACGAATTTTAATGGTAACAAATTGATGTAGATTAAAAATAATCCGGCTGCCTCGGCATAAAAAAAAAAGTATTTTTTTTTTTTTTTTTTACATTTGCTTAAAGACCGACCAACGAAACCATATTCCGCAAGGTAGGAAAATGCCCGTCCGACCCTCCACTTTTCACCCTCTCCCAAAAGTCACGTGACGGCAGGGGCTTCTTTTGTGTCGGCTTTTCCTGTAGGGATAATCCTCAAAAAGCGCGAAATGAGCGGCTAGCTGCGAGCGCCACAACGACCTTGAGACGTCCAAATGTCTTCCCTCGTTGACGCGGGCGCGCTCAAGACCGAGGAAGCCAGCGCGACCGAACGCTTTTTCCCATGAGCTGCAGGCCCGACGCCGCTCGGTCGGTGGAGATCAAGGGGTCGTGGTATGTTGGGGTCGTTCCAGCAGCCGCTCTCTGGCAAAGCGCGGCGGCTGCTGAAACCATTCCCGTGTCTGCACAAGGATTGGCTTGCGCAATAAAGGGTTCAGGTCGTCGATAATACATTTCTTTCCGAAACATGCAAATCAAGTGGCTTTCCCCAATCTCTTCATTACTGTTTGAAACACATATCTCCTCTCATAGGTTGTTCTTTACATTTTGCACTATTTTGCGTATTTATTCGTCCTTACCTCTGCTTGATGACTGTTTTATAACTTGATAAAGACCTTTAAATATTGGCGCGGGCTATCGCGATCAACGCTGTACCGAATTTATCCAATATTGGACAAGACTGGATTGCACGCCTCTCGAACCACCGCCCGTTACCTTTGAGTGGCGGGGCTTTGAGAGCAGAATGCGAGCTTGCTCGAGTAACTTGGATCCGTTCAGAAGATAATGCCCTCTAAACGACAATCTCCGCCTCCGGGGAAGAACGTAAGTGGGCGAACGAGACGCCTCTGGGTTTTGCGTCACGCCTGCATTTCAAGGGTCAGACTTACTGGTTCCCGACACCAGCACGATTGACGGCTCCGCCTGGGTTCTTTGATTGTATATTGATACGGAGAAGAAGGGGAAGAGCGCGACGGCCCGCGGCCGTAGTGATTTCTGGCTCGCGCTCTGGTCGGCTAGTCAGATTAAAAACCCACCGCTGGAAACCACTTCATGTACATAGTCGAAAACATGATAATCATCGAATGGGAGTGGTCGTAGACGCATTGTGATCAGGTACAAAATTTCGCTCGATTCCTAAACGAATAATGTCGGCGTCCAAGTATACCTTCATATCAAATTGTTAGACAGAATTGTAGAGAAGATTGTGTGTTTCTTGAAAAAGATTTCGGCCCCCTTCCATCCGGTCCGCTTTTCTATAGGCCTCAAATAGCGCGGGCGAATCTTTCCTTTTGTCGCATTTCCACTTCTCCGCTTCCGCAAATTATGAATGTGGTAGGTTGGTCCAGTGGCTTAGAGCTCACTTTTTGAAAGGAACCGAAAATATAAACGGACCAGTTCAAGCTGAACTTTGCCAGACGCTTGAAGAGAGCCTGTAGTAATGAAAATGAACAGCTCTAATGTGGCAAGTCGGGTCAATCGATTCCTAATTTTTCATCCCCTTTTGAAAGGCTCCGGAAAAACAAGAGACCAGGACAAGCTGAGTGACGCAAGTCGCCTTGCCTGGTATTGTTCAGGCTGTCCCGGCTTTTTATGTCCTTTCGGCGCTCCTCAAAACGCACAGTGTTCGGTTTCTAAACGCTGTTTTTATTTTCGCACAGAAATAAGACAAAATACGTAATAATTTTTGACACCAGTGCAATCCAATAGAGACTTCTATTTCCAGCAAGCTGCTTTCCGCCATGCTTCCATGTCATCCTCGAGGCCGCGAATGTTTGTGCACAGTGATTCAACTATTTACATCTAAATTGACATGCACTATAAATCTGGTACTTTCTCTTAGAAGCAGCATGTTAGTGCACATAAATTCCCCCAGGGTCTTGCCTTCTAATCGCGTGGATGGAAAATGGAAATATCCCGGGCATGATTTGTTCAGAAGGCTAGATTCAATGGTCGCCGATTATTTCTACAAACTCCCTGGCAGATTCACTACCATATACCCTGGTGTCCTTTCTCCAAGAAGCGAGGTTTTGGTGGAATTTCGTTGCTCGGCCGCTATTTTTGGTAGTGGCGCGAAATAGAGAGAGAGAGAGAGGGGGGGGGAAGCAACAAATCTCGCAAGCTGATTTTTTTTTTTTGCGATTGCGATATTTTGTTGTGTTTAGGTATGCCTTTGTGGTGTAAACAATTTTACGCACTTCCCACAACTATTTCATCGTCAACGACAGTTGTAAAGCATTTCGCACTGCCTCGGGTGCTTTGACCTTACGCACTAGAGCATCACAGGAGCGAGTATTTCCGCAAAATAAATACGAGGACCTATTTCTCCCTTTGAATCGATCACTTCTGTGGCATCACGACGAACACACTTTCACCATGAAATCATAACAAATAATGATTGATAATGAAATGGATTGGGTCCCAACAGTAGAGCCACATTATTTAGGTTGCAAATAAACTGGGCGTCGTTCATGCAATGTGTTTACTTCCACGTTCGAACGTGTTGAGAATGAGTAGCCAAAAAGCGCTGTCTGCAGGCTGCTTCCTGGAGTGGCCTGATATCTCCCCAACTCGGGAAAGGGGGGGGGAGAGAAAAGGGGTGGTTGTTGTGGGAAGGTGATATTTATTCTCACTCAGAGAGTCGCCGGTCGTTAAAAAGTCGACTCGCTCATAACGGGAATGCCTGTGGGGCCACATCTATAGTAACTATGAGTAAAATGTGGTATACAGCTAGGTTACTGAGAAGTTGTGATCGCGCAAACGATGGGGCGTTGTGGATGCGGGTGAAGCAAAGACTTATCTTAGGACTGCACCGTCTTTATTAGAAGCCAGAATTGCGGCTTGCTTCTTCCACCCTCCTGACGCCAGTCTTGTCCAATATTGGATAAATTCGGTACAGCGTTGATCGCGATAGCCCGCGCCAATATTTAAAGGTCTTTATCAAGTTATAAAACAGTCATCAAGCAGAGGTAAGGACGAATAAATACGCAAAATAGTGCAAAATGTAAAGAACAACCTATGAGAGGAGATATGTGTTTCAAACAGTAATGAAGAGATTGGGGAAAGCCACTTGATTTGCATGTTTCGGAAAGAAATGTATTATCGACGACCTGAACCCTTTATTGCGCAAGCCAATCCTTGTGCAGACACGGGAATGGTTTCAGCAGCCGCCGCGCTTTGCCAGAGAGCGGCTGCTGGAACGACCCCAACATACCACGACCCCTTGATCTCCACCGACCGAGCGGCGTCGGGCCTGCAGCTCATGGGAAAAAGCGTTCGGTCGCGCTGGCTTCCTCGGTCTTGAGCGCGCCCGCGTCAACGAGGGAAGACATTTGGACGTCTCAAGGTCGTTGTGGCGCTCGCAGCTAGCCGCTCATTTCGCGCTTTTTGAGGATTATCCCTACAGGAAAAGCCGACACAAAAGAAGCCCCTGCCGTCACGTGACTTTTGGGAGAGGGTGAAAAGTGGAGGGTCGGACGGGCATTTTCCTACCTTGCGGAATATGGTTTCGTTGGTCGGTCTTTAAGGGCCAGTGAGCTTTTCTCCGCATTCGCCGGTTTTTCGGTGAGCTCTTATCCGGTGAGCTTTTTTCCGGGATTCATTCCGGTTCACGCCATTCTTGGTTCTGGTGTCCTTTCTTGGAGTGGGAGACGACTGGAAGGTAGTCAATTGTTTAGCGGTGAAGCCGCGGTGTTCTAATTTTGTACGAACTTGGGTGCCTACTAGGATTCTCCCAATGGGCACCAAAGCAGCGTTTGGAGTGTTCAGTCTATGTCCGGAGACCGGGTAGAAGACGCGCTACCTCACCTGTGGTAACAGTGCAAATCTGTTTGTTTGGTTTGTTGCACTGAGCTGTCGGGAAAACGTTTGAACTCCCCAAAGCACTGCTTCTCTGCGCATCGTAAAAACATAAAAGTTTATACAAATTTGAGGCCTTTCTTTTCCTCTCTCTACTCTCGACTATGGTCTATGGACTATGGACAAATCACAAAACCAAATCCTATCATTGTTTAGGATTCCCCTTGTTCACTCGCCGCGAGAAATATGTAATTGTCAAATAACTGGCGACTTCTATGTAATATCAAGATCGAACAGATATGCTCACTTCAAAATATGGTACACTTTTTGCAGTGAGCTGTTTATTGGGATTGTTGTCAGCGATTCACGCGTCTGTTCGGGAGGAGTGAAAATGAGCCTATATATTTTTCGATTAACTGAGGATGAGCGATAGAGCGGTCCGTACTGGTTTCCCGTTTCATTTAGCAGTGACGCACTCCCTAAATTTAAGTGGTAATATTAAAAACTAATACAGGTTATCGATGAAGACTCAATACCAAAGAGCTGAGATTCTGCTTTTCTTAACCTCATTGCTTAGTTTCCTTTAGTTGCAAGACACCCTCGTCGGTCTTATATAATCAAATTCGAAATGATTGTCAATTTAGCGTGTAGGTATTTAACTCAAGGAGAAGAAAAACAGAGGAGACACGAGTATTTAGTGTCGCTGTGTTGAACTTGAAGTACCGTTTTTTTATAAATGGGGTGCAGAATATGTTTGCTCTTTCATATGACCATGTCAGGCACGTAAAGGCCAATCAAGCAAGTAATTCAATTTTTTTTCTAGGCTCCACGCCGGTGGCTGAACGGCGCAATGCTTGTGAGTATACGCCAAGAAGCTCGAAAAAGGATCACGAACGTACAAAGAATTTATGTAAATTTAGCGAAGTGTTTTTGCAAGGACGCATATCATCACCTTCGTCGCACGTAGCCTTAACGTTTTATCCTGTTCTGTTGTTCATTTCTTTGATACTTCTGTGCAAAATAGTGAGAAATTATTTCTGTATTTTCTACTGCCTGTTGAATAAAAATGAACGCAAAAGAACAAGCATTGGATATTTTTTTGTGTATGTGTCACTTTTGTTGCTTTGCTAGGTTTCTGCTGGTGATGGACCGAATCTGCCGAACTTCAGATTCGGCAAGTTCGGCAAATGCCGAACGTTTGAAAGAAAGTTCGGCAAAGATTCGGCGAAAATTCGGCAAATGTCTGCGCACGCGCGAGAACGCGACGGGGCCGTGGATTGCAAATGGACGCCGTGCAGTCGTGCTACGGTTACTATCGTGCAGTGCACGGTGGTGCAGCGTAGTACAACCAGTGGTTACGGCGAGGTGTGGAGTGAGCAGGCAACACGGTAACTGCGTTTGTGAGCGAGCGTGGTTCTCCTCAATAGAGAGTTTTAGTAGAGCGTACGCTAAGGATTGCGGGCCTTGCGGGCGCGTGCTCAATCCATGCTCGAAGTGACGGCACGAGCTCCCGCAAGGCCCGCAATCCTTAGCGTACGCTCTACTAAAACTCTCTAATATCTTCTGCCTCAAGAGTAAAAGATCGACCAGTAATTTGCGCAGTCCACTGCGCAAGTAACAAATGATGCGGTACATTCTGGATGACGTGATATTCATTTGGCATTTCTAGTGATGCAGCGAATTAGTTGAAACATTGGCCGACAATTACTTTAAAGCACTCTCGCAAATATAACAATTCTGTTTTCGGCTCAGAAGTAGTGTGTGCCAAAACAAAATAATATTACTTTTTTCAATTAGCGTAATTATTTCGCGATTTTCCTGTATCTGCAAAAAAGTGAACACACAACTATAATGCTCGTACGGTGAACATCCGATGTTTCTAACTTTCCCTATCTTTCTAAACGTTCGTGTGTCCTAACACCAGAAACTGACATTTAAAAGGTGAAAAAAAGGTGAAAAGGTGCAAAAGCGCAAGACACAAGTAGAACTGTTCGACTGACGTTTTCGGCATGAATGTTGCTGCTACTGTCATACTGTTTAGTGATTTTTCGGGTTGCCCATCTGCCTTTTGTCGCAATAGAGGCATACTCAGGCTAGAATAAAAATAAGGCCGTTTAAGCGGTGTTGTACACGTTACTCCTCGAAGTAACGAGATACCGTTGCCTCGTTACTTGGCCGTAAAAGTAACTAAATACCGCTACTCGTTCCTTTCCTACAAAAGTAACTAAATACGTTACTCGTTACCGAAAATACCTAACTAGGTACAAGTAACTCGTTACTTGTAACGCGTTACGTACATGTATGGTCCTAACACCAGAAACTGACATTTTAAAGGTGAAAAACGAGACGTTGCTAATATGGGACGCACACTTTCATGCAAAGCTGACATGGGCGTACCAACCGGGGGGGGGGGCAAGGGGGCGCTTGCCCCCCCAGTTCTCAGAGTGGGGGGGGCAAGGCATGTGTTTTGCCCCCCCCCTGAAACAGCCGCCACTGGGCAAGGCATACACTGGCCGGCGGCGCCCAAGGGATTTGGCCGGGAAGTATTTGGAATTCGCTCTGTCAGCTCGTGCCGCCTAAGCAAATGATCCGGAAGGAGGCGGCTTGAGTTTCCATCGGAGGAGGAAATTCCCAACAAGTTATGGATTATCCTAGCGGCTCCGCGTCGTCTGGACAGTCTGTGCAAAGGACCGTTGAAGAAACCAACTCGTCTCGACTTGCTGGCGGACCCGATGAATGCGTTTATCCCTCCGACAAGGTCAGCGCGCACTTCTCCCGAATCTTGACGG
The DNA here is from genome assembly GCA_037355805.1 of Ixodes ricinus. Lineage (NCBI taxonomy): Eukaryota > Metazoa > Arthropoda > Arachnida > Ixodida > Ixodidae > Ixodes > Ixodes ricinus. The sequence goes on along the minus strand of JAZHYW010011507.1, from coordinate 61,979 downwards.
CATCGGGGAATCACGCTTCCTTGACGCATGTACTTGTCTGCAACTGCGGAAAGCTAAAAAAACCGGCGATTTTGAGACTGTCTGGCGGCACCACATGGTGAGCAGATTGGGAATTATGCTCGTAAGCGTTTGCACTGCGAAATTGTATCTAAACAAAAGGCGAAGCTGTTTTTTTTTTTCGTTGAAAGGAACTCTTTTTCGAAATCGGAGGAAGATTAGAGTACAAAGGCCTAACAATGGCAGCACCCCAGGGCCATCTGGATTCTCAAAAAGTTCATATTTTCGCAGAAGTTCTGCTGCGAGATCATCTTAAAAAGGCGCAACGAGCTCCTTCGATATGTGCTCTGTGATGTTGACGTTGCCACTGTAGACATGTAATTAATCAGTGTCTATTTTGAGACACCGGGCTCTCCTGAAGTACTGCTTCTATATCCCGCTTCCATCCCGAGTCGCCTTCCACCAACGGTGTCAACTTCTCGCTCCCGACGTCTCGGTCATCCGGTCGACCCTGCTGTCTCGGAACCTGCTTGCTCCAAGTAAATGATGTTTATCATCTCGTTTAATGTAATATGTTTGAGGGCAGCTGATAACTACTAATATTTGTCTTTTCGTGATTTCTTTACCTTGCTTATGTTCTGTCCTCAGTAGGGTAATATGGTTGTTTGAGCTCAAATGCCCCCCCCTCCCCCCTCTCCTCTTTTCTTGCGATGAAGTGGCGTTCGGTTCAACGCCACTTCGTGGAATGGCTTTCGAAGGAATGGTGTTCGATTAAATGTCCCGACAGACTCATTCACCTGCGTCAGCACCTGGGCATGATTGCTGGCATGTCACATTTCGTATTGTTTACTGCAGTTAGAGTTGGATGCAATGAAAGTCGGCACGTGGAAATTATTATTATTTACCTTTCACCCCCTGCCTTGATAAAAGCAACAGCGAAGTTTGTAAATGTCGTCTAGTGCCGCTCTTAATCTGGGGCCACCTAGGGAGCCACCTATAGCCGTGACAAATGAGATCCAACTTGTCACGGCAAATTTCGGGGCCACCTAAAATTGCCAGCCCGTTTGCCGTCCCTTTTTAGGTGGCCCCAAAATTTGCCGTGACAAGTTGGATCTTGCCGGCCCGTTTTTTAGCTGGCCCGTTTTCTAGCTGGCCTGTGTACTAGGTGGCCCGTTTTCTAGCTGGCCTGTTTTCTAGCTGGCCTGTTTTCTATGTGGCCCGTTTTCTGCTGGCTATAAAAATGTGCCGTCGTCCACTCCCCCGCAGAGTATCTCGGAGGGTCCAGGACTGTGATGCACGAAGAAAGCCAGGCAAATGAGAAGTACAGGAAAATTTCACCGTAAAAATGAAGCTGTGACGTGGCACTGAGCCTGACGTCTTCTTGTAAGACGTCATGCACATAGTCACGTCGCAACTTTATTTTTGAGTCGCAAAATATATTGGAAAATTATTACCAAGCTCAATTTGTATACTTTAGCGATTCACTTCCCGAGTGCTCTAGGGGAAAGCAAATATACAGGAATTGTTTCAAGGGCAAGGCCGATGGTTTCTAAACATTTAAAAGAACAGTGGGTCCGCAGGTAAACAATCCATTTATTTGTTTAAATTAGATGCACAGCTGAAGATACAGGTGGTGCTTTGTTGTAATAAATACCACATTCAAACAATAAAATAGAAAAGTATATGAAAACTTGTGTCACTTGCTGAAATATTGGTGGAAGCATGGCCGCTGCTTTCAGTTGACACACTTGGTGAACTAGGACCCGCCGCAGTTGCAGGTGCGCTCTCCGAGCCAACTGTGTTGCAGTCTGCCGGAGCTTCGTGCCACAAGACGGGTGTCCGCGGCACGTCCGAAGGCCATTTGCCTCTGTCATCAAGGCATGATGCCGCTGCGATTAAGAATTTTCAGCATTTCATTATAAGTTAATAGGGGAGAGAGAACATGTCTTTTATCTTAATTACGTTCTAAAATTTAGCAAACAGCTGGTTTTTTAGAAAGTAGCTTGCTGGATGTTAGAGTCTATACAAATGTTGAGTCATCGGCCACAAACATGGCCGCTAACAAAACGTTTATTCGTGAGCTCTGCGGAAAACAAAATAAGCGAAAACAAATTCGCCAATTAGATAACCGCATTTGCTCTCGGCGGCCATGCTTATGTTTAGTTACTGGACATTAAAAAGCAGTCTGACGTCATATGAATAGAGCTTTGGTGGCAGTTTGCAGAGTGGGAACAAACCAGTAAATTTCGACGCCACCAGGAAGGGGAGCTGAGGCTGTCCACTTGCCAGGATCTACAGGTTCATGGTTATATCATACAGGCTGCGTCATGAAACACCGACTAAATCGTTTGCTCAAAAACTACACGTCGCACATAAACAGCTATTTTTGTTTAATATAAAAATTCATAACATTTGACGTTTGGATAATTATGGTGTCAAAGATTTTGAATAATTAACTTTCTGTAATTACTAAATTTAAAAGTATGGTCACGTCAGGGTAAACACCTTGCTAAACTGCGTCAAATATTGTAAAATAAATAGTTCGACTTTTTTCAAAAATATTGTTTAATACAATACATTTCCTAAATTCAGTTAGCCTAATAAAAGCTTATTCTTAGAGTGTCACCAAACGTTATACTGCATTACTTAAGATGTAGGGAAATGGAAAGGAGTCAGGCATGCTACCTCCGATAAGTTGGAAAAGGTTAGTTTCCGCCTTAGACGTTTCAATTTCTAATAACATGAGGACAAAAATGTGTGCAACTTGCGGTTCGCGCAGTTGCACCACCACAAATCTTTTTTTTTTTATAAATAATCCAAATTCGACTCAAACTTTGTGCCTGAAATAAGATCTAACATGTATACTTCGTTACATCATGAGCACAAACTTATAAAAAATTGGTAAGATTTCTGCGTAAGATGGGGGACAGCGACAGCTGGAAAGAAGCCATCCGAGACACAGACACCCGAGTATATTCTCTTTGCTCGGGCGTGCGTAGAACGCCTGCCTGTCTTTCTCGCTTCCGAGCGCGTACCGATTAAAGCTCAACATGCTTTAAAGCAATCAGTGTGGCACCCCTTCACTGCGGACAGCGGTACGTCGTAGGCTGCGACGCGGTGGGCGGAGACTGTCCTCACATGTCACGCTTTGACGTCTAGCGCAGGGACGCGAGTCTCCCCTGAAGGCTCATTCACACAGAAAGAACGTTTCGGCCGACGTCGACGGTCGCGTGAGCAAAGAAGGGTGCACGCACAAGGACAAACTTAGTGTATTCTAGATGTTACATTCATCATCAATTTTAGTATAAATGTTCCTTGTGTGGCCGTCCTCCTTTGCTCAACGCGATCGTCGACGCCGGCCGAGACGCACGACTATATACCTCGGACGGCAAGCTGATGAGTGCGCCGTATACGCCGTGCTCTATCGGCGGACACTTCGGCAAGAAAAAAGCACCCCCCTATAAACTATTTACACCTTGTCGCTGGAAAATGCTGGTGGCCACCGTTGAGGCATAACCGGCTAGCTTTATCTGCCTCAGCTTACCATAGGCAAACCATAAGGGCTGCGACTGTGACCCGAGAACTTTAAAAATTGTCACCCTCCACGAGTGCTTGTGCGCATCCGAGCCGACGTCAGACGCGAAGAGTCCGCGCTTGTAGCCGTTGTGGTAAGTCCATGCTAAGGTGAAATGAAGTAAACCTGTTTTCCGCTTTCCACCGGCGACGCCAGCCGGTATCCGAATAATATGAAAAGAGGTGATTTCAAACGTGCTTCTTAGAATACAAAAATATGGTGTATAGATACCTGTATCATCCAGGAGAGGGTCCAAGAAGTCCTCTGTTAACGAGAACAAAAGTTACTAGTTAGGAACTCTTTCAACACTTGACTCTATTCCGTTATTAGCCAGTGAGCTACATAATTACCCAGTCGGTTATGCTGAAGAGGACTGTGCCCGCAGTAATAGCACCAGCCAAGTTGGCCCAGAAGTGGTGATCGTGCTGGTCGTGCCGCCAGATCAGCAGGCCGTGTGAAGCCATCGAATTCACATGTTCCGTCATGGTTACACCGCCCGCCTTTGATATCCTTCGACGTGAGCATCCTGAAGAACTAACTCACTGTCCCGCGGCTTCGGCGCACACTCTAACATAGGCTTCCATCACCATGATAAGAAAACAAACGTCACCCGCAGATGCTTCCGATTAGATTCGTACTTCGTACGTTCAAAATTCGTCGTCCTGGCACAACGAGAAGAGAAATGCGCTGGCTGCGCCCGCGGGGCACGCTGGGTGGCCGCAACTGCCGCCATCTAGCGGAAAGCAGAGTCTTTTTTTCCACTATTACGTGCATAGCCGGCCCGTTTTTGCCGGCCCTGCACAAACGGGCCGCCAAAAATTACAGGGCCGCCTACGGAGCCACCTATATAGCCATTCGCACCATCAAAGAGGGAGGGGGCGAACAGCAGCCGTGACGTTGTACACGGCAACTTTGACGGGGCCGGATCAGTTCGCGGCTAAGTCCTGAAAACGTTGAACGTCACGGCTATAGCCGTGACGTTTGCCGGCCCCAGATTAAAGAGTGTAGAACAATCAGAAGTTTGTTTTCCGAAGTGAGAAGGTGTCGAGTGAGGCTCTCGCGAGTACTGTACTGTTTGATAAGGCAGGGCTGGGCAGTTAGCACGATCGACCTTCCGATTATTTGCCAAAAGCTTTTTGATTGGGATTAATATTTTAACCGATATGGCGGTTGTGGTCCACTGAACAAGAAAAAATAAAAACAGAAGGCTTCCTTAATGACTTTCTCGTTGCTGCCGAGCTCTCCCAAAACGCGGGCTCCAACCTCCAACTCCTTGGAAAGCACGCAAACAACGCCATTAGTCATTAGAAAGTTTTGGTAGACCGTGTTTCCCCCTTTGCTAAGCCTTCCGTAACGAAGAAACCGCCACTGAAACCGCCACGATCCACTAAAACTCCCTATTGTTAACTTGGGACTGGGTTCAAAAACGAGACAAGTTTGACCAAGGCTGCGCGACCCTGACGATGGATTTTGCGTCCCCAACGCTGCGATGTCAAGAAGGAGTGGGAAGATTTCGGTTTTCTTTCACCTCCGGTACAGCTTCACCTCTTCCAGAAAGTTCGACAAGGTTTTTATGCAGTTGTTGACCAGCTCATCAATGAAGTGCAACGACGGTTCACACAGCATGGTTCCGACATGCTCCTGCAGGAGGCTAGAACAAATCCTCGTCGTCTCAGCGAAAGGGAAAGCACCGTCTTCAGAAGGATTCAAAGAGCGCCTGGGGGCTCACGCTTCATATTTTAGCCTGATGCTGATTCTGATCAGCCTATTTTAGCGACTTCGGAGAGACCATTCAGCGGCCTCCGGCGCTTGAAGACACCTCCGGTCGACGATGTCCCAGTCCCGACTTACTCATCTCATTCTCGTTCATGTTCACCAAGAGAGAACTGCTGCGCTCGATCTAGTGCAAGTCATGAGGAAGTTCGTCTCCACGACCACAGAAAAAAAAGAGTCACATTTGGAAGCGTATAACATACAGGGATCCCAAGCAATGCGAACACTATGTCTATTATGTTAACTTTTTTCGTTTGATGTTTTAGTTTATCTTTCGGACCTTTGCATGCGCGGTGGATTTATATGAGCAACAAACTTGTGATTGTGCCTTTTCCGCCCATGGAATTGTCGCTTGTTGGCTTTAATCACTAAACCCCGAAACCCCATGACCAAAGAAAATTAATGTGTGTTTTCCTGTTATAGACTTTGAAGTGTGAAAGGCGCTGACTTGACGCGCAGCCGACGGGCGAATGGAAGCGCTGCGTTCGCGCTCCAGATCGGCTAAAAACAACAATAAGTCAATCTAAGCCGCGTGCAAGTGTTAATATGATCATCAGGAACATCAAAATCTCTATTAAGCGCTGAAAATCCCAATTAATGCTTCAAGAAAAAAATTAAAAAAAAACCTCCGCAAAACAGATATCCCTACTTGTCTTGATGTCATTGGCTACGTTCACATGAATTCGCATCGACCAGTAGCGGCACCTCGTGAATTTTCGATTGTTTCCGGGGTCTCCGGTTTGCCTAGCATGGCGGAAGTCGCAATTGAGCTCGCAGCGGCACCTCGGAGCAGCGAAAATGGCTGACAGTGCAGCAGTGCTGGCGCTCTGTTTGCTGTCTCAGCAACTTTATTTTGTTTCGCTTGTTGTCGCGTGTACAAACCTTTATTATGCCGTCTTCGTTGCCACCTTTCTTCAACATTAACACCGCTGCCGACGCATACGTAGCGGCATTACGCCGCTGCGTCCTTTCCTGACCACTGGTTGGACCTCCCGGGAGCTGGCTGTCATTAAACTACTACGTCATCTGGCGCAGTTGAGCTGTACGCCTGTGACGACTTCCGCATTGTCTAGCGTTGCGTGCGACGGAACCCAAAATAGAAATTAAAGTTACATCCGACGTAACTTTACCCCAAGGCTTTAAGTTACATCCGACGGAACTCGAAATGAAAATGAAAGTTACGTCCGACGGGTATAAAAGTTAAAGTTTTGTCCTGTTTAACTTACGCAACCTTATTGAATGTTACGCTTTACGGCCGCTACATGACGTAAACACAAAAATATCCTAAATTACCACTACGTTACGCCCGATGCAGCATTCGTCAATTTGTTAAAATCGCGACTCCATCTGTACCTTCAAGTACAGATGCCCGTCACATTTTTTTTTAAGACAATTTTTTTTTTTTAAAGACGATTTCTTGTGGCGTTTTCTTAGCACTCGCGGACGTTCGAAGCAATTATTAAGAGAAATAGAATGGTAATGTGATAAGCAGGGTTCGTTGCGCTGCCGGCCCGATTCCAGTAGTGAGCTAACACTCATTTCACTTATTAGTGCAAGGAATGTCTTCGTCTCCTTGTGAGTGAAAACCACACGGGGAAATTTGCCGCCACCTAAGTTTGCTTCCGCCACCGGTCGTCCAGGCCGTCCGCATCCGCTACCAGCATGCAACGCAACGTTCCCGTGATCTCTCGCTCGAGCGCTCGATTCGATCCGCTAGCTTATACATGGAGAGCCTCGATTCGGATTGACCATCTCAAACCACCCCGTTCCAGCGAATCGGATCGGATCGGATCCGGACCGAGCCGTTTACATGGAACGTTTCGATTCGTTAACTGGATCCGATGCGCTGCTGTCGCATCCATGTAAACCTATGTACAGTGTTAACGTTTGTCTTCACTTCATAGAAACCAAGAGCACCGCCCCGGCCCGGGGGGGGGGGGGGTCTGGTTTTGTTCCCCCTGCTCAAAAACAAGTTGGTACGCCACTGAACGCTGACGTCAAGTGACTCAAATAAAAAAACAAAAAAAACATGCATATTTACAATAATATTATTATCTCTTCTGGTGAAGGCTCAGCAACCGTTGCATTCGTTTTCGCACACAGAACGGTGAGTCTCATAGGAAGCAAGAACGCAGCGTTATTGCCCTCATTTTAGCAATGTACACACACATGCAGGCTTGCGCTAATAATGCCTCAAAACCGAAACTCTCGTAGCGTGATTCGTGACTGCGCCACGCTCGCTTCTACCCATAGAGATCCTTCTACACCAATCCAACCACGCCACTTCTGCAAGGAGTCAATAAAGAATTGCCAGTAAACACACAAAAACGACACCGATACAATTATATTGTAGAATATCACTTTATGTAGTAATAACTGTGTCGATATGCATTACATGTTGCATTTAAGTTAAGAAAAAAAGTCATAAAACCTTTTTCGCCAGAAAAAAATGAATTTCAACGTTAAGTTTGGTAACAATGTATTTTTGCCGAATCTTTGCCGAATCTCTAGAAAAGTTCGGCAAAAGTTCGGCTTTGCCGATTCCCAAATTTCGGCGCCGAACTTTCGATTCGGCAAAAGTTCGGCCCATCCTAGTTTCTGCTGCTTTGCTGCTGGTCTCGCGTTTCAGTGCTGGCTTGTGTGCGTTTGAACGCACATTAACCAGCATTGAAACGCGAAAACCAGCCGCAAAGCAGCAGAAGCCTAGCAAAGCAACACAAAAACCGGGCAAAAAAAAGAAAAGAAAAAGAAGGCTACATTAATTATTTTTTGACTCTAGGTGGCGCAAGCTACCACGGAGCCATCCAAGCCACGATGGCGCTGCCGTGTGGTTTCGGTTTTGGTTTCGCTGTGCCGCCATGTTGATTTTCGTACAGCCTCCGGATACCAGGGGATTCAAATGGCGCTGCGGACTCCCAGGGTTCAGTGCCAGGTTTACCAATTCGCGTTCTGACTGGCTTCGGTCGGCTAGAAACCATCGCTGTACCCAGTTTGATGATGATGAGGGTGAGGGGGAGAGGAAAGCCTCTTTTGCTTGTACGAATTTTTAGCGATGGAAAGCAAAGCGATGCGAGCTGCGAGTTCAGAGTTCACAAGAGAGGGCGTCCGTAAAAGAAGACATTTCCTCCTTCCCCTCCTTTTCAACTGCTCGTATTTCGCTCTCGCTCCTGTACCTCTTTGGCAACGCTTCGAACCACGTGAAGTCAGTGGAGTCGTGGAGTCGCTTAGTTTCAGATTAGTCTACGGAAGGGCGAGGTTGTCAGTTGGCGCACAGGAATCGGAATCTCGAAAAGCTATAGTAATCGAGAGAAATTATCACTGCAGCTAACGCCAGATAACGCAAATGGCAGCGTCTTCCAAGTCTGCGCTCTTCGTTTGCCGCGGTAACTGAAACTGCATGCTTGCCTGTCGTGCGTGTAACACACTCCGGTCATTAATTTCTACCTTTGCAGGGAACATCTGCCGTTCTCCGATTGCAGAGGCAGTCTTTCGACAAGTTGCCAAGCGAAAGAGGAGTCCTGGCTGAGGTACCAAATTTTTGCCATTCCAACAAATGTGCGCCACAATTGTCAAGAACGTAACCAAAACTAAACTACGTCAGCGCGTGCGCGACAGTTGTCAAGAGTAACTGAAACTAAACTGTCGGCGCCTCGCCATTGAATATAATGGAGGACAGTTGAACTTTTTGTGACTTATTGGAACGCACCTTCGCAGTGGAATATCGACAGTGCAGGAACAGGCGGCAAGCACGTAGGCAAGCACCCAGACAGGAGAGCAATCCAGTGCCTGAAGGACCACAATGTCGAAATGGATCATCTGGCCAGGCAGGCAAGTTCACAAGGCACTGCTCAGGAAACGTTTACGCCGAGAAAGCTGAGAAAGTACGAATTTTGTTCACCAGGTCACACCCGACGACTTCCGCGACTTCCAGTACATCTTCGCCATGGACAACGCCAACATGAATGACCTGACAGATATGGCGCCAGAGAGCTCCAAGGCCAAAATCGAGCTCCTTGGCAAATATGATCCCGAAGGCCAGGCAACCATCCGTGACCCTTATAAGGTAAGGCATTGTTTCTTCATCTCTTGCGCCTTTAGACTTGCCCTAAACCAACACCCTGACCATTAAATCTCGTAAGGACGCCCTACCCAGAGAGATCACCCATCCCGTTTTTTCTGGCTAAATATCCGTAACCTAAAAATATCGAAACGCGGGAAACAACTGTTTCCCGCGTTTTTTTTTGTTTTGTTTTGCGATTTGCGTGCGCGATGCGAGTGGTTCCGGCTTGTAGTACGTCCGCGGTATTCGTTCCGCGACATACGAGTTTGCGATTTCCCGCGGTTTTGTTCGCGATCTGCGCGCGTGATATTGGTTCCCGTTTCAACCAAGTTTTATCAAGTTCCTTTTTTTTTTCCCACCGCGTAATTTGAATTTGCGGCGTCCGCGGTCGCGGTAATACGTCTGCGGTATCCGTTCCCGTGAGATATCCGAGTTCGCGCCGGATTTCCGTGGGTCCTAATTCACATCATGAAACACGACTTTGGGAAAATTGATATTGCGTAGTGCGACATCATGTGCACCCTATACAGGGTGTTTCGAGAACTCAGGCCAAATCGCTCCTGCGAAAACTACTCATCGCAACGAAAAAAAAACCTTGTGTCGTTTTGCTCCTGGGCCAGGGGCCCATTTAGGAAAATTATTAAAGTCCGGGATAATTAAGTTGTTAATTATTTTTGCGTAATAAACTTTTTTAATATTGTGTTTAAGGACATGGTTTCAATTAGATAATTGCTGAGCATTGTTGAAAAACACTAAATCAACAAACGATATAAGTAAAAACCCATCGAATTTGTGCGGTTTTTCAGAAAGCCGTAAAATGCTTCGCGTGCCTTCTATCGTTCTGCAATTTGTTGATTTAGTGTCTTTTGACGATGCTGAGCAATTTTCTTAGTGAAACCATGCCCTTAAACACAATATTAAAAAAGTTAATTGCGCAAAACAATTAACAGTCTAATTATCTCTGACTTTAATAATTTTCTAAATGGGCCTCTGGCTCAGGACCAAAACGCCGCAAGCCTTTTTTCGTCGCGATGAGTAGTTTTCGCAGGAGCGATTTGGCCCGAGTTCTCTGAAACACCCTGTATACCAATTTAGTCTCCACGCAAAATTAAAATTGACGCCGCGTGACCCGACTCTGTGGGACCCATACACCTATATTCAGTTTCCCCGCTAGATTTGGCGGAAACTTGTCACATGACCCACGCATTAAGTAAGTTTCCCCACTGAACTTACTGAGAAAATTGACGTTGTGTGACTTGACATGACCTATACACCAGTTCAGTTTACCCGCTAAATATGGCGCAGAATTGATGTCGCGTCGCCTATGCCGTCAGTTTAGCGAGGAAATCGATAAAAATACACCGTAAAATACCGTGGAAGTGCCCAGTTCGTTCAAGTGTCCACTGGTTATTCCGCAAATTATACATCAAGCTCCTGATTTGACCGGACAAATGAACCCGGTTTTCAGGGGAACTGGGCTGGGCACTACCCAGTACTTCACGGTAGGTGGTTCTTCACTCCCCGAAACATCTGTTGAATCTCTTCTACGCAAATTTAACAGATCGCTCCTCAGGTACCGCACTCTAGGCAGTATAAAGTTTCTTCCGAAAAGAAACTGTTTCGTCACACAAATAACTATATTTTCCAGTAGCTGCATTCGATTTACCTACACCGGTGCAGAAAAGTGTAGGACAATGTACTTTTGGTATGTGTTTTTAGATACGACCGGAAGTACACTGCCCCACACTTTTGTGCACCAGTGCAGGAGGTGTAGGTAAATCGAATGCAGCTAATATTATCATTAAAAGGCTTCAACTGTGTGCATTAGGTAGAGGTTAGCTGTCACTAGAAAACACTGACAAGGCGGCACAAACTGCTGTCCAATTTAAAGGGTCCAGGCGTGCGTCCACCAGGCACGTAGCCTGGAGTGGGGGGGAGGAGGCCCCCCCACCCCACCTTCCAAAAAATTTTTCATTTTGCTGGGGCCTCGTCTCTACTCTCCTTATACAGCATTCCCCCGAAACAAAATCCTGGCTACGTGCCTGGTGTCCACCCATCCACCTTTGCCGGGCGGACTTGCCTGTTTTCGTGCTTTCTCGATGCAAACCCATGTTCCTCAGGATAGTCTTTGCACGTCACATGTAGAGTTGCACTTGTTACATCACCTGCACAAGCTAAGCCTACTAACGAGTGCATTATATTTTGAGTCGCATCGCTCCGCTCTTGTGCCTGTCCGTTCTTGGAACGCAGTGTTTCGCAGAAAACCTTGGAAGAGCCTTCTCTCTGCCTTGTTACAGGACAGCGGCAGCCAGGGCTTCGAAGAGGTGTACGCCCAGTGCTTCCGCTGCTGCAACGCATTCTTTGACCAGCTCGGCGGCTGAGCGCCACTCTGGGCCGTTTGGCAGCGCAGGCGAGCTTTTCCTCCCGCTGCCAGTTTTTCTTCATGTACTCGCTGTCGTTGATAAACCACTGTTTGTGCAAGGTGCCCAGGCTGCCTGTCGACACAAGCAGCTGTCGACCTGTTCCAAGTTGAAGTTTGAATAAACATTATTTTCCCGCAGACCTGCACTCCACTTACTGGAACTAAAAGCTGCTTCACACATTAGCATTCGAGTGTTAACCACTGACTCCTTACTTTACACTACGACACGTTGCACTATAGCAACGTCAATTGCCATAGGAACCATCTCATAGTAGGTTGTCGCGAGCGGTTGTAATGCAGTCAGCCACACTGGCAAACGCAAATAAGTGTCTGAACCAGCCCCGAGGACTCGGACGCTCGTATCGTCACGAATGGAGACAATGAATATTAAACTGAAAATAAAGGTTTAATAGGTTGGTGCACGGGTGTGACGACTACACGATAAATTTTTAGATTGCTGCTAGCAAGGTTGCTATAGCAATTGTGCCAGTCGTATGAACTGAAAAATCTTTGCACCCACATCGATCGCAACAAGCTGCTAAGCCTCAGTGTATTTCTCAGTGCCAAGACCCATAAACCCGGTTACCCCATCAGAGTTATTGTATCCGAAAAAGGAACTTGGCAGAAATCACTCCCTTTTTCTCAAAGAAAACCTAAATCCTCTTACAATTGACGACCCTTTCTTAATTAGGAGTTCCAACGAGGTCATCGCATTCCTGGCACAGTAGTTATAGTCCCCTAGAAGCTTTTTCCATCGACATAGAAAACATATATTACGAATTGCCTCAGGACGGCCTTTTACGATATTGTAGAAGAGAGTATTGATTCTTTTGGTGGCATAGCCTTTCAAAATTCTGCGGCTATTTCCGAAGACAACCTTCTACATCTACTCCGTTTTACTGCACTCGACCGTTATTACCTGGAAAGAAAACTTATCTACGGAAGAAAGGTGTTTGCATTGGGTCCCGTATAGCTCCAGTTGCTAAGTGATCTCTACCTCGCCCACCAAGACAGACGAACAATTGCCTTGACTCCCCCAGAGTTGCCAGAGTATTTCGGTACGTTGACGATTATTTGATCATTCTTGACGCCGAGAACAGCAATTTTCCAACCACTCGTCGGCGTTCTATCAACTTTTAAAAACTGCCTGAAACCATTGGATATTACTCATGAGCTTCCGGAGGAGAGTTCTATTAGATTCCTAGATCTCGGGCTCCCTTTCCGACACACTCATATATGCTAAACATATAAGCCAAGGGGTAAAAAAAAATTCTTCTGTTCAATTCGGCACATTCTAAGCTGGTAAAAAGAGGAATTGTAAAATTATGTCTAAACAACTCTCTTCAAAAATCCTGCGAGCACTCTATTTCAGTAAGCTTTGATGCGCAAATTTCAAGATTAATATCCGCCGGATATCCCATCTGTTTATTAACATCAATTGCAAAGAGCATCCTGAAACAAAAAAAATGGAACATCTGTTACACCAAGAGCCAGAGAGAACCACGAGACCAGTCGTTCTTCCCTACTTCCACAGGTTCTCTCATGACATCAAGAAAATCGCTAACAAGTTCAACATCAACGTCGTCTTCTCTGCTCCTAATAAGCTTGCCAACCTGTGCAAACAAGTCAACTCACCGTATTCCCACCGAACAGTAAGCTGTACCAAAAAACATCAGAACAGCTTCGTCGAGTGCACAGAGGAAGTGGTGTATTCATTTCCCCTTTCGTGCGGGAAACTGTACATCGGGCAGACTGGACGATGCCTTAATGATAGTGAACACTGTGATGATAGGCTCCGTGGACACAAAACAATAGCACCAGAGCTAACTCTGGCCATCTGGGCATACACTGCCGTGATTGTGGGTGCGAGGTTCACCTGCCATCTTGTACAATTTTAGGTAGAAACGGGAACCAATTAACTAGAGAAATTATTGGAGCCGAACACATCGCCAGGAATTATGAAAACTGTATCAGTACACCATCTTTATACCTGGCAGAAAAAGAGAAAAAAAATTAGGTGTCTAGGAGATTGGTGCGCGTGATTCGGGAAATTCGGTAGTGCAAGAGGTAGAAGAGGACAAAGTATATAAAAACGAGTTGTCAGTCAGCGCGGTTCATTTGAATTTTGCTTTATTTTTAGTGTGTAAGGAGTGAGTGTATGTTTGCAATAGTGCGCTGTAGTGTGTGTTAATTATAATTTATAAGCCTACGTTCGCGGCCAACGCACTTTACACAAAGCCATCGGCCAGCAAACCTATCCTCTTCTTTCTGTTTCGGCGACCGGCCGCCAGGGCGGTAACACCGTCGCTAAAACTTTTCAATAGAGGAGGTTATGGTTGGGCGAATCTTCTTCGTCGTCTACATCTAAATGTCTTAATGATCTTCATCTTCATCAAGAAAATCCAGCGCTGGAACCCGGTTCGGAAGATTGCGCCCGTGTTTTTCCGTGAAGCGGCGAAGCCCTGAGACATATACGCTTGGGAGAGTGCCCGATGATCTGTTGACGTTTTCTTTTGTTGTCTGGATATGATCCAGGATTTCAGTCAGTCCATTTATTTCTTAACCAGACAGATCTCTGTCGAATATGTTTACATTCACTTGTTTGTTGTTTAAGAAAATACCCTGTAATTGTTTAAAATAATATACATCATGCTTCTGTTGTTTTTTTTCCATCCACTAGCCACCGAGCCAGGTCTACAAATAATGAAAACATCTCAAATAGTGTTTCATAAAATAACTATATTTCGGAATAAGTATTTTAGCCGTCTTCGCAATGTATTCAAGTATTATTATTTTTTTATTTCCAAATACATATGAGGGTATCTCTGTTCATCCGACACCACCTAGAATAATTACAGTGAACTATAGAGCCTCCACATGGCTTCCTCTTCTTTCATGAAACGTCATCTGAGTCGGATCGCGCGAACTCGGCTATTGGGCGCGAGCCTGACCTTCGACGCGCTGATTGGACAGAGACCCAGCCGAACACTAACACAGCACTCGTGCCCAATCTCAGGCCTCGATCGACCTGACTGTGATGACGATGCGGAGGCCTTCTGCTTCTCTAGATGGTGTTGGTTCAGCCCTGCACGATGTTTGGGTGCTTACGTGCGCGCTAACATAGCATACAAAAAATAGAATCAACAAAACTCCCGCCTTCAGAGTTGTGGACATCGCATCTCTAGTTTCGGTTTCGCCACACGTTTAGTTTCGGTTTCGCCTCCGGCGTCTGGCAACTAGAGTCTGCTGAGGTATGCCGCCGGAGGGCGCGGGCGTTTGAGTAAACAGTTTCGGGTTACACTTTCGGAATCGGAGAGACACGCCCGCACCAGGGCCAACGCGCTCATGTATTGCTGTACCCTGTGTAGTCAAGTGTAATAAATAGTTTTATGTACCGGACATCTCCACTACAGTCTTATCAAACCTTTCGCTAGTCTAGTTGCATGTGCAACACACGTGCTCTGCAACATCCTGTTTGAAAGCAAAATTCTATTTTGCTTTCAAACAGTTCTATCTTGTTTAGATTTTTTTCTTCTAATTACTTATACAGAAGAGATTAGCGCGTGCAGTGCATGCACTTAATGTTTTTGAAAAAAAAATTTTTTTTTAACGTGTGTAAATAAATTACACATCACGGGAAGCTGGAACTGTGTCGGAATGGGACGCCAGCAGTTGGAATACAGCGCGAAAGTTTGAGAGCGTAATGTAAACTAAACCAAACTAAAAAAAAAAATAAAAATATATATATATATATATATATATATATATATATATATATATATATATATATATATATATATATATATATATATATATATACTGTAAACGACGGAATTTTCGCGGGCTCAAATTTCCGCGAATCGGGCCAAAGTTGAAAAATTAAAATTATTCGCGGGTTCTAATTTTCGCGAATCCAGATTGCCACCGGACCCCCCCCCCCCCCTTTCCGGCCCGGTTGTCTTTCCATCTTTCTAGGATTCTGCGGCTTCAGTCAATCAGTCAAAATCTAGGAAAGGGAAGACGGCGGTAGGTTGTGTGACTAATGGTCCGGAAGTCACTGCCGTTACCCGCAGCTTCGAGACGCCGACAAAGGCTGGGTTAGTGTTCACATCGGTTTTCTTTGATGTGAACCTTTCTCGAGTTCACTTTTCGAGGTCACACACTCTGCATGAAAGGACAACCGCCAAGGGCAATGGGGTCAAACCAGTGTATGTAAATAAGTTAAGGGTCCAAACTAACTGGGTCACACACCCCTTAACCTTTCTTGGGTTCACTTTTCGAGGTCACACACTCTGCATGGAAGCCCAGCGACAAAGGGCGATTGGGGTCCAACGATTGTACATAAACCGACTCAAAGTGGGTTTAGGGGCCAATCAAACTTGGCTGCGTTCCGGGGTCGTCGACGCCAGCACGCTCTGTGTCAGTGCGGTACGTTTTCTTGTGCCCGTCAGTCTGCTGTCCCTCGATGTCCTTACTGCGTTACTTCAAGCCAGTGGTCGAGAATGCAGAAGATCATCATATGCCGGGACTGCCTGACCCACAGGTATGCAAGACCACACGTGATAAGCGTTCTTTTACGTCGGCCAATCAAAGTGTTATTGCCGCTTCTACCGCCGTGGACTCCCGAAAGCGGAAACGAGGGCCCTACTCTGCTTACAATGACGAACTTAGATGTAAGATTGGAAAATATGCTGCGGAAAATGCGACAATTGCTGCAGTGAGGAAGTTTTCCGATGGAAGAGAAAAGCTTCTCAACGAGAGCACCGTCAGGGGGATGAAGACCTCCTATATCCAAGCCTACAAGTCCTGTCATTCAAAAGAGCTGGCTACCTTGCCTGGTAAACTTCGAGGTGTCAAGCCTGTGCTTGGAAACTTGGATGATGACGTACGGGCGTACATTGTGGAGCTCAGAGAAGGGGGCGGTGTTATAAACTCCAGGATTTGCATCGCTGCTGAACTGGGCATTGTGCGGGCGACCAAGCCCACACTCTTGCCAGAGTTTGGTGGGACTCTCGTTCTCGACAGACCCTGGGCAAGATCTTTCCTGAACAGGATAGGATTCGTCAAGCGTAAGGCCACGAAGACTGCGCGAAATTTTCCAAACGATTTCGAGGGTGCCAAAAGAAGTTCCTGCAGACTATCGACGAGAAGAGAAACCACTTCAGTATTCCCGACGACTTGGTGCTCAACCGGGACCAAACAGGTGTCAAGCTGGTTCCAGCCAGCAAGTGGACGATGGAGGCCCGAGGTTCCAAGCAAGTTGGGGTGGTTCGCTTGGACGACAAAAGGGAAATCACCGTTTTGATGACCACGACGCTTTCTGGCAAACTCTTGCCTCCTCAAGTGTTATATGCAGGCAAAACAGACAGGTGCCATGCCAAGGTCACGTTTCCAAATGACTGGGACGTGTGGCACAGTGACAACCACTGGAGCAACGAAGCCACAATGCTGCGATTTGTCGACACTGTTCTCCTTCCGTACGTGGAGACATGCAGGAGTCGTGTGAGTGGTGCCAGTCAACATGCACTTTGCATTTTTGACATCTTCGCTGCACATCGTACGAAGAGTCTTCTGCAGAAACTAGCTGCAAACAACATTGAGTACGTCTTCGTCCCGGCAAGCTGCACCGGACTCCTGCAACCGAACGACCTAAACATTAACAATGTGTTCAAGACTGCCATGATGAACCGCTTTACCCAGTGGCATGCCGGATGTGTACAAGAGGTGGTGGAGAAAGGACAGAGTGCAGCTGACGTTAAGATCGACTTGCGAGCAAGTGATATGAAGCCCGTTCACGCAGCATGGCTGATTGAAGTGTATGCGGATCTCGAGAACCGCAGAGACACGATCCGAATCGGCTATACTCTGGCAGGAATTGACTGAAGGTACCAAATAAACTTCTTGAGGCGAGCTGAATTCCGACTTATGGCGTTATTTACTTTAGGATACTTTCATATCATATTCACATATCGCGTATAATGATATCGTTATGCTTTTTGGACGCGTGTTTCCCCGGTGTCTCAATGCCGCTTTCAAGGTGATGAAATTGCTCCGAATTGTTCGCGGACCTATTGTTCGCGAATCGGAGGCGGTTCGCGAAACTTCGCGAAAATTAGGTCCACGCGAAAATTCCGTTGTCTAACAGTGGAAACCAATCAGGCTGGGATGGCTGTGCCGCGTAAACACTGCGCAGCTGAGCCATATTCTCCACAAAAATAGATTTTGTGGTGCGTGGCGCTTCCGCGTTTCTATCTATCATTCTACATCTCCACAAACTGTGGAGGCCTAAAATTACGAATATGCCGTAAGGAACACTTTCCTCTTTCGAGAATGGAAGGAAACGAATATTTTGATCAGTGATGTCGAAGTCTTTCTTTAGTGTTCGTTGAAGCACATCCCAGGAGAAAAAAAAAAGGCGTCATTACAGTAATGAAGCAGTGTTCTATCGTTTCTGGCTTATTGCATAGCCTACAGTTAACCGACCACGGCACAGATATCCCTCTTCTATGAAGCCAAGTTTTAACGGGCAAGGTCGAAGTGTGCAGTTTGAAAAAGAGCGACTTGGTTGATGGTGGAACACACATCTTTACTCTGCGAAGGACATCATATTGGGGATCGACAGGAAAGTGACTTCGATAAAGCGGGATAGGAAAGATGCTTTCAATTATCGCTGCTGATACACTAAATAAATATTCTAATGTGAAACGTGTCTTCAAGAATTCAAACGTGTCCACAACCTCTTTTATGAAGCCCCAGGGTCTTCCCTGAAAGGAATCATCACTGGGTACAATTAAATAATTTAAACTTGTGGCCAGTCGTAACTGAAGAACGGTGTTAAGGAAAAGCGAATCGGCATTCTTAAAAAAAAACAAAAATTCGGGGTATTAGTTGCCGAACAAATAGATGACACCGACTCAGTCCACCTGCCTCAAGGGGAAGGAAAAGGCTGTCCCTTTTGTGAGGCTCCCACGACGAACGTCAAATAAATGTCGGAAAAATTCGATGAAATTTTTGAATGTTTTTACGCGCACAATGCATCACCTGAAGTACATACATTAGCTTAGACACTAGGAACACGTTTCACACATTTGCCCTGGTGAACTTGGACATGTCACGTCCTTTCCATGCTTCAGCTTTTCTCCTCAAACGAGGTTTCCATTGACGTCCAGTAGGATGAGCTACTTCCTGATGTGTGGGAGTGGAACTCCCAGGTATATCAGCGGGCCACGATTCCATGCAATACTCGGCAAAAAAGGGGGCTTGGTAGCCCATGAACCATACCAAAATCTATTAAAAATTTCCGGGTTCACTGATGCTCCAGTAACGCAACACAGGCACGTAGCCAGGATTTTGTTTCGGGGGGGGGGGGGGGGGGGGGGCGCCCATGACAAAATGCTGTATGAGGGGGAGGGGGAGAGGCGGCCCTAGCAAAATGGAAGATTTCGGGGAGAGGGCGTCCCCCCCCCCCGCCTCTGGCTACGTGCCTGACACTACAGGAGGGTGTAGTGGCAAGAGCGGCGCCCGCTTACAATGGGCGCGTGAAGACGGTCAACGTAGATGCCGCGAGTGGCGCTGGAGTTCTGTGCCCTAAGAGAATTTGTGGCAGATGGCAGATGTGCGATGAGCGAAGACGACGACGAAGCTGAGGTGGTACGCTTCTCTCGAACGTAGCACCGTAGCACTTTTCTTTGTGGTGTAGTGGTGGGTAGTCTTCCCCGTTCCGTTGCCGTCTAGGTCATAAATGCAAGGAAAAAGACGGACGCACACACTGCTTCGCGCCGGGATGCAAGTCGGGCTACCCGTGGCTGCTTCGTGCGCCAAAGGAGGAGTCGCGCAGACTACGGTGGGGAAAAGAATCTTAATCGAGAAGATAAACGCCTCGCCGAGACATCAGCGGTGTGCGAAAGACATTTTGAACCGCGCCTCATCCTTCGGGACTATGTGCACATCGTCAATGGCGAAGAGGTTAGGATTCTATGCCGCAATATATTATGACTATTTTGTAGTCTTTTTGCGTACTATGTTGCTGGATATCTGTCATGTGCTTGCTGTGTATGTCGATGAAGTGTATTACCACTTTTGAGAAGTCATAAAGCAGTGAGTTCAGAATAATTTTTTTTTCATATTAGGGGTTGTTGAAGTTTATGTTCATATCGTATTTTAATGCTTTATTTACTCCCAATCGAGGTATTTTTTCTTCATTGACTTCCTTCCAAAAACAGTTTGTTATATGTTCGCCAGTTGCAGTGGCACCTTGGCCGTTCCCAAACGCGCTCCGCCTTGCACCTTACACAACGCTGGTCCCCGTATCAGCAACACGATGACAAAAAGTGGAAGCCATTTACAACTCCCTGTAATGCCGAATTAGAGCGCAGCTCTTGAGGAGGAGTAGAGAAGGGTACTGAGGGGGAATCATTCAGGGGGGACATGACCTCGTGGGGGGGCCACGTGACCGCGGGGGGGGGTGTCACGTGACCTCGGGGGGGTCATGTGACCTCGGGAGGGGGGGTCACGTGACCTCGAGGAGGGGGGTCACATGTCCCTCCCTCCCCGAGATCTTCCCGGAAGAACCCGAGGTCCTCCCGAAGGAACCCGAAGGCCCTCCCTAGGTCCCCCGAAGGAACCCGAGGTCCTCCCGAGGTCCTCCTGAAGGAAACCGAGGTCCTCCCGAAGGAACCCGAGGTCCTCCGGGAGGACCTCGGGTTCCTTCGGGAAAATTTATCCATAATGCACCGCGCGGTTACGCCGACGGCGACGCCGCTCAAGCCGGAAGCGGGCGCCTAAGAGCTGCGCTGTAAAAACAATACACCAGTTTATTGTTCCTCTCACCATTAAAAAAGTGAGATATTTATTGAGATTTGTTTGTCTATTTTTCCTTGTTATATCAGTATCACGTGGTTTCTTTCGCAGCTATTAAGCGTACAGCCCAAGTGAAAGCGTTGCTGAACGGCCTGTCAGTACTGGGAAGGGGGAGGGGGTCGATATTAATCAAATGATCTCCATCAAAACCACGCGAATAATAAAAGTAGAGGATAGCACACACTTTCGAGGCATTAGTGCAAAAGAAAACCTACAATTTTTCACATTAGCACTTGTTCTGCGCCGCGAAAAGCTCCAGTCGAACCACAGTAGTACACGCCGAGCAGCGCCGACGACGAGGCTGACAGGGGCACGTTCCTGTAGCAATATCTAGGAGGGACGAGGCGAGGCCATGTCCGCTGGGCTACAGTAATGTTCCGTAACGTGCATGGCCTCTTCCACACTTTTCTTATCGGCACAGAAGACGGCAACGTCATCGGCATAAGCGAGTACCTTTACCTCCGCATTATTAAAGGGGGGGGGTGCAACGATTTCCAGACTTGGGTCAAAAATTTGTGGAAGTTGCCCTCTGACACTTCTGAAGTAAAGCGCGAAACACATGTACGACGAAACCGTCCGATCCGACGTCCGACCGCGCAATACGACGGTCGGAGGCGAGGGTTTTCAACGCTCTCCGGTGCTACGAAAACCCTCGCCCGCCAAGGTCATTCCGGTAGTCCGCACGTCGGATCGGACGGTTTCGTCGTACATGTGTTTCGCGCTTAAAGAACAGAAACCCGTTTTCGCCTGCGTGTCCTAGTTGTTTCGTTAAAAAAAAAGATAAATATTGGCATTTCGGGCACCCCTCAACTCACTCCCTGTCTTCAGGGTCACACCTGGTCGCACTCCTAGTGACGTCATTCGGAGTGCAGTGTAGGTTCCCGTGTGCTCTCTCGGAGGACGCTTCCTCTCCTCTCTCTGCTGACATTAGCGGGCGTTATGCTGCAGCTTAGAGCCAAGCGAGGTCACGTAATCTTCTCGCCGTAGTTCCTTCGGCTGCCACTTGCGGCGGCAGGTGGGGGAAAAGCTCGACTTTTGCTTTGCGATTACGCAGCGGAATCACGACTTTTTAATGAAGGAGATGTTTTCTCTATCCTCCGGGACACGATAAACAACGTAAAAATGACGAGATGCAAATTCTTTTAATCATAAAATCATTGCACCCCCCCTTCACTTTTAAGTGCAAATCCTCGAATACTCTGACTTGCAAATATGCTCCGGCACAAAGGTTCCAAATATATGGGGATAATGGACAGCCTTGGCGAACGGAAGCTTTTATGTGTACTTTATTGGAAAGCATGTTGTTCACAATTAATCTTGTAGTGCTATTCTGATGACATAAGTTAATACCTTCGGGCACTGTTTCCCCTACGTTGATGTGGCGTAGGAGTACAAACAAAAATGCGTGGCTCACACGATGAAAGGCTTTTGACAAATCAATTTGTGTCAAAGCAACTTGAGTGTTACTGTCGGAGGCACTCAAGAACCGAGCGTGCAACGTGGATATTGGTTTGAATACTAAATGTTTGGGGCTCACCAACTAGGTCTTCGATTACTAGCTGGAGTCTGTCATTCAATATTTTAGCAAAGGTCTTGTAATCTACATTGCAGAGTGATATTGGCCTATAATTTTCAACTTTTTTCCTCAGTTCCACGTCTTCCGTATTGGGTATAAGGACAGTATGACAGTCGTAAAATGATTGAGGAAGCGTCTTCCATTGGTAGGAGTCATGAAAAACGTCAAGTAACACTTTACATAGTTTGTCTCGGTATTTCTTATAAAATTCTTCGCTAAGCCCATCGGGTCCTGGTGTTTTGCCATTTTGAAGAGAGTCGATTGCGGCCTTGACTTCATTTAAAGTGATAGGGCCTTCTATGATCTTTTTATTGCCTTCACTAAGTGCAGGCACCAATGATAACAAGTTATCTACATCTTTTGCATTGTTTGTGCGAATAGCCTTGCCAAAAATGCTTAAGTAGTAGTTTTGAAATGCTTTAACAATCAAGGTTGGCTCCTCGATAGTTATACCTTCTTGACCTATTTCTAATATTTCTTTCGATGGGGCATATCGCCTCTCATCATCCAGGGATCGTTTAGACGGTTGCTCGCCAAGCAAAAACTTTTTCGTGTGAGAACGTATCACAGCTCCACGATATCTTTCTGCCTCGAATTTTTGAAGCTGCGCTCTGGTAAATATAAATAAATAAACAAAATAAATGTCGTCGTTGTTAAAACCGGGACTGATGCTTTCCATCTCATGGAATAACGAGAGAGTTTGATGGAGTTCGCGCAGTTCCTGTTTGTTTTCATGAGATATTGTTGTAGAGCGTTCAACTGTCCCATATTGCAAAAATATGCATATTACTATTTTTAAGGCTCTCTGACAGAATTCATGAAACACCTTTTAAAAACTTCTCATCTTTTAGAAGCTTCACATTAAGTTTCCACAGCTCCCATTTTGGCCGAAAAACACGGAGAGTTTCGGTCCCGAAGCTATTAGAAACTAAACAATGGTCAGAAAAGAACACCGGTTTAACGCTATAGTTCTTCATTAAATTAAATGCGTCGCCTGACACATATATTCTATCAAGACGAGCGTGTGAAACACTTTGAAAGTGGGTGAAGCGTATTGATAGGTCTTTCCGACATGCCACATCTACAAGGTTGCGCTCCTGGAGTATGTCAATGAGTAACGCAGAGCTTTTGTCATTCCGTGTTTGCTGTAGCGCACGGTCTTCTGCGCTACAGACAGAATTAAAATCTCCCTGACGAGAGCTATTGGAACAATTGCCTGGGCACAGTGGCAAAGGGTAAGGAAGACGATGATTTGTGGAACAGACCTCCTCTAACACGCTTCAGGACCATCGACGACCGTCAATCGGGCGACAGTGGGTCGGCAGCTACGTCGAGCGCGTTCAGACTCCGCGAGCGGGTATGCTACGAGCGCATGCACAACAGCTGCGATCTCACCACTACCCCCTGCCAGAAAGGCATTCGTGAGGCAAGCCGCACCACGAGTCAACTGGCGTGAAAAACTCAAGGCGCAGATCGAAAACGCCGAGTAGAAGCGAATGAAGCACAGCTCCGAGTTAAGGCGCCTCCTTCCTTCCGTCGACGGCCTCGTATTGCCTAAGCTGATTGGCCCGATGCTAGAAGAGATTGAGACTGCACTCAGACCGACTCCCGCGCACGAAGCCCTTGCCAAGGGGTTCGGACTGACCATCAACCGCTCGGACATGAGCACTCTAGCGGAGTACCAGTGGCTCAACGACAAGGTGGTCAACTTCTGCATGAACCTACTCGTCGAACGTACCAAGGAGAACCGTGACCTTCCCAAGCTGTACGCCTTCAACACCTTTTTCTTCACGAAGATGGCGGCCGAGGGACACTCGGCCGTGAGGCGGTGGACGAGGAAAGTGGACCTCTTCTCCTACGACATAGTCCTGGTGCCGCTCCACTTCACGATGCACTGGCGCCTCGCGACAATTGACTTCAGGAAGAAGCACATCGCCTACTACGACAGCATGGGCAGCAGCCGCGAGAGGCACAATTGCCTCTAAAAGCTGCAGCTCTACCCGGAGGCAGAGAGCCAGGACAATTGGGGACACTACTGTTTTGTCGGTGTTCAGAAAATGTGCTAGAAATTGGAAATAAGAAGTCCTTTCATTTACCGTATTAGGATCACATATTACAATTAAAATCCCAGTTTATGTCTTAAAGAAAGGTCACATAAAATGAGACGCCCTTGCTGGTCACTGGTCAAGGAAACAGACGAATAGCCAAGCTTTTTACGAAGAAACAGAAAACAACCGGCAGAAAGGCCTACTGCATGACTCACACACATTTCGAAGTCATTCCGAAAAGGCTCCAAAGCCTCTGCCACGTCTACATCTGATTGCAATTTTGTTTCTTGCACTGCGGCTATGTCAACATGCTCGTGATTCAAAAGCCTTAGAAGTTGGCACTGTTTCCTTTTAGACCTTAAGCCCCTTACATTTATTGTGAAAAAATGCAAAGGCAGGGCGGATTTTATGAGGGGCATTAAGGTGAGCTAAAGCCTTTCATGACCCTCTTCAAGCGTCTTATGGCTACTTTGTTTTCGAAACGGCTGATGTCTAGTTCCTATCTGTTTTCTATCTTTTCTCAATTTTGCGACAGGCCCTTCATCAGCTAGCACAGTGTCAGACTGATAGCCGAGTCCTTCTGAAAGATGTTGCGGCTTCAGCACGTCTGCATCCAACCCGATGGTCGTTGGTGCTACCTCAAAGGTGGTGGTGACGATCGTTTCCACATGCAGTAGCATCCTCCCCGACGACCGTGGTTGTTGACGAGTTGTCGTCATCATCGTCAGGTGGAGGGGATGCTTCAGGGAGGAGTTCTGGATTGTTTTCCATGGTTTGGGGGTCGGTCACTGCTGATGGTAGGTCTCCTTCCGCTTTGCTCTTAAAGGCTTCTGCGGGTGGTGTGTGCCCGGAAGCATCGACAACCTCTGAGACATCCATCAGGAGCTCAGACTATTCCTCTTCGTCCTGGGATATCGTTCCGCGAAGCTTGCTTGCATAAGTTGTGACGCAGTCGTCCGCGGTGTGTCCGTAGCGTTTATATTCCGAGCAGCGCGGCGTTCTGCACTGTCGGCGGACGTGTCCTACCCTGTTGCACCTGAGGAACAAGGGGGTCTTCCTGGAACAAGGATGAGAGACTGACATCCAGTAGAAATGGAATTATCTCCGTGGTGATTCCTTCGTGCAGGGTAATGTTAACTTCCCCGTTGAGGGTGTCCATGTGCTCCAAGCCGGGGCACCGCCACTTCTCTCGGCTGATGTTACGGACTGTGCCGTAAGGCGCTAGAGCTTCGATGATGCGCCTATCTTCGAGGAAGTCCGGAAGCCAAATAAGCTTGACCTTGAGATCTCGGGTGTCTGGGTCAAGGACAAGGCATTTCTTACCTTTGACGACCAACTCACCACGACTGCAAAGCTTCTCTTTGGCAAGGGCGTTGACGCAGGTCACCATCCACACATGACTCATCTGAAATTGTCCGGTGGCTTTGACATATCATTCAGGTCGATAACATCTTTGATGGCGTCCCGAAAGTCCGGTGCCGTGAATCCATGGCCTAGCAGTCAGATGGGCGTGGAGAAATACGGAGTTGAGGACGATGTTACCGATTGGCAGACGTGGAAGTATGACCTTATACTCGTTGGAGACGACATCCGATGATTTAGAAATAACTCGGCCAGTGGCCGATGCGGTGTTTCCATAAGAGAGCATTCTTCCACGGCCGTTCGCAACGGCGTCTTCTTCTTCCACCGTTCCCCGCACACAGCGCTCACTAACAACTTTGTATTGCGTGGCTAACTTCGGCTTCTACTTCTACCAACTCGCCCAATCTGAAGTTCTAACACTCAAATATGCGGCCTAGACGAGAGCTGTTGGAACAATTGCCTGGGCACAATGGCAAAGGGTAAGGAAGACGATGATTTGTGGAACAGACCTCCTCTAACACGCTTCAGGACCATCGACGACCGTCAATCGGGCGACAGTGGGTCGGCAGCTACGTCGAGCGCGTTCAGACTCCGCGAGCGGGTATGCTACGAGCGCATGCACAACAGCTGCGATCTCACCACTACCCCCTGCCAGAAAGGCATTCGTGAGGCAAGCCGCACCACGAGTCAACTGGCGTGAAAAACTCAAGGCGCAGATCGAAAACGCCGAGTAGAAGCGAATGAAGCACAGCTCCGAGTTAAGGCGCCTCCTTCCTTCCGTCGACGGCCTCGTATTGCCTAAGCTGATTGGCCCGATGCTAGAAGAGATTGAGACTGCACTCAGACCGACTCCCGCGCACGAAGCCCTTGCCAAGGGGTTCGGACTGACCATCAACCGCTCGGACATGAGCACTCTAGCGGAGTACCAGTGGCTCAACGACAAGGTGGTCAACTTCTGCATGAACCTACTCGTCGAACGTACCAAGGAGAACCGTGACCTTCCCAAGCTGTACGCCTTCAACACATTTTTCTTCACGAAGATGGCGGCCGAGGGACACTCGGCCGTGAGGCGGTGGACGAGGAAAGTGGACCTCTTCTCCTACGACATAGTCCTGATGCCGCTCTACTTCACGATGCACTGGCGCCTCGCGACAATTGACTTCAGGAAGAAGCACATCGCCTACTACGACAGCATGGGCAGCAGCCGCGAGAGGCACAATTGCCTCTAAAAGCTGCAGCTCTACCTGGAGGCAGAGAGCCAGGACAATTGGGGACACAGCCTTGACTGGGAACCCTGGGAGCTGCAGGTGATAACTTAAGCGACCTGACGCAGCAGCATAACGGCAGCGACTGTGGCATGTTCACCTGTCAGTACGCCGAGTGTGTGTCGCGCGACGCCAAGATCTCCTTCGGATAGCAGCACATGCCATACTTCCGCAAGCGGGTGGTGTACGAGATTTTACATGGGCAGCTTCTCCATCTGAGCGGTGTCTTCTTTTAAAGCAATGTACATATTTTACTAGTCAGCTTCGGCACTTTCTTATTTTTAATGGTTCTCAAATAAAGCATTGTATTTGATTGCCGGGTGACCTCGGTCAGGATAGCGCAGCGTCCGAGGGCAGCCATTGTTCATCTTGTAGGGATATTGTCCACCTTCTATGTGTTTGGCAACTTGTCCCAGCCTACGTGTCTGAAAGCCTGCTACACCCGCTAGTTTGCTTGCTCCGCCCATATGCGTTTGAGTGTAACTGCATCGCAACTGTTTGTGACCGCTTAACGACGAGGGAATGTAAGGCACTACCTATCCGGTAGTCCTAGAATGCTTCCAGTCTGTGTATATTTGACGCATCATTCTCCGTGTGCCTGAAATAATTTTACAATGTTGTAGGCGACTATTTTTCATGGATAGTGTGAAGCTTTGATCTTGCAAATACCTCGAAAGTTTTAGTGTACAGTCAGATGCGAGTTAAGAGTGCTCCAAATAAGCACCACAATGTGCCAGCAGCCATGGCCTCGAACTGCTCCTTGAACCAACCAGGAAAGGCAATAGCCACGACGAATTATATGACTTGTAGGCTCGTGGAAGAGACGGGCATTGACAACGCACATAGCCCGCGAGGGGGAACACTCGATTTCTGGGCCTATTTGGATAAAGGTGTGTCCTAACACTGAATGCGTGTTATGATCCGAGTTCTACGAGAAAACCGTTGTGGAGAACTGTTGCGAAGAACCGTTACAGATCTTCTGTGTCTAGCCTGTATTTTCTTTGTGGGTTCAGGGTTCTCCCTAGAAATATTTGAGATGTGTACATGTGACTATTTGCAGGGTATTGGAAGGAGGAGACGGGGCTGCAACTTTTGGTGTTCTCAGCACTTTCTCTACTGCAGAGCATGTGATTTTGTTTGCAGGGATTATGGAGTTCTGTTGCGTAGTGCCACACAGGTGTGCCAAACGCAACAATCTGGGTCATCGCGCATATTCAAAATCAGTATCGTCTTGTCCTGCAGCTGCAAAATATAGAGGTGGGCTGGACATAGTAGAAATGGGCAGTCAGCTAGACCGGTGGGTGGCAAAACTACTACCATCCACTATGGGGAGAGTATACCCACAGACGTCTGCCCTGGTGGCGGACTATTTGTGCATTACGGTTCGAAACTGGCTGGCGTTAATGAGGCCAGTTATACGCAGATCAGACTACCTGATAGTCAACGCTAGTGTGCCAGCGTTTTCTCATGAGCAACTACAAGAGGTAGCAATACAGTTGCTCGCATTCAAACGTAAATGTGGGAACCAGCCTTTGGCCTTCTCGGTGGCTTCGAGGCAGAATGCTTGAATCTCGGCAGAGCCAAACAGGTTCCGAAGCAGTCAGGCTCTGAGGCAGAATGCTTGAAGTTGGAATCTTGACCAGAGGGCTTCAAATTTGGTGGAGACTACCGTATTTTCCGAAGTATAAGACACACTTTTTTTCCAAAATTTTCGGTGGTGTGTTTTATACAACGGTACGTCTTATATACTAATTTTTACTTAAAAACTTGCGAAAAGTGGGGGTCTTATACACCGCGTCTTATACACCAGAAAATGCGGTAATTGCAGAGAACGTGCTGTGCAGCAGGTTGTAGTACGGATGTGAAGAAATTCCCATGTGGTCTGAATTTTCAATTATTTGCTAGGGTGTGCCGATACCCTTGTTAATTTAGCTTGTAACCCCCCCCCCCCCCCCCGCCACCCAAGAACTTTCCAATCAACCAACAAGCAAAAGGGAGGAAACTCTTCCTCAATTCCTTTTTCCATTTGAGAAAAAAGAAGACCCTCCTTTCGGCGGGGGGTAGCTCCCGGGGGGAAGGAGGAGCAAAGAGTGCAAGAAGGAATGGGAAGAAGGAAACTGGGAACCGGTTTTCTTCCCGGCAGAACGTGATTCTGTAGGTCGGTAGGTAGGCCTTTAGAAAGCACCGGAAACATGCACAACAAAGCGTCTGATGAGTTGTACAACGTGTCAGAAAGGTCGCTAAATCCGACGAGACTCGAGTACTCCGTGGCATTGCGTGAATGCATTAGGTGCCCTGACTTTTCCCTTGTATGTTTGGGAATGTGACAGGCAACCAGGTACTGTGACTGAAGCAATTAAAGTGTTAAAAAATTTGTCGATTAATTCACTTTTCACCTTCTTTCTATCTTTCCCTTTTACATAGTGCAATTAAGTACTATATAAAGATCGGCATATAACCTCTGTTTTTTTGCAGGGAAGATAATCTTCTTGGCGCTCCCCTCTCCTAAGCTGTGAGGGGAGCCAAGTTGGGGTAAGGTAAAAAGTGGAGGGTAAAGGAAAGGAGGCAGAAAAAGTGGAAAGCACACGTGTATGTTGGCCTTAAAATGAATCAGAAAAAGAAAGTAGGTTTACAAATATTCTACATAGGTAATACTTTGATTTAGAGCCCCATTGTCGTGTCCCGTGTATATAGTGAAAGAAGACAATGAAGTGAGGTACGAGGACAGGATAGCAGAGGTTGAGAATGCCATGATTAAACCAGAATGCTTGTTAGTCTTTATGCTCGTTTCGTCCAATCTATAAGGTCCGCAGTGGCGTATTAACTTGTTTCTGAGTGGGGGGGGGGAGGGAGGCGGTGCCCTTGGTATCGCTTGGGCGCCGCCGGCCAGTGTTTGCCCTGCCCAGTGGCGGCTGTTTCAGGGGGGGCAAACACATGCCTTGCCCCCCTCCCACTCTGAGAACTGAGGGGGGGGGCGAGCGCCCCCTTGCCCCCCCGGTTGGTACGCCCATGAAGGTCCGCTTGCGGTATGCGACATCCATCGGGAAATGTCACTGAGCAGCATTACATTGGAGCTGTTGCGATATTGTAATCCAGGAAAACTATTAGCATTTTATTGGATTCGGTAGATGACACACAAATAAGCATGTCAGGCATAGTGCTATTAAAAATGTACTATAGTGCAATTCACTTATAACAATGTACTGCTGATAATTCTAGAGTTTCTAGACTATAAATGCTCAGTTTCTAGTCCAGATACAACGATAATCGGTTATAACGATTCAATTTTCGGGTTTTCTCATTATCGTTATAAGTGGATTGCACTGTACCTGACTTCACTGGCAGCTTTTGCATAGCTCAGATGTGAGCTGTTGAGTGTGCAGTCTAAAATTTCTTCAGGTATACGAAAGAATAAACAGCTAAAACAAGGGACAGCGCAAGCACATCTTTATGTCACGAAGGCATGAAAGAATGTTTTTGTGTCGTTGCTCGCTTTATGTATGTATTTTTTTACCCGAGTTTTGCCAACACGCTGATTAGTTCATGAAGATTTCTTGCATCTTCTTTCACACATTATGAACTGAGCATTTGTGATAGTGTCTCCGCACAGGCATCAATTTCTCTGCAGGCTATGAACAAACCAGTCTGATCATCACACAACATTTGCGGTCAAATGAAGCCATCTGCATTAGGAAACTGAACATAAGTGCTTCATAAATAATTGCCAAAGTGTGAAAAGGGAAAGTTATTGCATGGAGGCAGCAGGAAGTTGTATAGGCTCTTGAGGTGTACCAACGCAAAATACCGAGCATGCTCCCATGTCACAATAACCGCCAGTCGTCAGCTTTTGAAAAGTTTGAAAGAGATGCAGCGTACATATCAAGCGCACCTGGTGCACTAGCGACGATAGCTTGCTGACGCGCACGCGCCGGTGCCAAGCGGTGAAGCCCGCCCTATCTCGTGCTTCTTCTGGGTTTTTGTTTTCGTTCTAGCAGCCGCCCATCCTCCAGCGTTTTTCTAGATCACCTCTAAATTTTGGTTCGGCTTTTGCTCGGTATTTTACGGCATCTTTCGCGCGTGAAAATGATTGCACGGACTGTCGCGTAATATTAAATATTTACGAAGGACACGCCATTCAGCGGGCAACATCAAGAACGTACAGGGGGTTAAGGCTGATGAGGTAGCCAAGCGCCCACCATCATTGGCTGAAACTGAAGCACTTCAGTGCCGTGGTCAGTGTGTTTGGGAGTAAACAAAGGCACGAGGTACGAAAGTGACATTCAAATGTGCACGATTTAAAAAAAAAAAAGAAGTGAAGTTTGCGTGTGCATAGCTTTGATGGAAGCTCACCTTTCTGCTTTATTTCCGAAGAAGTGGAGAGTGCACGAGCATAATTTTGGTGAGCGCTCAGGTTGCCCGAGCGCACAGGCTCCGATACTTTTGAGCACGATTCCTCAAAAATTTGCACGATTCCAAATATACTCCGTTCACCCTCAGAAGCTGAGACTAGAAGCTCCGCCTTCAGCGCGAGCTTTCTGCCCTTGCTAACACAATGGGGCACGCGCATCCAAAGCCCTGCGAAAGGCATCGAGCTCACCCTGAAGGCGGAGCTTCTAGTCTCGGCTTAAGGGTGAAAGAATGAGTATTGGGGAGGAAATCGAACAGACACGCCTCTAGCGGTACGCTTCAGCTGTCAGGCAAACAAACCGAATTTTCTTGTTAGTGTTTGATCAGAGAACTCGAAGATGACGATTCGAAGGCCGCTCCTCGTGTGACCAAAGAACTGATCAGAGCGAAGCGCTCGTGCCCAGACCATGCTATGCGAGGTTCCATTTCTTTGTTATGCTGAATTAGTAAACACCGGGCTGTGGGACAACAAGCTCGATCAAGCGCCCCCTATAATTAGATCTCCTGCCCAATAGGGAATCCGTCTCTGCTCGTGTGAGCACGCACGTTCTATTGCAATATCGAACGCCTACAACGCTATATACGTTCACGCGCAATGCAGACTTCAGTGTCGAGCAAATAACAAAGAGAAAAAATGAGAAGTGGACACAAAAAGAAGACACTTTTTATTGTTGTATGCAGTCAAACCTCGATGTAACAAACTTCTATGTAACGAAACCCTCGATGTAACGAAGTATATAACTTTTTCTAACCGCAAGTGTATGCACGCGTTGCAGTTTTGACCTTTATGTTACGAAGTCCCGTTTGCCGAAATTTCTATGTAACGAAGTTTTACGGACAATTTGGCACAAACTTTTGGGTCTCAAAGGAGATTTTGGGAAGTACATGCGCTGAAACGGGCCCCCGATAAAGCGCAAAGGATAAAAT
This sequence comes from Ixodes ricinus, assembly GCA_037355805.1. Classification (NCBI taxonomy): domain Eukaryota; kingdom Metazoa; phylum Arthropoda; class Arachnida; order Ixodida; family Ixodidae; genus Ixodes; species Ixodes ricinus. The sequence continues at coordinate 29,709 of JAZHYW010011507.1, read as the reverse complement.
GGGCCGAATCTGGCGAGTGGGGTGTACAGAACGGCCACTAGAAAACACTAGAGCCGCCGCCATTTCTTCCGTCAGCTTCGTTCGCGCTGCGTATTTCGTTTCGGGGCCTAACTGAAAGCGTGCATTTCTCGCTCTGGGCGATGGAACCTTGAAGACGACGAAGCCACCCCTAACAACGTCGACCTCGACGACTTTCTATACGCCGACTCTGCTGTCATGCGATGGAGGAGCTCACCGACGAGCCGATAGCTAGCGATGTTCATGGGAACTCGCAAGACGGGAACGACATCAAGCCTGATGAGCAAGACACCTGCGATGTGCCCAGTAACCGTGAAGTGGTGGACGCGATCTATGTCTTGAGGCGGTTCGCAAGCACACACCAAGACGAAGACGCGATGCAGGCCATCTGGCTATGCGAACATCGTGTGATGCCAATAATAATCCAAGAGTGTTCCAGAAAAAAGTGACGGACTAGTTTCAACCGAAATAAAGACGTCCTCGGTGAGTTTTGTGCACCCGAGAAACATTTGTGGAAACTTTCTTTAACGTTAGCCCCGAATTTATAAGTAGCGAAATTTCAATGTAACGAAGTAAATTCCGAATTTTACCGACTTCGTTACATCGAGGTTTGACTGTATTTGACCCCGCTAAAACGAAACGTCGCGTTTTTCTTTTTAGTTTTTTCCCCATCAGTTTGGCGTTTATTGCCCCCGCGAACACCGTCGGTAACATCGATAAGCAGAGAACAGGACAGGAAACGAACTACGAGCAGGATAACCTTGCAAAATGCCAACAAACCGTCCCCAACGTTGAGTGCCTTTCTGAACGCGACCTACTTGAAGGAGGTGCGACCAGTGCTGTGGCTACTATGTGGGCTCTCTTTGTTATCCATTCACTCATTTCCGTATCCCAAGTTCGTTTATAGTGAACTCCCCATATAGGGAATATGGATTGTAGTTAAACGATGCGTCTAAGGTGCGCCGCAGGACGTGATATTCAGCAATGTCACTATATATAGCTGAAACAATCTCTTTTTTTTTTTCAGAAATTTTTTGTGACAGGTATCAGTGATATCCTGTTCAGTGGCGTCACGAGGGTCAGCGGCACCCAGGGCGGTAGCCCGCCGCGACCCCCCCCCCCCCCGCTCTCGCGTGGCCCACCTCACCGCGACTCCCCCCCCCCCCGCTCTCGTGGCACACCGCGACACCCCCTGAGCCCTGCACCCGGGGCGGTCCGCCCCCCCCCCCGCCCCCCCTTGTGACGCCACTGATCCTGTTCCTTATAGTTGGAGTGCATAGAATAACCCTACGATGTTTTTTGTTTGTTTGTTTTTGTCGTTTTGGGCCATTCTGGTAAACAAGATTTGCGCAAATGTATAATTGTGTTTGTCACTGACGTCGATGCAAATTTCGCAATGCGGAAGTATCTTCAAAAGTAATTTAAATACATTTCTATGTACTTGTACTCTACTCAATTAAGATACTTGATAGTGAAACTAACTTGAGTAGTATTTTAAATACTTTATGAAGCAGGTACTTAGTAACTTAACTTAAATACTTTTATCGAGTATTTTGTCCAATACTGATATATATATTATATATATACCGTATTTACTCGAGTAATAGCCGCACTATTTATGAACAAGGCCCTTGTGTTTACTTTCCCGCAAAGCACATATACAGCCAATCATTGCGTTGCGCATAAAGAACATAGCGAATAACCAGATCGAGAACACGAGCCTCCATACAAATGCAACCTTCTCAGATGGTATCTTTGCACGAAGACGTTATCTCTGTCCTGTAAACCGCTGGAATCATGCTCCGCGGAAAAGCGAGCCCTCGGGTTTTCTTCATAAACAGCGCGGCTCTTACTCGAGTAAATACGGTATTCAACGACGTAAAATTCTCGAGCACAGTTCGCGAGTTGTTTAACGACAGTTACTTTCTCCTTTGGCTTTCAAGTGCGCAAGGTGGTGGTATACTTTCATGAAAAAGCAGACAAGCAAGACAAAACGTATATAGACCGACGGATGTAAGATCGACCTTATATGCACAATTCGATACGTATGTCCGTCTCTCTCAGTCACACCATTTGTCGGTCTGTGTGCATGTGCGCGCACGCATACAAGTTTATGTTTGTTTCCTTCGCATTATGATATGCTTCATGAGATGCCACGTAATTAACGATAGAAGTGGAAGATAGAAACAAAACTCACCTCTCCGATTGGCGCGGAAGAGCACAGCATTTCGCTCGTGTTCAGCGTGCTAGTACATTTTTATTTGCCGGGTGTTTTTTTTTTATTAAAAATAAAATAAACTTACATGGATGGCATCAAATTACAAACAAACAATAATAAACACGTATTTATGGTATCAGTTTTGCGGGAATGATTTTTGTGAAAAAGGTGTTCTTGTGAAAAGAATATCATAGTGATATTGGTGTGGCTTAAATCACAATTTAAACCATTTTGATTTCCTTATCGACCTCCATGAATTTATGGTACATTAATTTGAGGATATAAATGCCTCGTTGATTTAGCGAAAAAGTGCAGTGGCTGCACCCTCTAGAAGCCAAATATGTTTCTCGTCGGAAGCGAGCTTGCACAGTGATCGGTACAAGATGTTACATTTATTTCCTGGGATATATAAGCAGCGGAGAACAGCTAGGCGACATTCTTAGGTCATCCCCAGCCCCCATGCAACGTCACCCTCAACGTATCCGCTCGAAGAACCAACGTCCGTGCGCGCTTCCGCCGCCACAGCTTTGCACGCAAAAAATGCGCCGCAGGCTACTGAACGCGTCTCACTAGAAAAGAGTCATAGTACAGGCTAGCTGGTGGAAGTCAACCATTTCGTCGTTTACCCTGAGACTGGGGTTTTTTATAAGAGCAAAAGTGACAGAAAAACAGACAGACACGTTGGAAGTGGCCGCTTCTTTTGTGATAGTGTGGAACTTGTAAAGTCTCGGTGCAGAGGACAAGGTCGTTTGTGATTGGTTGGTGACGACGCGAACGGACTATATAAGAGGAGGTTGTTGAAATAAACTAGTAGTTGAGTTTGAGACTCCGTCTGTTTTTCTGTCACTTTTGCTCTTATAAAAAACCCTCAGTCTCAGGGTAAAACGACGAAATGGTTGGCGTCTCACTGTCGCACGCCAGCTCCTCCGCTAGCAGGCGCTACGCGCGTGTTTCAAACCGGCCTCTATAGTTCCCGCACGGAGTGCACACATCACACAAAAGACAGTCTGCATACAGATTCGAACGCGAGTCACCGCGAGATCCCTGATTCGAATGCCGCATAGCAGTTCAAGGAAAAAGAAAAAAAAAAAACTTGGCACGCGGCATTCGAGTCACCCGAATATTGCGGCGAATCGTGTTTGCAGACTGTCTTTTTGTATGAGGTATGTGCAGTGTAACCCCGGCTTTAGTTTTTCGGGAGATTTTTTTTTTTTTCATTTCATTTTTATCGTTCATCGGAAATAACCTAATTACACCGATATTAAAAAGAAAAAAAAAGAAAGCTTAGCGTCAACGCTCTACGATCCTCGGGAGCCAATGAAGCGGCGCTAAAAGTGCATCGTCACGGCACTCGACGTCCCCTCTTCTCTATCACCACTCAACTGGTCACGCAAAAGTAAATGCGGCCTGATGCTGCTCTACTTTTTTTCTTTTTTTCTGTGCGTGATTTAGTGGCTTTAAGTCGCGAATGGTTTAGCCGGGGCTAGAGCCAACGCACAAAGACGACGACGAGGGCCGTGACGATGCACTCTTAGCGCTGCTGAATTGTCTCGCATCGAATCGCAGCGGCTTCACGTGCAACGGAGTATGCGTATAGTGGACGCAGAACACAACCCTGAGACTGCCGCGGTGAGCAAGGACGACACACACAAACACGAAAAATCTCGAAATTTAAGACTTTTCGTGCGTGTGTGTTATCATTTTGCTTACCTGTAGAGTCTCGTAGTTGTGATGTTCGTCTAATGAGTCACCAGCTCGTTTGCGCCCTGTCGCTTTCTGTTCGTTAGTCTATAGCAGGGGTGGCCAGGCTGACCCAGCCGCAAACAAAGGCACGAAACTTCCAAGAGCCGCGGGGAAGCTGGGGGGGGGGGGGGGGGGGGGCGAACTTTTGTTCAGAGCAATAGACAAAACTCCAACTACTTTCAATATATCCGAGTCAAAAGCAGTTCAACTGTACGTAAGGGAGTAGTAGCACAAGGCTACCAAACCGCAACCTGTCGTTCAATTTAAAACGCGTTCCATTTCTCTTTGGGGAAGTGCTCCGCGCTTCCCCAAACTGCGCATGCACGACACGGAAAGAATCTAACCCTTCCACTTGCGTGACACAGACAGACTGCGCGTGCACAATACAGACACACAGACTGCTCATGCGGTACACAGCCACATACTGCACATGCGCGACCGAAACGTTTCACGTAACAGCCCACAATCGCCTAAAAATCTGCCATTCATTTTTTTTTTTTTTTTCATTAGTGACTGAGAGACGTGCAAAGAGTCTGGTGGACAAGAGATAAATAGTCAATGTTTATTATAAATTAAAAAATCTGATTTATTGTGTCGAGCAAAAAAAAAATCAAGGAGGGGGTCCCTGGTAATTGTACTCGGAAGAACTATGCTAGGTAAAAATCAGAAATGCTACAAATATAAGAAATATCGATTAATTGTTTTTCGAATTGTCATAGTGACGAACTGCCCTTTGACAAATTGCCCTATGTGACGAATAGCCCTCCCACCAGTTGACGTGTGACGAATTGTCGTTCAGTCAACGGTCCTACAGCCCCTGTTTTCAAAGGTTAACAGAAGTTTCAAAGATAATTCCAGGCACCGTGTTGTTGCACGTCTACTGTCGGATTCACGGCATTTACAGTTTTGCTTTTTAGGCTTTAGACAAGCATTTTTAAGTTTTCTAACTTTTCTTACAGCGAAGCTGTTAAGGGCTATTTCCCCAGGATCATGTCCGTCCGCAAAGAAATGTCGACACAACACTCTGGACAGCTACCGCCATCAATGAGTGACAGCGGCAACCAGACAACCGGTTTCTGGCTATCGCCGTCGCTCATAGATCGCGTCAACCTTTCCAGCCTTTGTACTCTGGCTTGCCGACTTGCGGCCGGCCATTACCTCATTCCCACCATAATACAGATTCACTGGTCTTCCTTCTTCACCAGAGTGGAAAGGCTGAAAGTTTCTGTTTTTCAAGTTCATAACGTTTCAAGTTAGGCTTTCGTTTCCTACAGAGTAAGCCACAGAAAACCCTCGCCCGCCATTATTCATTTGGAAGCAGTATATCCAGTAAGTTTCGCAAATGTTACTAAAAAAAGGACACTTTTTTCCTTTCCTTTTACAAAACTGACGAATTTTAATGGTAACAAATTGATGTAGGTTAAAAATAATCCGGCTGCCTCGCCATAAATTTTTTTTTTTGTTTTTACATTTGTTCAAGGGCTAGTGAGCTTTTCTCCGCATTCGCCGGTTTTTCGGTGAGCTCTTATCCGGTGAGCTTTTTTCCGGGATTCATTCCGGTTCACGCCATTCTTGATTCTGGTGTCCTTTCTTGGAGTGGGAGACGACTGGAAGGTAGTCAATTGTTTAGCGGTGAAGCCGCGGTGTTCTAATTTTTACGAACTTGGGTGCCTACTAGATTCTCCCAATGGGCACCAAAGCAGCGTTTGGAGTGTTCAGTCTATGTCCGGAGACCGGGTAGAAGACGCGCTACCTCACCTGTGGTAACAGTGAAATCTGTTTGTTTGGTTTGTTGCACTGAGCTGTCGGGAAAACGTTTGAACTCCCCAAAGCACTGCTTCTCTGCGCATCGTAAAAACATAAAAGTTTATACAAATTTGAGGCCTTTCTTTTCCTCTCTCTACTCTCGACTATGGTCTATGGACTATGGACAAATCACAAAACCAAATCCTATCATTGTTTAGGATTCCCCTTGTTCACTCGCCGCGAGAAATATGTAATTGTCAAATAACTGGCGACTTCTATGTAATATCAAGATCGAACAGATATGCTCACTTCAAAATATGGTACACTTTTTGCAGTGAGCTGTTTATTTGGGATTGTTGTCAGCGATTCACGCGTCTGTTCGGGAGGAGTGAAAATGAGCCTATATATTTTTCGATTAACTGAGGATGAGCGATAGAGCGGTCCGTACTGGTTTCCCGTTTCATTTAGCAGTGACGCACTCCTAAATTTAAGTGGTAATATTAAAAACTAATACAGGTTATCGATGAAGACTCAATACCAAAGAGCTGAGATTCTGTTTTTCTTAACCTCATTGCTTAGTTTCCTTTAGTTGCAAGACACCGTCGTCGGTCTTATATAATCAAATTCGAAATGATTGTCAATTTAGCGTGTAGGTATTTAACTCAAGGAGAAGAAAAACAGAGGAGACACGAGTATTTAGTGTCGCTGTGTTGAACTTGAAGTACCGTTTTTTTTTTAAATGAGGTGCAGAATATGCTTGCTCTTTTCATATGACCATGTCAGGCACGTAAAGGCCAATCAAGCAAGTAATTCAATTTTTTTTCTAGGCTCCACGCCGGTGGCTGAACGGCGCAATGCTTGTGAGTATACGCCAAGAAGCTCGAAAAAGGATCACGAACGTACAAAGAATTTATGTAAATTTAGCGAAGTGTTTTTGCAAGGACGCATATCATCACCTTCGTCGCACGTAGCCTTAACGTTTTATCCTGTTTTGTTGTTCATTTCTTTGATACTTCTGTGCAAAATAGTGAGAAATTATTTCTGTATTTTCTACTGCCTGTTGAATAAAAATGAACGCAAAAGAACAAGCATTGGATATTTTTGTGTATGTGTCACTTTTGTTGCTTTGCTAGGTTTCTGCTAGTGATGGACCGAATCTGCCGAACTTCAGATTCGGCAAGGTTCGGCAAATGCCGAACGTTTGAAAGAAGGTTCGGCAAAGATTCGGCGAAAATTCGGCAAATGTCTGCGCACGCGCGAGAACGCGACGGGGCCGTGGATTGCAAATGGACGCCGTGCAGTCGTGCGGTTACTATCGTGCAGTGCACGGTGGTGCAGCGTAGTACAACCAGTGGTTACGGCGAGGTGTGGAGTGAGCAGGCAACACGGTAACTGCGTTTGTGAGCGAGCGTGGTTCTCCTCAATAGAGAGTTTTAGTAGAGCGTACGCTAAGGATTGCGGCCTTGCGGGCGCGTGCTCAATCCATGCTCGAAGTGACGGCACGAGCTCCCGCAAGGCCCGCAATCCTTAGCGTACGCTCTACTAAAACTCTCTAATATCTTCTGCCTCAAGAGTAAAAGATCGACCAGTAATTTGCGCAGTCCACTGCGCAAGTAACAAATGATGCGGTACATTCTGGATGACGTGATTTTCATTTGGCATTTCCAGTGATGCAACGAATTAGTTGAAACATTGGCCGACAATTACTTTAAAGCACTCCTCGCAAATATAACAATTCTGTTTTCGGCTCAGAAGTAGTGTGTGCCAAAACAAAATAATATTGCTTTTTTCAATTAGCGTAATTATTTCGCGATTTTCCTGTAATCTGCAAAAAAGTTAACACACAACTATAATGCTCGTACGTTGAACATCCGATGTTTCTAACTTTCCCTATCTTTCTAAACGTTCGTGTGTCCTAACACCAGAAAACTGACATTTTAAAGGTGAAAAACGAGACGTTGCTAATATGGGACGCACACTTTCATGCAAAGCTGACATGGGCGTACCAACCGGGGGGGGGGGCAAGGGGGCGCTTGCCTTCCCAGTTCTCAGAGTGGGGGGGCAAGGCATATGTTTTGCCCCCCCCCCTGAAACAGCCGCCACTGGGCAAGGCATACACTGGCCGGCGGCGCCCAAGGGATTTGGCCGGGAAGTATTTGGAATTCGCTCGGTCAGCTCGTGCCGCCTAAGCAAATGATCCGGAAGGAGGCGGCTTGAGTTTCCATCGGAGGAGGAAATTCCCAACAAGTATATGGATTATCCTAGCGGCTCCGCGTCGTCTGGACAGTCTGTGCAAAGGACCGTTGAAGAAACCAACTCGTCTCGACTTGCTGGCGGACCCGATGAATGCGTTTATCCCGCCGATAAGGTCAGCGCGCACTTCTCCCGAATCTTGACGGCATCGGGGAATCACGCTTCCTTGACGCATGTACTTGTCTGCAACTGCGGAAAGCTAAAAAACGGCGATTTTGAGACTGTCTGGCGGCACCACATGGTGAGCAGATTGGGAATTATGCTCGTAAGCGTTTGCACTGCGAAATTGTATCTAAACAAAAAGCGAAGCTGTTTTTTTTTTTCGTTGAAAGGAACTTTTTTTTTGAAATCGGAGGAAGATTAGAGTACAAAGGCCTAACAATGGCAGCACCCCAGGGTCATCTGGATTCTCAAAAAGTTCATATTTTCGCAGAAGTTCTGCTGCGAGATCATCTTAAAATGCGCAACGAGCTCCTTCGATATGTGCTCTGTGATGTTGACGTTGCCACTGTAGACATGTAATTAATCAGTGTCTATTTTGAGACACCGGGCTCTCCTGAAGTACTGCTTCTATATCCCGCTTCCATCCCGAGTCGCCTTCCACCAACGGTGTCAACTTCTCGCTCCCGACGTCTCGGTCATCCGGTTGACCCTGCTGTCTCGGAACCTGCTTGCTCCAAGTAAATGATGTTTATCATCTCGTTTAATGTAATATGTTTGAGGGCAGCTGATAACTACTAATATTTGTCTTTTCGTGATTTCTTTACCTTGCTTATGTTCTGTCCTCAGTAGGATAATATGGTTGTTTGAGCTCAAATGCCCCCCCCCCCCTCCTCTCTCTTTTCTTGCGATGAAGTGACGTTCGGTTCAACGCCACTTCGTGGAATGGCTTTCGAAGGAATGGTGTTCGATTAAAGGTCCCGACAGACTCATTCACCTGCGTCAGCACCTGGGCATGATTGCTGGCATGTCACATTTCGTATTGTTTACTGCAGTTAGAGTTGGATGCAAGGAAAGTCGGAACGTGGAAATTATTATTATTTACCTTTCATCCCCTGCCTTGATAAAAGCAACAGCGAAGTTTGTAAATGTTGTCGTCTAGTTAGAACAATCAGAAGTTTGTTTTCCGAAGTGAGAAGGTGTCGAGTGAGGCTCTCGCGAGAATGTACTTTTTGATAAAGTAGGGCTGGGCAATTAACCGATCGACCTTCCGATTATTTGATTAAAGCTTTGATTGCGATTAATATTTTAACCGATATAGCGGTTGAGGTCCACTGAACAAGAGAAAATAAAAACAGAGAGCTTCCTTATGCTTTCTCGTTGCTGCCGAGCTCTCCCAAAACATGAGCTCCAACCTCCAACTCCTTGGAAAGCACGCAAACAACGCCATTAGTCATTAGGGAGTTTTAGTAGACCGTGTTTCCCCCTTTGCTAAGCCTTCCGCAACGAAGAAACCGCCACTGCGCCTGCGTGCCGATGGCCTTGGCTGTAGAGTTCCGGGTAACGGAGGGGCTTAGCGGAGGGGAAACACGGTCCACTAAAACTCCCTATTGTTAACTTGGGACTGGGTTCAAAAACGAGACAAGTTTGACCAAGGCTGCGCGACCCTGACGATGGATTTTGCGTCCCCAACGCTGCGATGTCAAGAAGGAGTGGGAAGATTTCGGTTTTGTTTCGCCTCCGGTACAGCTTCACCTCTTCCAGAAAGTTCGACAAGGTTTTTATGCAGTTGTTGACCGGCTCATCAATGAAGTGCAACGACGGTTCACACAGGATGGTTCCGACATGCTCCTGAGGCTAGAACAAATCCTCGTCGTCTCAGCGAAAGGGAAAGCACCGTCTTCAGAAGGATTCAAAGAGCGCCTGGGGACTCACGCTTCATATTTTAGCCTGATGCTGATTCTGATCAGCCTATTTTAGCGACTTCGGAGAGACCATTCAGCGGCCTCCGGCGCTTGAAGACACCTCCGGTCGACGATGTCCCAGTCCCGACTTACTCATCTCATTCTCCTTCATGTTCACCAAGAGAGAACTGCTGCGCTCGATCTAGTGCAAGTCATGAGGAAGTTCGTCTCCACAACCACAGAAAAAAAAAAGTCACATTTGGAAGCGTATAACATTCAGGGATCCCAAGCAATGCGAATACTATGTCTATTATGTTAACTTTTTTTCGTTTGATGTTTTAGTTTATCTTTCGGATCTTTGCATGCGCGGTGGATTTATATGAGCAATAAACTTGTGATTGTGCCTTTTCCGCCCTTGGAATTGTCTCTTGTTGTCTTTAATCACTAAACCCCTAAACCCCAAAGACCAAAGAAAATTGAGTGTGTGTTTTCCTGTTGTAGAATTTGAAGTGTGAAAGGCGCTGACTTGACGCGCAGCCGACGGGCGAATGGAAGCGCTGCGCTCGCGCTCCAGATCGGCTAAAAACAACAATAAGGCAATCTAAGCCGCGTGCAAGTGTTAATATGATCATCAGGAACATCAAGTTCTCTATTAAGCGCTGAAAATCCTAATTAATGCTTCAAGAAAAAAATTAAAAAAAACCTCCGCAAAACGGATATCCCTACTTAACTTTACATCATTGGCTACGTTCACATGGATTCGCATCGACCAGTAGCGGCACCTCGTGACCTTTCGATTGTTTCCGGGGTCTCCGGTTTGCCTAGCGTGGCGGAAGTCGCAATTGAGCTCGCAGCGGCACCTCGGAGCAGCGAAAATGGCTGACAGTGCAGCAGTGCTGGCGCTCTGTTTGCTGTCTCAGCAACTTTATTTTGTTTCGCTGGTTGTCGCGTGTACAAACCTTTATTATGCCGTCTTCGTTGCCACCTTTCTTCAACATTAACACCGCTGCCGACGCATACGTAGCGGCATTACGCCGCTGCGTCCTTTCCTGACCACTGGTTGGACCTCCCGGGAGCTGGCTGTCATTAAACTACTACGTCATCTGGCGTAGTTGAGGTGTACGCCTGTGACGACTTACGCATTGTCTAGCGTTACGTCCGACGGAACCCAAAATAGAAATTAAAGTTACATCCGACGTAACTTTACCCCAAGGTTTTAAGTTACATCCGACGGAACTCGAAATGAAAATGAAAGTTACGTCCGACGGGTATAAAAGTTAAAGTTTTGTCCTGTTTAACTTACGCAACCTTATTGAATGTTACGCTTTACGGCCGCTACATGACGTAAACACAAAAATATCCTAAATTACCACTACGTTACGTCCGATGCAGCATTCGTCAATTTGTTAAAATCGCGACTCCATCTGTACCTTCAAGTACAGATGCCCGTCACATTCTTTTTTTTTTCTTGTTTTTTTATTTTTAAGACAATTTTTTTTCTTTAAGACGATTTCTTGTGGCGCTTTCTGAGCACTCGCGGACGTTCGAAGCAATTATTAAGAGAAATAGAATGGTAATGTGATAAGCAGGGTTCGTTGCGCTGCCGGCGCGAGTCCAGTAATGAGCTAACACTCATTTCACTTATTAGTGCAAGGAATGTCTCCGTCTCCTTGTGAGTGAAAACCACACGGGGAAATTTGCCGCCACCTGAGTTTGCTGCCGCCACCGGTCGTCCAGGCCGTCCGCATCCGCTACCGGCATGCAACGCAACGTTCCCGTGATCTCTCGCTCGAGCGCTCGATTCGATCCGCTAGCGTATACATGGAGAGCCTCGATTCGGATTGACCATCTCAAACCACCCCGTCCCAGCGGATCGGATCGGATCGGATCCGGACCGAGCCGTTTACATGGAACGTTTCGATTCGTTAACTGGATCCGATGCGCTGCTGTCGCATCCATGTAAACGTATGTACAGTGTTAAAGTTTGTCTTCACTTCATAGAAACCAAGGGCACCGCCCCGGCCCGGGGGGGGGGGAGGGGGTCTGGTTTGCCCCCCTGCTCAAAAACAAGTTGGTACGCCACTGAACGCTGACGTCAAGTGACTCAAATTAAAAAAAAATGCATATTTACAATAATATTATTACTCTTCGGTGAAGGCTCAGCACCGTTGCATTCGTTTTCGCACACAGAACGGTGAGTCTCATAGGAAGCAAGAACGCAGCGTTATTGCCCTCATTTTAGCAATGTACACACACATGCAGGCTTGCGCTAATAATGCCTCAAAACCGAAACTCTCGTAGCGTGATTCGTGACTGCGCCACGCTCGCTTCTACCCATAGAGATCCTTCTACCCAACCCAACCACGCCACTTCTGCAAGGAGTCAATAAAGAATTGCCAGTAAACACACAAAAACGACACCGATACAATTATATTGTAGAATATCACTTTATTTAGTAATAACTGTGTCGATATGCATTACTATGTTGCATTTAAGTTGAGAAAAAAATCATAAAACCTTTTTTCGCCAGAAAAAAATAAATTTCAACGTTAAGTTTGGTAACAATGTATTTTTGCCGAATCTTTGCCGAATCTCTAGAAAAGTTCGGCAAAAGTTCGGCTTTGCCGATTCCCAAGATTTCGGCGCCGAACTTTCGATTCGGCAAAAGTTCGGCCCATCACTAGTTTCTACTGCTTTGCTGCTGGTCTCGCGTTTCAGTGCTGGCTTGTGTGCGTTTCAACGCACATTAACCAGCATTGAAACGCGAAAACCAGCCGCAAAGCAGCAGAAGCCTAACAAAGCAACACGAAAACCGGACAAAAAAAAGAAGAAAGAAAAAAAGAAAGCTACATGAATTATTTTTTGACTCTAGGTGGCGCAAGCTACCACGGAGCCATCAAAGCACGATGGCACTGCCGTGTGGTTTCGGTTTTGGTTTCGCTGTGCCGCCTTGTTGATTTTCGTACAGCCTCCGGATACCAGGGGATTCAAATGGCGCTGCGGACTCCCAGGGTTTACCAGCCAGGTTTACCAATTCGCGTTCTGACTTGGCTTCGGTCGGCTAGAAACCATCGCTGTACCCAGTTTGATGATGATGAGGGTGAGGGAGAGAGGAAAGCCTCTTTTGCTTGTACGAATTTTTAGTGATGGAAAGCAAAGCGATGCGAGTTCAGAGTTCACAAGAGAGGGTGTCCGTAAAAGAAGACATTTCCTCCTTCCCCTCCTTTTCAACTGCTCGTATTTCGCTCTCGCTCCTGTACCTCTTTGGCAACGCTTCGAACCACGTGAAGTCAGTCGCTCGAGTCGCTCAGTTTCAGTTTAGTCTACGGAAGGGCGAGGTTGTCAGTTGGCGCACAGGAATCGGAATCTCGAAAAGCTATAGTAATCGAGAGAATATCACTGCAGCTAACGCCAGATAACGCAAATGGCAGCGTCTTCCAAGTCTGCGCTCTTCGTTTGCCGCGGTAATTGAAACTGCATGCTTGCCTGTCGTGCGTGTAACACACTCCGGTCATTAATTTCTACCTTTGCAGGGAACATCTGCCGTTCTCCGATTGCAGAGGCAGTCTTTCGACAAGTTGCCAAGGAAAGAGGAGTCCTGGCTGAGGTACCAAATTTTTGCCATTCCAACAAATGTGCGCGACAATTGTCAAGAACGTAACCAAAACTAAACTACGTCGGTGCGTGCGCGACAGTTGTCAAGAATAACTGAAACTAAACTGTCGGCGCCTCGCCATTGAATATAATGGAGGACAGTTGAACTTTTTGTGACTTATTGGAACGCACCTTCGCAGTGGAATATCGACAGTGCAGGAACAGGCGGCAAGCACGTAGGCAAGCACCCAGACAGGAGAGCAATCCAGTGCCTGAAGGACCACAATGTCGAAATGGATCATCTGGCCAGGCAGGCAAGTTCACAAGGCACTGCTCAGGAAACGTTTACCGACTGAGAAAGTACGAATTTTGTTCACCAGGTCACACCCGACGACTTCCGCGACTTCCAGTACATCTTCGCCATGGACAACGCCAACATGAATGACCTGACAGATATGGCGCCAGAGAGCTCCAAGGCCAAAATCGAGCTCCTTGGCAAATATGATCCCGAAGGCCAGGCAACCATCCGTGACCCTTATAAGGTAAGGCATTGTTTCTTCATCTCTTGCGCCTTTAGACTTGCCCTAAACCAACACCCTGACCATTAAATCTCGTAAGGACGCCCTACCCAGAGAGATCACCCATCCCGTTTTTTGTGGCTAAATATCCGTAACCTAAAAATATCGAAACGCGGGAAACAACTGTTTCCCGCGTTTTTTTTTGTTTTGTTTTGCGATTTGCGGGCGCGATGCGAGTGGTTCCCGCTTGTAGTACGTCCGCGGTATTCGTTCCGCGACATACGAGTTTGCGATTTCCCGCGGTTTTGTTCGCGATCTGCGCGCGTGATATTGGTTCCCGTGTCAGCCAAGTTTTATCGACTTCCTTTTTTTTTTCACCGCGTAATTTGAATTTGCGGCTTCCGCGGTCGCCGAGGCTACGGTTGATCGAGTGCCATTTCATCGAAGCACGTTTTTAGAGAATGGGCACGTTTTATCGAAGCACGGTTTAGAGAAAGCAGAGCCTCAGTTTAGAATAACGCCGTTTATCGAAAAGGAAACGCTTAAAAAAAACAAAAAAACGCTTTCCTACTTTTTGCGTGTATCATTGGTGCGCGTTAAGCCATGCCGCCCGCTGTAGTACCCAGCGCTTCGCGGCGGCAGTCTGCGGCGGCTCATTACAGAAATGTTAACTCACCTGATTTACCTGTACACGCCGCTTCGCGGCGGCCGAATTCGCTAAAAGGAGGCTCATCGCCATTTTCTCTAAACTGGGTTCTCTATAATGGCATTCGATAAACTGGGTCGGTAAAACGGCGTTCGCTAAAACGAGCTTCTCTAAACCGCATGCCTCCGGGTCGGGGTAAAATATCTGCGATTCGTTCCCGTGAGATATCCGAGTTGGCGCCGGATTTCCGTGGGTCCTAATTCACACCATGAAACACGACTTTGGGAAAATTGATATTGCGTAGTGCGACATCATGTGACCTATATACCAGTTTAGTCTCCACGCAAAATTAAAATTGACGCCGCGTGACCCGACTCTGCGGGACCCATACACCTATTCAGTTTCCCCGCTAGATTTGGCGGAAACGTGTCACATGACCCACGCACAAAGTAAGTGTTCCCGCTGAACTTACTGAGAAAATTGACGTTGTGTGACTTGACATGATCCTATACACCAGTTCAGTTTACCCGCTAAATATGGCGCAGAATTGATGTCGCGTCGCCTATGCCGTCAGTTTAGCGAGGAAATCGATAAAAATACACCGTAAAATACCGTGGAAGTGCCCACTTCGTTCAAGTGTCCACTGGTGATTCCGCAAATTATACATCAAGCTCCTGATTTGACCGGACAAATGAACCCGGTTTTCAGGGGAACTGGGCTGGGCACTACCCCAGTACTTCACGGTAGGTGGTTCTTCACTCCCCGAAACATCTGTTGAATGTCTTCTACGCAAATTTAACAGATCGCTCCTCAGGTACCGCACTCTAGGCAGTATAAAGTTTCTTCTGAAAAGAAACGGTTTCGTCACACAAATAACTACATTTTCCAGTAGCTGCATTCGATTTACCTGCACCGGTGCAGAAAAGTGTAGGACAATGTACTTTTGGTATGTGCATTCAGCTACGACCGGAAGTACACCGCCCCACACTTTTCTGCACCAGTGCAGGAGGTGTAGGTGAATCGAATGCAGCTAATATTATCATTAAAAGGCTTCAACTGTGTGCATTAGGTAGAGGTTAGCTGTTACTAGAAAACACTGACAAGGCGGCACAAACTGCTGTCCAATTTAAAGGGTCCAGGCATGTGCGTCCACCAGGCACGTAGCCAGAGGGGGGAGGAAGAAGCCCCCCCCCCCCACCAATACAAAAAATCTTTTATTTTGCTGGGGCCTCCTCTCCCCTCTCCTTATACAGCATTCCCCCGAAACAAAATCCTGGCTACGTGCCTGGTGTCCACCCATCCACCTTTGCCGGGCGGACTTGCCTGTTTTCGTGCTTTCTCGATGCAAACCCATGTTCCTCAGGATAGTCTTTGCACGTCACATGTAGAGCTGCACTTGTTACATCACCTGCACAAGCTAAGTCTACTAACGAGTGCATTATATTTTGAGTCGCATCGCTCCGCTCTTGTGCCTGTCCGTTCTTGGAACGCAGTGTTTCGCAGAAAACCTTGGAAGAGCCTTCTCTGCCTTGTTACAGGACAGCGGCAGCCAGGGCTTCGAAGAGGTGTACGCCCAGTGCTTCCGCTGCTGCAACGCATTCTTTGACCAGCTCGGCGGCTGAGCGCCACTCTGGGCCGTTTGGCAGCGCAGGCGAGCTTTTCCTCCCGCTGCCAGTTTTTCTTCATGTACTCGCTGTCGTTGATAAACCACTGTTTGTACAAGGTGCCCAGGCTGCCTGTCGACACAAGCAGCTGTCGACCTGTTCCAAGTTGAAGTTTGAATAAACATTATTTTCTCGCAGACCTGCACTTCACTTACTGGAACTAAAAGCTGCTTCACACATTAGCATTCGAGTGTTAACCACTGACTCCTCACTTTACACTACGACACGTTGCACTATAGCAACGTCAATTGCCATAGGAACCATCTCATAGTAGGTTGTCACGAGCGGTTGTAATGCAGTCAGCCACACTGGCAAACGCAAGTAAGTGTCTGAACCAGCCCCGAGGACTCGGACGCTCGTATCGTCACGAATGAAGACAAAGGGACAATGAATATTAAACTGAAAATAAAGGTTTAATAGGTTGGTGCACGGGTGTGACGACTACACGATAAATTTTTAGATTGCTGCTAGCAAGGTTGCTATAGCAATTGTGCCAGTCGTATGAACTGAAAAATCTTTGCACCCACATGGATCGCAACAAGCTGCTAAGCCTCAGTGTATTTCTCAGTGCCAAGACCCATAAACCCGGTTACCCCATCAGAGTTATTGTATCCGAAAAAGGAACTTGGCAGAAATCACTCCCTTTTTCTCAAAGAAAACCTAAATCATCTTACAATTGACGACCCTTTCTTAATTAGGAGTTCCAACGAGGTCATCGCATTCCTGGCACAGTAGTTATAGTCCCCTAGAAGCTTTTTCCATCGACATAGAAAACATATATTACGAATTGCCTCCGGACGGCCTTTTGCGATATTGTAGAAGAGAGTATTGATTCTTTTGGTGGCATAGCCTTTCAAAATTCTGCGGCTATTTCCGAAGACAACCTTCTACATCTACTCGGTTTTACTGCACTCGACCGTTATTACCTGGAAAGAAAACTTATCTACAGAAGAAAGGTGTTTGCATTGGGTCGTGTATAGCTCCAGTTGCTAAGTGATCTCTACCTCGCCCACCAAGACAGACTTGAACAATTGCCTTGACTCCACCAGAGTTGCCAGAGTATTTCGGTACGTTGACGATTATTTGATCATTCTTGACGCCGAGAACAGCAATTTTCCAACCACTCGTCGGCGTTCTATCAACTTTTAAAAACTGCCTGAAACCATTGGATATTACTCATGAGCTTCCGGAGGAGAGTTCTCTTAGATTCCTAGATCTCGGGCTCCCTTTCCGACACACTCATATATGCTAAACATATGAGCCAAGGGGTAAAAAAAAATTCTTCCGTTCAATTCGGCACATTCTAAGCTGGTAAAAAGAGGAATTGTAAAATTATGTCTAAACAACTCTTCAAAAATCCTGCGAGCACTCTATTTCAGTAAGCTTTGATGCGCAAATTTCAAGATTAATATCCGCCGGATATCCCATCTGTTTATTAACATCGATTGCAGAGAGCATCCTAAACGAACAAAAATAAAATAAAAATAAAGGAACATCTGTCACACCAAGAGCCAGAGATAGAACCACGAGACCAGTCGTTTTTCCCTACTTCCACGGGTTCTCTCATGGCATCAAGAAAATCGCTAACAAGTTCAACGTCACGTCTTCTCTGCTCCTAATAAGCTTGCCAACCTGTGCAAACAAGTCAACTCGCCATATTCCCACCGAACAGTAAGCTGTACCAAAAAACATCAGAACAGCTTCGTCGAGTGCACAGAGGAAGTGGTGTATTCATTTCCCCTTTCGTGCGGGAAAATGTACATAGGGCAGACTGGACGATGCCTTAATGATAGGCTCTGTGAACACAAAAACAATAGCACCAGAGCTAACTCTGGCCATCTGGGCATACACTGCCGTGATTGTGGGTGCGAGGTTCACCTGGGATTTTGTACAATTTTAGGTAGAAACACTAACCAATTAACTAGAGAAATTATTGGAGCCGAACACATCGCCAGGAATTATGAAAACTGTATCAGTACACCACCTTTATACCTGGCAGAAAAAGATAAAAAAAATGTAGGTGTCTAGGAGATTGGTGCGCGTGATTCGGGAAATTCGGTAGTGCAAGAGGTAGAAGACAAAGTATATAAAAGCAAGTTGTCAGTCAGCGCGGTTCATTTGAATTTTGCTTTATTTTTCGCGTGTAAGGAGTGAGTGTATGTTTGCAATAGTGCGCTGTAGTGTGTGTTAATTATATTTTATAAGCCTACGTTCGCGGCCAACGCACCTTACACAAAGCCAACGCCCAGCAAACCTATCCCTTTCTTTCTCTTTCGGCGACCGGCCGCCAGGGCGGTGACACCGTCGCAAAAACTCCTCAGTAGAGGAGGTTATGGTTGGGCGAATCTTCGTCGTCTTCATCTATATCATCTTAATCATCTTCAACTTTATCTTCATCAAGAACATGCAGCGCTGCAAACTGGTTCGGAAGGTTGGGCGGATCTTCTTCGTCGTCTTCATCTATATATCTTAATGATCTTCAACTTCATCTTCATCAAGAAAATCCAGCGCTGGAACCCGGTTCGGAAGATTGCGCCCGTGTTTTTCCGTGAAGTGACGAAGCCCTGAGACATATACGCTTGGGAGAGTGCCCGATGATCTGTTGACGTTTTCTTTTGTTGTTTGGATATAGATCCAGGATTTCAGTCAGTCCATTTATTTCCTAACCAGACAGACCTCTGTCGAATATGTTTACATTAACTTGTTTGTTGATTAAGAGAATACCCTGTGATTGTCTAAAATATTATACATCATGCTTCTATTTTTGTTTGTTTTTCATATCCACTACCCACCGAGCCAGGTCTACAAATAATGAAAACATCTCAAATAATGTTTCATAAAATAACTATATTTCGGAATAAATATTTTAGCCGTCTTTGCAATGTATTCAAGTATTATTATTTTTTTATTTCCAAATACATATGAGGGTATCTCTGTTCATCCGACACCACCTAGAATAATGAAAGCCTCCACATGCCTTCCTCTTCTTTCATGAAACGTCATCAGAGTCGGATCGCGCTAACTCGGCCATTGGGCGCGAGCCTGACCTTCGACGCGCTGATTGGACACTAAACCCGGCCGAAGAAACAGCACTCGTGCCCAATCTTAGGCCTCTATCGACCTGACTGTGATGACGATCGATGCGGAGGCCTTCTGCTTGTCTAGATGGTCTTGGTTCAGCCCTGCACGATCTTTGGGTGCTTACGAGCCACGCTTGTAGCGCATGCAAGCGTTTGTCCACGCGCTAACATGACATCCAAAAATAGAATCAACAAAACTCCCGTTTTGAGAGTCTTATCAAACCTTTCGCTACTCTAGTTGCATGTGCAACACGTGCTAGCGTCTGCAGCATCCTGTTTGAAAGCAAAATTCTATTTTGCTTTTAAACAGTTCTATCTTGTTTAGATTTTTTCTTCTAATTACATGTACAGAAGAGATTAGCGCGTGCAGTGAATGCAATTAATGTTAAAAAAAACTTTTTTTTTTAATTTGTGTAAATAAATGACACATCGCGGGAAGCTGAAACTGTGTCGGAATGGGACGCCAGCAGTTGGAATAGAGCGCGAAAGTTTGAGAGCGTGATGTAAACAAAACCAAACTTTAAAAAAAAAAAGAAAAATAAATTATGAACGACGTTTACCTGAGCCTAATATTGCAAAAACAAGAATTTACGTGTGGACACCTTTAGAAAATATTTCAGTGAAAAACAATTGTCAGCAAGAAATAAAACAATAATATTTTTCTTGCTGCCAAGTGTATTTCATTTATATAGATGTCACATGCGTCCACAACGTTAGCTCTATTTGTTTCGACGATATGGGACTTAGGTGGACGTCGGCTGATCCACCGCACAATGGCGGAACAACCGATATTGCAGAACGTGGGAATCTGAAACTTTGGGTGATAATCAAAAATGCTGCAAGGCGCATGTTGGTACCTTCGGCTTGCGCTCCCGCTGCACGAGTACTCCTGCAGCTGAAGTGCAATCGAACACAAAGAGCTTACTCTTGTATCCGTAATTGTGCAGGGATTCCACAGCTTGCGACAGAAGTCGAATTTTTGAAAGGGTCTACTGAGCTTGCCAGAAGCACTGTTCGTAGCTTGAGCGTTACATGCGCCTCCTATTTTATGTTTGTGCACTCCCGTACCCTGAAGGAATATTTCCTCCGGACGTCCACTTCCACTACCAAATAAGATGGCATGACCAAGTAACGAGAAGCACAAAGATTCCGCTCAGTGGAAGAGTGAAAATGGACACGAATGGTTGTTGTTTATTATGCCATAGTTTGCTCGAGCGACATATAGAAACAATTGACACCGATAAGCCTCAAGCAAATGAAGCAATCAATCCCCGCCCCCGCCCGTTTCGATATGGAGGAGCATCGTACCGGCGTGCGGTCGTGTATCACTATATACTGCGTGGTGGACGTTAAAAACCCCAGGCTAGCGGTTGTACTGCACTGGCTAAATTTCAAATCTGCAGCTGAGAGACAAGTTACCAGTTGAGGCAGACTAACTTAAGGCTGTAAAAACATAGACACAAACAAAAATGAAGCGCGCACGTGACGACACAAACAAAATGAAGCGCGCACGTGAAGGCGTCTTTGAAAGGCCTGTTGTCTTTCGGTGTTTTTGAAGTAAGCACGAGCGATAGCGATCCTGCCAAAGATTCATTCGCGCGCGTGCTTCATTTGCTTGAGGCTTGTCGGTGTTGGTTGTTTCTACTGGTCACTCTCGTAGGACATGGGCATGAGCATAGCGATCCCGCAACCGCCCAGAGCGGCAGCGCAACGGGGAGCTTAAAGGCCTGTTCACACATGCAGCGGAGCGCTACAAGCATAGCGCTGACCTCGCGCTAAGCGGGTGCTGACGGGAGCGTCCACCAGCTTTGTATCGCGTGCACCGTCAGAACTGTTGCTCATGGCAGACGATAAGTAGCTGACGACACGTGAGCAGCGCTACACCAGCGCTTCGCTGCATGTGAAAACCGGCCTATAGAGCGCTGTTATTTCGAAGCATGCTCTGCAACGCGCACCATGGAGCAGTACACCATGGCCGCGGTAGCCAGCGGTAACGCACTTCTAAAAGCCCATAAACACAGTTCCGTTTGACAGTGTTTGCGTGTGTTTGACTGCGTTGCGGCTGCGAAGAACCAGGATATCCCTGCTTCGTAAGTCGCGTGCCAAGCTACTCCATGAATTGGATTCTATGCTTCATACAAAGCATAGATGTGCCGGTGGCTCGCTTCCGTTTCTCGGAGCAGCGCAGTAAAACGCACTAAAACGCAACTGTTTGTACGGGCATTTAAACACCCTAATATGCATGGCATCTATTCTTACTGTTCGTCAAAATCAGATTTCGGCAGCACTTGCAGGCGTCGATAATTTTTCCGTGTCACCAAGGAACACGACCGCCCTCAATGATGTAACGCATAAAAGCAAAACATTCGTTTGTAGGTAGGTATGTATTTATTTGTACTCGTAAGAGCAGACGCCACAGAGAGACATGCAGCCCGTACAATGAATGCCCGTGAGGCCCGTCTGGGGGTGATAATGATAATGCAGTGCGATATAATGTGAGGCAGTCATGCCTCACACCCTCCAAAGTAAAATTTTTGAAACAAATGTTTTTTAGGTTTACGTGCTAAAAAACGCGACGGAGGGCTCAGGATTATTTAGACCACCGGGGGATTTTTTGTCGTGCAACCGGAAGCTCACATTACACGGTGCCTTTTCTGCAATAAGCCTCCTTCACGTTGTAAACACCTCAGTCAACATTTTTTTTAAAGTACATTGCAAGTGATTATGCACAGACGCCTACTTGTACGGCTACTACTGCAGCCATCCTTGCGATCGATGTCTCTATGTTTGTGCTCGTCGGCACACACGCCATGCTTTGTTGCCCATCTGGCTTGGGTGGATGCCGTCGCAGTAGTGGGCGCTACTAAGGTGATGGTGTTTTTCTTGTTGCTCGCCAGAGGACACCATCATTTATAGAGGGTCATTCCATGTCAAACGTCCCAGACGTTGCGCCCGACCCCTTCCGATTTCTAAAAAAAATTCATGGCCTTTTGCCTCAATGTCCGTAGCCATGCCCTGAAATATTTTTGGCGAAAAATGTTTTTGATGACGTGAGCGCGGTTTTAACTTTTAAAAACAGCGTGAAACTAGGCATCACTCAATTTCATTTCATTTTTCATTTCATTTATTATTCCCTCAGGGCCCGAAGGCATTACAAAGGGGAGTGGGCGGTTAACGCATAAAAGTAACATAGTTGAGTGAAGAAAAACAAAAACACAAAAAAACACGCGCTACGCAACATCTGTTAAAAAGTTGGTAATAACATTTTTAAAATCAACAGTGTTAGTTATCGAGACTATATGTGCGGGAAGGCGATTCCAATCAATGGAGGTCTGGGGTAGAAAAGAGGCATTAAAAGTGGAGGTGCTGCAATGAGGAATCCCTACCTTTAGGTCATAGTCTACACGTGATGATATGTACGATGGTTCTAGAAACAATGCTTGACGGAGAGTGGGGTTAGAGTAATAAATCTTGTGAAATAAACATAGACGAGATATTTTTCTTCGGAAAGAGAGATCAGGCAAGGAGAGGGACGATTTCATGGAAGTTACACTGGCTGTACGATGATAGTTCGAAAGTATGAATAGATTCGACAGCTGATGCAAGGGTGACACCGGGGCTCCAGATAGAAGCTGCATATTCAAGCTTAGGACGAACTAGGGTTTTATAGAGGAGAAGTTTTAACGAAAGGGGAGCAAGCGAAAAGTTACGTTTGAGATAGCATAAAGTCTATTTGCGTTGTTAGTGACATATTGGACGTGGATATTCCAGGAGAGGTCGTTGGTTATGTGAATGCCGAGATATTTATAGGAGGACACAGAAACTAGAGTAGAATTGTTGATAGAGTAGGAAGGACAAGGGTTGTTATGACGAGATACTCTCATAGATGTACATTTAGCGATGTTAAGCTCCATGAGCGATTCTTTGCACCATTTGCAGATGTTGTTAATATCAACCTGAAGTCAGAAATGTCAGAGTCGTTAAGTATCTCTTTATAAATGACTCAATCATCGGCGATTAGACTAATAGAGGGAAAAAAGACGAAGTCACGCGCCCCGTTCGGACGTGTTTCTGCAGCTCTGCGATCGCCTCTGACCAGCTCCAAAATCTTCGCCCCTTTGTGGGAACGTTCACCTTACAAGGACACGGAACGGTAGGGCTACCCGTGGATACAATTCTTACCCCGGTTAGTCGTTTTTCTTCGAGACCTGGGACTTTTCCTTCCTGACCGTGGGGTAAAAGCTAACCCTAACGCTTCGAAGGTCGCCGTTACGGATCGGGGCTACGGCCCCATGGAACTGAACACGGGAAACGGGCCGAACAGTACGGCCAGTCAGCCACCGCAAACCAAGGGACCCGAAGCTCAGGCGGGAACTGCAAAGGAGAACGCCGAAACTTCGAGAACTGCCACGTTCACCGAGCAAGTCCGAAACTATAGCCAGCAAGATGTTTCTGTAGACGTACAAACCACACCAGGGGGGCTATGTTGCGCTTTTGGACTCCCAGGAGACTAGGAAGAGGGAAGTGACGTCAACAACGCTCTTTGGATGTTGATTGGTGGAGTCGCTGATGACGGTGAGTTTCGCGATGCGAGATACGTTCATTCACACCTACGTCACTTCCCTCTTCCTAGTCTCCTGGGAGTCCAAAAGCGCAACATAGCCCCCAGTACTAGCACATGAGGGGGATCCCAATTTTTCTTGGACCGACGTTGTCGGGAAGAACACTAAGAAGAAGCGGGCCCGCGCCGAAAGACAACAGGCCAACCACCCAAGTATGTCAAATCGGCAAATCGAAAACAACAAAATGACGACCAGCAAGGGCAATGGCGGGAAAGATGGCGGCCCTCCAGCGATTCCCACCTCGACCTACAGGAATGGCGGTCACTGGAAATCAAAACCCAGGAAGGAACTTCTACCTCCGCTTCCGCTGGATCACTACAAGGTAGTGATAAGACCCCAAGAAGGACTCACCGTCTCGAATTGGTCCGCTCTCGAAATATCGAAAGCCGTAACCACAGCAGCCGAACTAAGTCCCGAGGAGCTTGCAAAATCTCGAGCCCGGATTCGAAAGGAGCAGAATATCATCGTCCTGAGTACGCCCGACATCGAACCGGCGAACAGAATGGCCAAGGCAAAGACCATCACACTCAAAGACCGACAATACGAAATAGCTGCGTACAAAGCTGCCCCCGACAACTCCTGCAAGGGAGTCATCTCGGGCATAGGAGAGAAATACGCGCCCGAGTACCTCACCGAAAACATCCGAGCAACCAGCCCAACGGTTCCCGCCGTTTTCTATGCCAGGATGATGGGACAAAAGGACTCCGTTATCATCATCTTCCAGGGACTCCAGATTCCTCGACTCGTCCTCCTGGGCAACGCGGAATACCGTTGTCGCCCCTATCTACCTAAGGAGCAGGTCTGCGATGCCTGCCTCGGCCACGGACATAGGAAAGACGTCTGTCCGCATCCAGAAAAAGGCAGATGTGCGACTTGCGGTTGCCTCGGAGGGGCCATGGAGGATCACGTTTGCTCTCCTCACTGCATTCATTGCGAAGGGAACCACCCCTCCAACGATCCGCAATGCCCAGCACGACGCAAGGCGCCGTACAACAAGGCCTGGATTCAAAAACAACAAACACAAAAGAGAAATCTGCCACAGACGGAGATCTTCAACACTCAGAACATCCGACCCGATACGGCCTCGCAACAAAGAGAACTCCTACCACCGACAAGAAACTCTCAAGCCCACTGGCCGGCACTGGGAACTGGGGGATTCGAGACTCCGAACCCATACGCTCTCATAGCCTCGGGACTTGAAAGTTACGCTCGAACTCTCGCCCAAGCTCCGCACGCAACGCAAGGACCCATCGTTGACCCGACGGACACGGGACCGTCGGGCAGGATCCGAGGAAGTTCCCGGTCTAGGAAAAAGTCCCAAGTCAAAAACCAGCAACAGCCACAGCAGCCGCCCCAACTATTGCCGCAGCAGCAGGGAGGAAGCCACCGGCAGGGCCCCCAGGACTCGCCGCTGTCAATACTCAGGTGAGCTGGGACGAGCGGCCTCTCAACCCCCCTACCCCCGCTCCCCGAAATTCCTTCTCTTCAACCTCCCAAATTCCTACTGCCCCGGTAGTACTCGGTGATTCGAACACTCCTCGTCCGCCGCCCGCGAAACGCGCCGCGCTCGACTCTACGACCGATAAAGACGATCTTGAGAATCGCTTAGAAAAATACACGCACCAAATCCTTGATCACACTCGAAGAGAGATGCAGTGCAGGCTCGAAGCCTTCGAAAAGCACATTGAGGCAAAATTTCAAAGGCAGATCGAAGTCCTTAGTGCCCAACTAAACAGCATGATAAGAAACGAAATCCAAGCGCTGGGACATCGTCTCCAATCACGGTTCGGCGGTCCTTGTCCCAATATGTGCGAGGGCCCTCAATGCCCCTACCCCCGCCCGGGCCGGGAGGATATGCCGGGCCTAGACCAGAGCCGATTGCTGACGGACCCCCCGTAGATCCGAGACTCAAGCCAGACTCTGAATGCCCTCTTCCCCCGCCAGATCACAACATAATCAACCAACAGCACTTCCAGCAAGACCCTGCACCGCAACCGACTCAAATTCTTAATCTTCAGCATGGACAGGGCAGCCCCCAGTAGATCCGATCAGGCAAATTCTAAAACCGCGCGAACCGGTGCGGCTCGGGTGTGGCAGTGGAACTGTAGGGGTACCGCCGCAAACGCGGGGCCCTTACGCAGTGTCTCGCCACACAAGAGCAGCAGCCGGACGCTATAGCCCTACAGGAAGCGGGCTGCGTACCGTCCCTGTCGGGCTATATCGCCTTCTGTCAAGAAACAACAAGCGAAGAGGAAAACCTAGAGTTTCGACCTTAGTATCAAAACATATCCCGGTAATAGAACATTCGCTACAAACCTCCATACCTTACGTCTTCCTCGAACTCCTGCCGCAGAAGAGGGGCCACTGCAGTTTATTCCTGCTGAACGTGTACAGCTCTCCGAGCAAATCCAAAGACACGTTCAACCATCTCTTCCGAGATGCACTCCGCATAGCCTGCCCAAAAGACAATAATCTCCTCATAGTAGGCGACTTTAATGCAACACATACCACCTTAGGGTATGCCAAGGCCTCTGCAAAAGGGAGGAAGCTGATGGACGCCATCGACGTCTATCGGTTGACTCTCCTGAACGAACCCGACCAGCCGACTAGGATCGGCAATAGCATTAGTCGCGACACTTGCCCCGATCTCACGCTTGCCAGAACCCGAGATAGTTGCATTTGGACGAACCTTGAGGAGAGTTTGGGCTCAGATCATCTCATCCTCGAGACCGAAGTGCCCGTTCAACTAAATCGAAAGCGAGGCAAACCGCAACGCCTCGTGAATTGGGACTCGTTCCGACAACTCCGATCGGCTGCGGCCGAAGGGAACCCCATAAGGGGGATGAACGAGCGTTGGAGCGATGGGTACAACAAATCCAGGAAGATGTCGAACGGGCGACCAAGACGATCTTAACGACCGACAAGGCTCCCGTGGTCGACCCTCACCTTCTCCACCTCTGGGAAGCTCGACGCAGTCTTACGAAGAGGTGGAGACGACAAAAATACAACCGGAAGCTTCGGACGCGCATTGCAAAACTCACGCAGGAGGCCGAACAATACGCCGAAGAGTTAACTCAAACCAATTGGCACAAACTCTGCGACCAGCTGCATGGTACCTTAGGCACGAAGAAGACCTGGAGCCTACTTCGTACCCTCCTCGATCCGACCAAAACCAAAGTCGAATCTAGCAAAGCGCTGACCAAACTTCTACACTCCCTACCCAGAGAGGAAAGAGACCGGCTCTGGGAAACTCTAATTGAGCGGTATATCACCGCAGGCCCCAGACCCGAGTACCCATCGTACCCGCACAACGAAGGGGATAGCCCTCACCCACTAGACGCGGACATAACCGAGCAGGAGGTCCGGAACGCTCTCCAGAACATCACTCGAAACACGGCCCCAGGCAAAGATGGTGTTACGTACAGGCTTCTTAAGAACCTGGATGACGACTCGATCTCAGCCCTGACTGAATACTTCAACCAAGTATGGACATCTGGAGAGCTCCCCAAAGAGTGGAAGCGTGCAGACATTACGCTAATCCCCAAGCCGGGCAAACCTCTATCACTCCAAAACCTCAGACCGATCTCTCTCACCTCCTGTATTGGCAAATTAATGGAACACGTCGTGCTCCGTAGACTCCAACCGCATCTAGAATCGATTGGCTTCTTCGCAGACTCAATGTTCGGCTTTAGACCGAACCTCTCCACTCAGGATGTTCTTCTGCAACTGAAGAAGGACATCCTAGATTACCCCGGCACGGCTCAGACCAGGGCCGTGCTGGCTCTGGATCTTAAGGGGGCCTTCGACAACGTATCGCATGACACGATACTCGAAGGCCTAGCCCGTGCCCGATGTGGGAGACGAACGTACGAGTACGTAAGTTCGTTCCTCAAGGACAGGATCGCCACCCTAGGGATAGGAGACCAACGCTCCGGTCTCATACTCCTCACCGGCCGAGGAACCCCTCAGGGCTCGGTCCTCTCGCCCACTCTCTTTAACATCGCCATGGCGGGGCTCCCCTCGATCCTAAACAACATCCCGAGAATTCGACACTCACTATATGCCGACGACATTACCGTCTGGGTCGAGAGCGGCTCGGACGGAGAGATCCAGGACGCGCTGCAGACGGCTGCGGATGCTACCCAGGAGTACGCCAGAGCGGCCGGACTGTCTTGCGCTGCGGAGAAGTCGGAACTGCTCCTGATCCGTGGTACGGCTAAGATCAAAATCAACGAGGAGATTACTGTCTCCATCGACGGTAAACCCATCCCGAGCGCAAAGAGACTTAGAATTCTAGGCCTCCAACTACAGACAGACGCCAAAGCGTCGTTTACTGTCCAAGTGCTGCGCAAACAGTGCCAGCAGATCGCCCACTTGATCCGAAGAGTCACCAGCAAACGTAGAGGACTCAAAGAGGGAGACACAATTAGGATAGTTCAGGCTCTACTGGTGAGCCGCATAGTCTACCACGTGCCCTTCCAAAATTTTCGCCGAAAAGAAATTGATGCCCTTAACGCCACTCTTCGCATGGCGGTCAAGACGGCCATTGGCCTCCCGCAACACACTTCGACCGAGCGCCTACTCCAACTAGGCCTTCACAACACGATAGAGGAGCTGACTGAGGCACAGTCGGTTGGACAAAGAACCCGGCTTGGCCGAACTAAGGCCGGGAGGGCTCTACTTCGTAGACTGGGCTATCGGACTCCGGCATCCTCCCTTGACGAGGGAGGGCAAAAACCCGCGCCTCCGGCAATCGCCGCCAGAGTTCGGGTAATGCCCATCCCCAAAAACATGCACCCACAAGTCAACGCGGGCAGGAGACTCGCAAGGGTCCGGTACCTACGTAGACGATATCACGGAGACCCTGACGTACTCTATACTGACGCTGCTTCCTATTCTTCACCCTCGGGCGGCAAATGCATCGCGGTGTGCGACTCGGACGGCAGGAATGGGACTTCGGCATCCCTGAGGGGCTCCCCTCCTGCGCTGAGGCCGAGGAAGCGGCGATAGCTTTAGCCATATCGACCACCCAGTATAGAGCAGAATTTGATTGCAATACCACCGTTACCATCATAACCGATTCTCAAGCCGCGTGCAGGGCCTGGGCTGGAAACTTGCTTTCTACCTGGAGCAACCAAATTCTATCCAACCTCGATCACACAAGACTGCCTCTGGTCCGGATAGTCTGGACACCCGGCCATGCCTCCTCCCCGGCAACGGGAGCGTAGACGCCCTAGCCCGAGGATTAACTATCCGGGCTTTGCATAGGGAAGGGATGACAGTTGGGGACAACACTAGCCGCGAGGACGAGCAGGAACGCGAACCGCAGACACCGCACCTAGAAACCTTCAATCATGTCACCGAGTACTACCGCTCGCAGCGGAAAAAGTACCCCCACCCCACAAGGACCTTAACAGGCAGGAGGCCTCCGAATGGAGAAAACTCCAGACTCACTCTTTCCCTAACCTCCTTCATCTTCATCGATTCTTTCCTGATAGGTACCGGAGTGTATGCCCGGGCTGTCAATCACCTGAACCCTCCCTCTACCACTGTACTTGGGCATGTCCTTCCCCTGTCGGGGTAGGAGTCATGCCCGTTCCTAACCCCACTACAACCTCCTGGGAGGCCGCTCTACTCAGCTCACGGCCCGAGCGGCAGCGAGCGCTGCTCGAACGGGCTAGAAGGGTAGCGGTGGCCTGCGGGGCCTTGGACTTGGGGACCTGACCCGGGGGCTTCATCACTGAACAAACTCAATTAAAGTTT